>OZ035883.1:97727853-98327853 GCA_964034835.1 Muscina levida | reverse complement strand
AAGCTTATCGGTAAATCGAATAAAATCGATAAAAATTATTGACAACAAATTAATGTGTGAAGCTAAAAGTAACGTCCACTTCTCACCAACTCCCCTGTTTTATGTTACAAAGTTTAATAAAATATAGTTGCAAATGGTGAAGGGTATCTGAGCTTCGGCATAGCCGAAGATAACCGCCTTACTACCTTAGGGATGAAGGTATATATAATTTGATACGACCCAAAAGTGTAACACATAGAAGGAGCCACTTTAGACCCTAGGTTTCTTTGAACCAAATTCGATTTAAGACTTTTTAAGTCGTTTGAGCCATGTCCGTCTGTCTGTCTGTCTGGCTGGTTCGCACGATAACTTTCGAAAGACGCAACCAAATGTTTTGAAATTTTGCACGAGTTAATATTTTCCCAAAACTACTTACGGTATTGCAAATAGGCTACATGGCCTAGCCCCTCGACATGTCTGTAAAATTGTCAGAATTTCACAAGGATTTTACTTCAGAATTCGATGAGATATCTGGAAGATTTGTCTGCAAAAACAACCGAATTTCCCCCGACGAATCTTGCAAACATTGTGTCAACCCTCCGTTTTGCAGCACGAAATCTTACGGAAAAAATCGGGTCCTTTTGCCAAAATTCGTAACGAAATCTTAACGATTTCGGCAATTTTTGTTTGCTGGGTAATTACTAAAAAAGGAAACAGTTGAACAAAGGTAAAGTCCTCAATGAGGGTTACCATCCGATGGAAAACCGGAGGAAAATTAATGCCAAAGCTTTTTTCTCAGCGGAGTAACAACACCGCAGTAAACCACCCAAAGAACTTTAAAAAATAAGATAAAGTCGAGCTTGTTAATGGTGTGCTGATCGATGTAACACTAAAATTTTACTTCATTTCTTTTCTTATGCTAAACTAGACTCAATGCAATGTTTTTCAATTGTGCTTTGTAGGTTAAACAATGTCATTGGAAATATATAAAGGAAAAAAACAATGCTTTAATGCAGTAATTCAACAAAACCAGTTTTCGCTAAGCATTGAGTGATTTTGTCATTTCTTTTAAATAGTGGATTATACTTCAATGACCATTAACAGTGTGGAAAATACATATAGGACTATTAAGAATTGGATACAATATAAGTAACTCTAAATAAATGATTACGTGTTTGTTTTTTAATGACAATTTTTATTCTATTGATATTTTTATAATTTTAAATGTTTCTTTCAATGTGAAAGGCCGCAACACTCTATATATAAAATAAACGAAAAAATAAAGAAGTAAAGGGTTGTACCGTCAGTATTTTTAGTGGGCCTTTATTTAAATTTTTCGCGATCATGCAGCGGGTCGAAAGTACATGAAAATTATTTATGGCAAAACCCCGAAATCACCTTTGTCGAGTATTATTAATTCGACGGCAGCTGACTGCGCTTTTGGACATGATACACTATATGTAGCGAGGGGGACAGATTGCTGTATTATTGCTGAATCGGTTAAGATTAGAAAAAGTCGGTCTTTTGGATCGACGGTCTCGCTTCAATGGAGCAAACTTTCGGGACCCGAATGATGAATACTGTGATGGTCATCTCGGCAATGGGTGCATCTCGACTGATTCGGACAGGCGTCGCGGTTGTGACCTAATCGAAGACAATTCGAGCACAGAACGCAGGACGATGTTAGCCGAGGCAGGCCCGCGGAGACGAGAATATTTTAGGTATTAAGGCATTTAAGGTCGTAGGATTCACCACGATAGGTATAAAGGGCACCATACCCAAGGCGGTGTTCGACAACACCATAGGCGAGACGTTAATCGACGACGCACTCATGGTCGTATTATCGGTGTAAGGTGCCCTGCACCGTGGTCCATTTGTCTGATCTAGCGTAACGAAATTAATTACTCAAGAAATAATAAAGTTATTTATCAGACTGATAATTTTCCTGGTGTAGTAAGCCAATAAGGAATCAAATGAAATAGGTATCGAAAAAAATTTATTTTTTTATACCCTTTACCATGCGCATGAACAGAGTGAACGGTATATTAATTTTGTTCTTCCATTTGTAACGCCCATAAGGAGGCGTGGAAGGTATACAATATATATATATATATAAATGATCAGCATCGAAATCTGAGTCGATTTAAAGGTGACCGTCTGTCCGTCCGTTTGTCTGTCCCCGCGATTCAAAGATTCAAAGAAGATTTATTGCAAACTGTAATATTTCTTAATGTACAATAGTATACTTATAAACAAAACAAATTCAAAGATATTAGTCGTAAATGACTTTTCAACTTAAATATTTATAACCAGTATATAATATCATATTAAAAAATAATATTTACAATATAAAGGAAAACTGAAAAAAAACCTTATAGTTTAGTGAATTTGTATTAAATTTTAATACCTAAGTTAAGTAGTAAAAGAAAATGATTAAGAACATATTGATTTGATATGATGATATGAAAAAATTTATTTGAAATAATATTTATTTTATCTTTGACAAGAGGAATGTTGTGAAGTGAGTGTAACCTTAAAGTTGAATAATAATGTGGTAGATTATACATCAATCATCGACGATGGAGTAGATTGTCCACCACCGAGCCAAAACGAGATCCGCACGGCAATTGCCCGGCTTAAAAATAATAAAGCTGCGGGAGCCGATGGACTGCCGGCAGAGCTTTTTAAAGCCGGCGGCGATGACCTGGTAACATGCATGCACCAGCTCATAAACACGATTTGGCTCAGGGAATGCATGCCCGATGATTGGAATCTGAGTGTCCTATGTCCCGTGCTTAAGAAAGGCGATCCTAGTGTGTATACCAACTATCGCGGGATTAGCCGTTTACCCATCGCATACAAGGTCCTGTCTAGTGTGTTATGTGAAAGACTAAAGCCCCTCCTGGCGAACCTGATTGGACCTTATCAGTGTGGCTTTAGACCTGGTAAATCCACCACCGACCAGATATTCACGCTACGACAAATCCTGGAGAAGACCCAAGAAATGCAGATCGATACCTACCATCTGTTCATCGATTACAAAGCTGCATTTGACAGTCCGATACGACAGAAATTGTTGGATGCTATGGCTGAGTTTGGTATCCCCGCAAAACTAATTCGACTCTGCGGGATGACACTGACTGACACGAAGTCTTCAGTGAAAATTGGCAAAAATCTGTCAGAGCCATTTTCTACCAAGCGAGGCTTTAGACAAGGCGATAGTCTGTCCTGCGATCTCTTTAACATCGTAATGGAGATAATCATGCGGAAAGCAGCAGTAAACAGGAATGGCACCATATTTAACAAAAGCCACATGTTGCTCGCGTATGCTGATGATATCGATATTATTGGACGTGGATTGCGAGATGTTACTGCGGCTTTTTCGAGCATTGAAAAGCAGTCGGCTGAAGTGGGTCTGGTGATAAATGAGGACAAAATCAAGTTATTTGTTTCAACGAACAAAGAGTCCACTCGTCTGGGACGCTGCGTGAACGTTGACAACTATAATTTTGAAGTGGTAGATGATTTTGTCTACCTTGGCTCCGCCATAAACAAAAATAATAATGTCAGCCTCGAAATCAAAAGACGAGTATTGATCGCAAACCGCTGCTACTATGCGCTAAGCAAGCGATTTAATGACAAAGCGCTCTCTCGAAAAACAAAGATCCAGCTCTACCAGACTCTGATCCTACCTGTCTTGCTCTACAGCGCAGAATCGTGGGTAATGACACAAGCGGATCAATCTATTCTGGGAGTCTTCGAGAGAAAAATACTTCGCAAAATATTTGGACCCATCATCGTGAACGGCGAGTACCGTCGTCGAATGAATCATGAGCTGTATGAGCTGTACAACGACATCGACGTGGTCAAGCGCGTTCAAATAGACCGAATGCGCTGGCTTGGACACGTTGTACGAATGGACGATAACGCTCCGGCTCGAAAAGTCTTCGGCAATAAACTCGATGGGCGGCGCAGGAGGGGGCGACCAAAACTCCGATGGATAGACCAGGTGACGGAAATGTTAAGTAAGCTTGGTATGACGAACTATCTACGGAGCGCAAAAGACCGAAGCGCTTGGAATGGTTTTCTACGTGCGGCTACTGATAGATAAATTTCTGTTGTTGCTGCCAGTAAAGAAGAAGAAGAAGATTATACATCATTTTAAGAAGTTTATTTTGAGCAACATGGAGGCGCTTAATATGACAGTCAGAAGTATTGTGCCATGCAGGAGCTGCATAAAATATAATACTATGGAAAACAACTTTTAAAATGAGAATTTTATTTTCGATGCTCATTTTCGATTTTCGATTGATGAAAGCATACAGCATTTTCGTAGTTACATTAACTTTATTAATAATATTTGAAATATGCGTATTAAAAAGTAACTTATTATCAAGAACAACACCAAGGTAACGGACATTTGTCTCCCATTCGACTTCTAATCCGTTTATTTTTATTTTAGACTGTGGTACAAAACAAGATTTTCTTCTTCTTGTAAAGAAAATTGATTGTGACTTTAAAGGGTTTATCATAATTTTCCAACTATCGAAATACTCCATAACATTGTCCACTGAAGCTTGGAGGGTTGATAGAACATCTGTTGCAAAAATGTGAGAGCTTAAAATTGCTGTATCATCTGCAAATATAGATGAGTTGCAACCGGATAAATAAGGAAAATCATGCGTGTATAAGTTATATAAGATCGGTGATAAACACGATCCCTGTGGACAACCAGCAGGAATGGGATAAGAATCCGACGTACTGACCCCAATATGAACTGTAAAAAAGCGTTCTGTCAAGAAACTTTTAATGATCTTTACCATAGCCAAATTAAGTCCAACTTTAATTAACTTGTGTATTAAGCCGTCGTGCCAAACACTATCAAAAGCTGCCTTGACATCTAACAGTACCATAGCTGTAGATTTCCCTAAAATAAAGTTGTCTTTAACCAATTTATTTATTCGAACTAAAGGTTGAACAGTATTATGCTCTTCCCTGAATCCGAATTGTTGAGGAGGGAGAACATTTTTATCCTCAACAAATTCAACGATAATTTCTTTAATAACTTTTTCAAAAACCTTACTTGTTGCGTTAAGTAAACTAATCGGTCTATATGATGCTGGCTGACTATTATTTTTACCAGGTTTTAGAATTGGTATAGTCTTAGACCGTTTCCAATCTTTAGGGAAGTAACCAATATTCAGACAAGAATTAAAGAGAAGGGTCAGTATTTGAAATCCTTTGGCGGGAAGATTTTTAAGTATTATATTAGATATACCGTCAATACCGGTACTCTTTTTGTTCTGAATAGATTTAATAATGTTTTTAACGGTATTAACTAATATAATGGGAGAATGACACTCAACCGAATTTATTTTCAGACTGATAATTTTACTGGTGTAGTAAGCCAATAAGGAATCAAATGAAATAGGTATCGAAAAAAATTTATTTTTTTATACCCTTTACCATGCGCATGAACAGAGTGAACGGTATATTAATTTTGTTCTTCCATTTGTAACGCCCATAAGGAGGCGTGGAAGGTATACAATATATATATATATATATAAATGATCAGCATCGAAATCTGAGTCGATTTAAAGGTGACCGTCTGTCCGTCCGTTTGTCTGTCTGTCTGTCCCCGCGATTACAGCCGCAGATTAGGAGATATCCAGCTGAAATTTGGAATGCAAGCTTCTATCCTCAAAGCGGTCAAAACTACCGATCGGTCAAAAACTACTCCCACCTCCCATACAAACTCTCCCTTTTTGGGGTCTGTCCCTGCGATTACAGCCGTAGTTAAATGGCAATCAAGCCGATCGGTAAAAAACTACTCCCATACAAAATTCATCTTTTTGGGGGTGTCCGTATGTCAGTCCAAGCGATTGCAGCAGTAATTTACGAGCAATCAAGCTGAAATATTGTACGCAAGCTTTGCTGCTCTAAATGGAGGTTGAGTTCTAAAATGAGCCCCCTTTTTGGGAGTATCCGTAAGTCAGTCCCCGCGATTACAGCCGTAGGTTAGGAAATATCGAGCTACAATTTGATATGCAAGCTTTAATCCTATAATAGGAGCTTACGTTGTACTATGAGCAATATCGGACGAATACTTCTCCCACCTTCCATACCAACCCCCCCTTTTTCGGGGTGTCCGTCTGTATGTCCCTGTAGTTTAAAAGTTTTTAGACTGAAATTTGGTATGTAAGCTTCTGTCCAGAAGCAGAGGTTAAATTCTAAGATAAGCAAGATCGGATTTAAACTGACCCCACATCCCACACAAATTCCTATTTTTGGGGAGTTACAAAATGCATAAAAATAAGCTCCAAATCACCAACTCATAAACTTATCGGTACATCGATAAAAATTATTGACAACAAATTGATGTGTGAAGCTAAAAGTAACGTCCACTTCTCACCAACTCCCCTGTTTTATGTTACAAAGTTTAATGAAATATAGTTGGAGTGCAAATAACAAGTTTTATCACCATTTTTGCAAATGGTGAATGGTGAACGGCATAGCCGAAGATAACCGCCTTACTAGTTTAAATTTTTTTTAGTTTTAATTTTTTTTATTTTATAGACATACTAGTGGGCCCGGCAATGCTTCGCTATTGCATTTTAACTTGTAATACATTTCATTTAAAACGGTACTTAAGCTCATTAATGATATGTTGAGTTTATTAACTTATGTAACTAATTTCAAGCAACTCCTTAACATGAAAGTTAACAAATTAAGTGTTGTTGTTTTAAATTCTAAATATCATAGGCTCTATGACGATAGTAAAAAGTTCATCAGCAAAGTCATATCTTTTACAAATCGGATGAAAATTTCGTTTGAAGCTTCATGCCTTTAGCCATAAAAACCTCTTTTGCTATGTCTTCTTCTCACATGGATCAAGAATATTTCCGAATACTATCTTTGTATTGAACTCGTATTACCATTCTATGAGATAATTCGGTCACCAACGTTTGGCTTTACAAAGTGATGATCTCATGCGCTTTATGGCATTTTACGCCGTCGTGTTGGAACCATTTCTCCTTCAAATAAACATGATAAATAAAAAAAATCAATCGATCGTCTACTGGTTTTAGTTCTTCTACCAGTTTTATATATTAATATAGGCCAAGATCTTTCCTCAGCATTTGCAGAGACCGAGTTGCTGAGAACGGCGCCGGTTCGATAAACTCGAGTCCCCTGTCACACTTACGTCTACAGCGTCGATGGCTTCTATTAGCTGCTCAGATGGATGAGTATATGCACCATAAACTTCACAAAGGGCAAACAGAACGCGCATTTTGAAAATAAATTTGCAAGATTTGTAAACGTTGTTCTTGTGTAGTCTTTACATGGTGATTTTTCAATGAAAGTCTATCACACTTCACACACCTCGCCTGAATGACGAATTGGTTGACCTAAAATGGCAACAAAAATGGTAAATGGGGTTTTGTTGGGGGTCAATGGTACATTAAAAATCCACATGAATCAAAATCCTAGCTGATACTTTTTTTAAGATAAAAGGATTTTTCGTTTATTTACTCCGTTTTGCGCTTCTTTTAGAAGTGACGTTCGTTGCCCCATGATTATTGAAAGCGTACAGACTTCAGCTTTAAGACACTTCTATCAACAATTAAGTTTTCTGGACTAAATTAAGCTATCCTAGCGCGAGCTAGGAATTGATATTACACACAAAGTTTATTGGTGACATTTTCTAACAATTCATCGTAGATTTGGTTACAATTTTTGCGAATAAAAAAAATGGCCCACCTTACTGTTCATATCTCTAGGCGAACTGCAATATATTGTGGAATTTTGACAGTTATAACTGTTTATTTTAAAAGGGGTGTGGTACAGCCCACTTCCACTCTTACTGTAATTTATACTGCAACAACAACATATGTAACAAATCTCATCTTCATACCACTTATAGTTCATGAGATAAAGCTCTTTTCATTTTCATGTTGTATGGGCGGTTCCACGCCCCTTTATCCAATCACAACCAAATATAGCCAGGGACTATCTACAGGTCATCAGTACCACTTGATAAAATTTTCGTATCAATCTGTCTATTGGGAAAGCCTGCAGAGCGGGTTTGAAAAAGGGGCGTGGCACCGACCACTTCCACCTTGGCTGTAATTAATACTGCTCCAACAACATATATACCAAATCTCATCTTCATACCTCTGATAGTTCATGAGATATAGCCCTTTTGATTTTCAAGTTGTATCAGCGGCGCCACGCCCCTTTATCCAACCAAATATAGCCAGGGACTATCTACAGGTCATCAGTACCACTTGATAAAATTTTCGTATCAATCTGTCTATTGGGAAAGCCTGCAGAGCGGGTTTGAAAAAGGGGCGTGGCACCGCCCACTTCCACCTTGGCTGTAATTAATACTGCTCCAACAACATATATACCAAATCTCATCTTCATACCTCTGATAGTTCATGAGATACAGCCCTTTTGATTTTCAAGTTGTATGGGCGGTGCCACGCCCCTTTGTCCAATTGGACCGAATTGTAAATATAAACCAACCGGGGCGCCACCCAAACGTATACAAAAAAATTTATGCAAATCGGTCCAGCTATTCGTGAGTTATAAAGTCACAACACGCTTGCAACAATTTTTTATATATATAGATGATACTAAATTATTCTGAGTCAGTACATTAGTCTAAATCTGATACTTTTCTGATACTTCCAATGCATCTGAAGAAATTAATAAAGAATTTATAAGATCTTCCATTGTATATACGCGCGAAGTTTTACGTGTATGGTTAAGTCGAAAGTTTCGGAAATCGTTGTTCCTAGCTTCCAAGGCTTCTTCCGACATCAATGAATTGAATTACACAGAACAACAATTTTTTGCAAACAAGATTTCCAAACACTTTTTCCATAGATTTTGACCTCCTAAACACGAAAATGATTTTTTAAAAATTTTCTTAGTGCCGTTTTTTTTATAAAAATTTTTTAAATATGCTTTTTAATTTTTGGAGGTGCGCTTAATATTTTGGGTATCTCTTACTCGATCTCCATTTATAACCACTTAAGTTAAGGACAACAAAATTCTCCATAAGTTCTTCCTTGAAAGTTTAAATAACTTGAAAACTGCAATTTTCTGTAAAATTTGGGGTGAAAAATTTATTTATTGTCTTAGGAAAAATAGAAAACGCAATGCAAACCTTAATTTTTCACAACACTACAAACATAAAAATGCATAATCAATCTTAAAAGTTATGAATTTTTTGGCGAAACACTAAAAATTTGAGTTTTTAACGATTTCAGTTTATTTTTAGATTTAACCCCTTAACACTCGATAGTTGTGCTATTTTCGGTTACAAATCACTGTCTCTCGATATATATATTATATATATTGACTTATTAATATTATATATATTGATCGACATATATTGGCACAAACATAAAAATATTGAAAATAAAAAATTGTATGGGAACCACCTTAAGCGTTAAAGATAAAGGGTAGATATCTTTATCTGTTCGTCTTGCAAAATATTGGAGCTCGGTCATACATTTGACATTTGACACCATTGGTGAAATTGCAGCATTGGGAGCAAATTTAACAAATTGTATGAGTGCACCTTTATGGGGTCAAGATATGTGGTAGGTATGTTTGGGAAAAATTTAAGGAGGGAAAAATTCGTGGGGTCTGTCATACCTTTTATACCTCTAGGGGCTTCCTTGGGGGCAGTTGCGATTTTTCAGTTTTCAATTTTTTCTACGACAATAAACAAATTTATCCCCCCAAATTTTACAGAAAAATTTCAGTTTTTCAAGTTATTTAAATCGCTAGCATCGAAACGACATTACTTATATAAAAACATTCAAGAAAGAACTTGTGAAGAATTGTGTTGTCTTTCACTTAAGTGGTTATATATGAAGATCGGGTAAGAGATACCCAAAATATTACCAAAATGTTAAAGGCACCTCCAAAAATTTAAAAAAAATTTATAAAAAAAACGGCACCTAAGAAAATTTTTTAAAAATCATTTTCGTTTGTAGGAGGTCAAAATCTATGGAAAAAGTGTTTTGAAATCTTGTTTGCACAAAAAAGTAGAAAATTTGTGGGCTGGTGTTATTTTAGCTCCGTGAAGCAATATATTGTGTACCAAGCCGGGTATATGGATCCATGGATATTATTTAACAAATATCTTTGCGGTTTATAAGGCATATTCACGAACATGTTAAAAATTTCCCGCTTATCCGGAGACCATAGAATGTAAGATCAGTTGTTCATAGAGCAAAATCATAAAAATGCATTTGCGATGTACTAGAGAGTTCTTAACTATTGTCTTGTCTACAATTTTTGTGTTAGTATTAGATCGAAAATCTCAATGGTTTGGCTGTTATTGGCCAAAATATCTTAAAAACGTGACAAAAAGTGGTGAATTTTCTACATTTTCGACTTTTTGACCATGAAAACGAAGTCCTTTTTTAAATAATAAGTTCAGAGAAATTTTAGCCCGAGACAAAAGCTATAAACCTACTTTTGAAATTGAGTCAAAATTTTAAATAGTTTACGAAATATGAGCCCAAGAAAATTTGCAAATTTTCCAAAAAAATAGGGTTTGAGAAAAAACTTCAAGTCAAAATGGGGAGGCTCGATTTTCACCGTAGACATATGGTCTAGTCGACTTTTTTGCTCAGTACAATCCCAAGAATCAGAAACGCGAAGCGCCCATTAAGATTTTTTTTCCTTCCATACAAATCGCCCCACCCTAACGAGCATACATACGTCTCACAGTCTGGATCCGAATCTTCTTTACTCTCAGTCTCCAGCTGTCTTTTATTTATTTGTTTTCATTATTTACTATGCTACGTTTTTTTCTTTATCTTAACCTACATTAATATTACTGCACCGGTGTGCAAAAACTCAAACTGCAATTCTGCCGATCAGCAAAATAGGGCGTTCAACTCATTCATTTTTCCCATGACTTTGCCCATTTATGTAATACAGCAAACGTCATGCGGAAATCCAATGAATGCAATTCGACCTTGGGGGTTACTATGTAACTCGATTCGAAAGTTCGAACAGCTCGAAAGTTGTATTCGATCCGGTTTTGAGCTCTTAAAGTGCTGCCACTAATTGGAACTATTTTTGGCAGTACTTTCGAATGTATTATTCAAAGTTGGCAGCATTTCCTACGCAAAAGTCAAAAATAACAAAACAATAAAAATAAAAGTTAACAAGAAATATTTGTTTCTTATAAAAATGGATTCGGTTGCCCTTTGGTTAGAAAGTGAAGACGAGCGATTGGAACGTAAAATCTTACGCGATGGTGTAGACTTTATGCAGTTGACGGATGCAATGTAAGTAACAATTTGTTAAATATGTTGTATGTGTGTACATATTTTAACGTATTTATATTTGCAGGTTTGTGCGAAATTTTCGGCTAAACATGGAAGCATTTAACTATTTGCTGGAGAGCATTAGTTCGGAGCTGCCAACAACCATGAGATCGACTGGTGTCACAATCACAATCATGATCTCAAATTGGCTTTGCTTGGTATTTAAATTTTTCGTAGTATTTTCCCTATTGAAAAAGACTTGAATTAACATTTATCAACCAATATATATATATTTAAGAAATACTTACATTTTTCAGCGTCTGCTATCGTTGTTTCGATTTTTTAAAGATCTTTTTATGTATCATCCGTTAACTAAACATCAAACGAGTACAAATGTCAACTTTCGACCGACTCTGACATCTAAATTCGAAATACATAGCGATGCATATCCGAAAGTAGAGTATGAGTATCCGATAATCGGATATGGCAACTCGAAAGTAGGAAATGTATTTGCGAATTGGAGTTAGTTGGTAGGAAAAATCCGAATTCGTAATATTTAACTTTCGAATCGAGTTACATAGTAACCCCCCTTATTTTGTTAACATGCAGTCGGAATGACGGAGCAAGAAAACAACTGGAACAACGAATGGCTTGTGTTGTACTTGCTCCAATATCAGTTGTGTTTTTGTGCAACGGCGACAAAAATACTTAAGTGGTAACTTAACAATTAATGACTCACAACTACTAATAACTTAACAATTAATCAATCACAACATCCCTCCTCCCTTTAATGAGAACGATCTACCGATCGTTCAGTTCCTGGACATTTTATCCGCAGTCGCCTAGTATTCGTCTAAAGAAATCTCGAAGTGTTCAAACTGCAAATTCACCAAATCTGGAACGTGCGTAGATTGTCAAGATTTTGGGTGTGGACACTGCAGAACATGTTAAACATCAGCCGGGTCAGCAACCACTTTCGTTGTTGTTTATAACACCACAATCGATGATTTCACTTAGACGACAAAAGTAATGAAAAATGTTCCTCTGTGTTGTTTCCCAAGAAAGACCACCAACAAAAAGTTGTCCCCTCTTATCTTCTTCCATGGGTTCGTTTGGACTTTTCTGAATCGACGTAATTTGATCAAGAGTTTTGTGAACCTCCCGCCGGAAATCGATTCTAATGATTGCATGTTTTGTTGTTTTTGTTGTATTTTGTTTTATCTCTACTGTTGTTTGGTTGAGGTTAGATGTGGGCAGAATGTTCAATCGTCAGTGTAATGGCGTAGACATTGGTGTAGCCAGGATACCAATCATTCATTCCCAATAACTGTAACAACCCTTCGGATACGGATTGACCCAGAATCGTCGCAAAGACCAAACAAGGTTAGCGGAAAGAGACATGGCGGCGCTCAATGTGTAGTTCGACTAACAATTGTCGTTTGTTTATGCCGTATACCTCCGAAAGGACCACTCGAGCAACGACAGATACATCGTAGTAACACAGGTACATAACATATGTTCCTTGATGATTTGACCCAAAGATGCATAATTGTTCAAATTAGTAATTCTGTAATTTACTGGATGATCTGCTCTGGGGAGATGGTTGTGAAATCTACATATACTTAACAATTAATTGGGGATTCGACAGTAGCTCTCCCCCTTTAACCTTATTTCTTAGTTTTACGCTACTGTCACTTACTTATTCCAGTACTTAGTATCTATTTATTTTCTGTTTATTTATATACACCTATATACTTATATAAACATAAATTTTTTATCTATCTATATATGCATATATTTTCCTTTTATAAACTATATCCTTCTTATTCATATAAGTCCTTTGGGGACTATTCTCCTCCCCTTCTTTAAATTTTTCTTATACATTTTTCTTATAAACTTTTCTTGTACTGTTTTTATTCTATTCTTATACTTTTGTTTTTTTTTAGTTAGAAATCTTTACATTCAATTAATTCGAATTCAGGGATTGTGGCTTATTTAGCTGGTGCTTACCGCTTGGGCTATGAAATATAAGTAAGGGTTTTACAATATATCAACTTAAAATGTAATGTAGATTAGTTCATGTTCTTTGTATGTATATGTTTTTCGAAGATAGTTTAAGGTAAATGATAATTCACAATAATGACAATAAGGCTTAGATAATAATTTTAAGTATTTTGTATACAGTACATTTCTTTTTAGATTTCAGTTATTTTTAAATTTATAAAGTAAAGTATTTAGTTAGAAATTCAAATTCAAATAAGTTATTGTCTAACCATGCAAGTTTAGACATGGCACCGGCTTTGCACTTGTGCAAGGTTAGATGTTGCGCATAGAACTGCTGCCAGCGAGCGTATTGCTTCGGAAGTTCGTTGTCCCCTGGTTCTGTAGGTACACTATGCTGTAAAGATGGTTGTACACGCTCTTCTGGTTTGACTCGTGTTCTAGCAGGCGCTTTAACTCTAGGATGTTGTGGGTGCAAAAGCGTGTGGTGGAGGTTGTTGCACTTACTGCATGTGTCCGCTGATCGGCATGACCGAAATACATGGCTTTTCGCGAGACAATTAGAACAATACCGGTGTTTCTTGACGACAGCTTTCCTTGCCTTCACATTCATACGCAAGAATTTGGAAAAATGGCCTGGAGTTAAGGCGGTCAAATCTGAAGGATCTTCCGATAATGCGGAAATTGGGCGTGAGTTAGAAGAGCTAGAAGCGTTGAGAATTGTTCAAACGTGAATTTGTGAGTGCCAGCAATTCTTTCAAAGTGATGCTTGAAACTTTTTAATGCTGCCTCCCAGAGACCGCCCATGTGAGGTGCTTGTGGGGGTATAAAACTCCATTGGAAACCATGCACGGAATATTTTTGGTGTATATCCTCTGATGCAGACTTTAAAAATCGGGAAAACTCTCTGATTAACAATCTGCTAGCTCCAACAAAGTTTCGTCCATTGTCGGAAACTACCCTATAGGGGAGCCCCCGCCTCCCGACGAAACGTGAGAATGCGGCCTCGAAGGCAGCTGACGATAAATCAGAGCAAGCTTCAAGGTGGATCGCCTTCGTGGAAAAACAGATAAAGACACTGACATAGCCTTTTAGCATTGGAGCATTTCGCACAGTTGAACTTTTAAGTTCGAAGGGTCCAGCAAAGTCAATACCGGTGGTGTGAAATGGTGGTGTAAAAGAACACCTTTCAGGAGGAAGGGGTGCCATGATTTGGGAACATGGCCTTTGTTTAAATATTATACATGTTTTGCATTTGCGTATAATGCTTTTGACTCGAGGTTTGAGCCGTGTTGTATGAAATTCGGTTTGTACCATCTACACATAAGAGAGCATTCGGCATGGCAAGAAATATGTGCAAGTGTACTAAATATAGGTGACAAAGCCGAGAGTTACCGGGGAGAATAATTGGGTATCTCTCGCTGTAGGGAAGGGACGAATTTGACAGACGACCATTTACTCGCAAAATGCTATTTGAATCCAAAAATGGATTAAAAGGTTTCAATGAACTTTTTGGAGAAATATTTTGAGATTCAGTGAGCTGGTTATATTCCGATGGAAAATATTGCTGTTGAGTCAATGCTATAAGGCGGGCTTTTACAAACTGGATTTTAGTTTGTGACAGATCAATGTTTACAAATTTTTGTCGGTTGGAGATATTACGTAAACTGTTATTATAAAACCTAAAGATGTATGCAATAACTCTAAGGGCTTTTGTATACGAGGAAAACCGTAGCAAAATATCTTTTTGTTCGGTGATTACTTGCATGGTTTGAATAGTTTGTTTCGGTTTTGGAGGAGCTAATGGATTTGATGTAGGCCAGGTTAAGGGAGGATTGCTTAGCCACGCAGGTCCTTTCCACCACATTGAATTGTGTTTCAGGTCTTGGGGTCTACAACCTCGTGTACCAAGATCTGCTGGGTTGTCATGAGTTTGGACATGGCGCCATTTCGCCGTGGGCACAAGTGAATATATTTGAGAAGTTCGATTGGCGATATAAGTTTCCCATGAGGATGGTGGTTTAGACAGCCATCCCAGAGTTATATACGAATCAGTCCATAAAATGATATCAGTGGCCTTAAATTCAAATTTAGATGTTACAAAGTTAACTAACTTGGCAAGTAACACTGCTCCGCAGAGTTCCAACCTGGGTAGACACACTTTTTGTATGGGTGCCACTTTCGTTTTAGCCACAAACAAATTCGAAAAAGTGACTGTTGGTGTCTGACATCGTACGTATACACATTAGACTGGCCATAGCGTTATATAGAAAAAATTAAAAATGTGAAATCCAAAAGTTTTCGCACTGAAAAATATGAGGTTGGGGATAAAAATAATTATGCATATTTTTTTTTTTTGATTCCGAGTACCTCCGGGTTGAGCCCAAACTTTTATTACATTACCCATTATGCATATTTTTTTTTTTTTGATTCCGAGTACCTCCGGGTTGAGCCCAAACTTTTATTACATTACCCATTTAGGCTGAAGTGCAGAATATGGGGCGGGAGCCCGATTAAAAACCAAAAATATGCCATTGTCTTCATCTTGGCCCCCAAACATCGGAATGGTAGGTTCAAGTTGGCGATCAGGCCCATGGGGCCCGGGGGGTCAAAAAAGGGGCCCCTTTCGGTTCTATGATGACCCCCCAGGTGCGGGTACTCAAGTGAAAGATATTTTCAAAACGAATCCAACGATGTTATTTTTAGGTTCCTACGGGTCTCCTGGACCGAGTTAGAGCCATTTCCGGGATATACCAAGAAAAAAAAATAATTTTTAACTAAATTTAAAAAATTTTAAAAAAAATTTTGCGTGCGGTGCTACTAAACCCAACATAGGCGTACCGTCATTTCGCCCAATGTCATTTCGCCCAAAAACAACCATGACATATCGCCCAAAACATGTCATTTCGAACAAAAACCTAACTACAAAATGACATATCGCCCAAATGCTATGACATAAGACCCAACTCAATTTTTTTGGGCGAAATGTCAGACTCATGACGACGGCACGCGCTGCTGCATACGTCGCAGTCAGTCCTTCAAGCCAAAGTCGTTGCATAAATATTTTCGCTTTTATAATGATGGGAGCTAGCCATCCTGCGGGATCGAAAAGTTGAGCTACAGTGGAAAGCACATTTCTTTTTGTGCAATTGGGATTCTTTTCTGTGAAAACTAATGAGTAAACAAAATTATCTTTTAAAGCATTCCACTTAATACCGAGTGTTTTTGTTGAGCTAGAGTGCTGGAACTTAAGAAAGTCTGAGTCATACACATCTTCCTGTGGTAAATTTGTGAGCAATTGGGAGTCATTTGCAGTGATTTTCTTTAGTGGGAATCCAGCTGACTGGAGAGTAGAAATCAATTGCTTTTGTTTTATTAGAGTTTCTTCAATGGAAAATCTACCGGAGAGAATATCGTCAACGTATGTTTCGTTACGTAATATTGTAGCGACTTTAGGATATTCATTTTCAGAGTCAGAAGGGAGTTGTAGGAGGGTGCGAATAGCCAGAAATGGGGCGCAGTTTATACCAAAGGTGACAGTATTTAATTGATAGTCTTTAATGGGCGAGTTTGGTTCGTTTTGGAATAGAATTCTTTGAAACTTTCTATCATTGGGGTGGACTAAAATTTGAATGTTCCCACTGAATACATATCTGTAGTTCCTCCAATTAAGAAGTGTCGATATTAAGTCGCTTTGCAGTGTTGGACCAGTGTACAGAACGTCATTTAGTGAAAAACCGGATTTCGATTTCCGAGATGCGTTAAATACGACGCACACTTTAGTGGTTTTGTGTTCTGGGCGAACAACGGCGTGGTGTGGAAGATAAAAGGAATAATACTTTCCATCACGTACAATTTCGTGGGAAAACGTTTTTTCCATATGGTCGAGTTCTAAATACTCATTTAGAACTGAATTATATTCTGATTTGAGCTGGGGGTTTTTAGACAACGATTGTTCCATATGCGTATATTGCCCTAAAGCTACAAACCGAGACGATCCGAGAAAAACCGAGTTGGGAAATTCAGATTTAAAGGGTAACCTTACGATATACCGACCATCTGAATGACATGTAGTCGCCTGCTTGAAGAATTCTTCACAAAATACATCTTCTTCTGTTTGTGGTTTGTGAGAAGGAACTTATTCTTGCTCCCAGAACTTTCTAAGGGTATCGTTCAGGCTAAGATCTTCGGATTCGAAAACATTTGTGGTGAAGGAGTGAATGGTTGTGAACTTCATTGGGCCACTCAGCACCCAGCCAAATATGGTATTGTACGCGGAAGAGTCTCCACAAATGTTTCTTTTTCTGCCCTCGAGATTTATAAATCGCTCAGAATCGTTTCCGAGGATAAGATCTATTTGGGCTGACTTGTTAAAGTTTGGATCGGCTAAGTCGAGTTTTGAGAGTTCTTCAGGCATATTAAAAGAAAACGTTACTTTTGGCAGTATGATTGCATTAATAATAAATCGAGAATTATATTTTTGAGAAACTACTACCAATTCACAATTCTTTATTGGCAGTTTGCTGAGCCCTTCTTGATGGGATTTGCTATCGGTTTCGCACTTTCTCAGAAAGAAAAGTTCTTTGCGAACCTGGGTCAGTCAGCGCTCTGATTGTAAATAATTCTCCTTTAATTTCAATCTGTACCAAAGCTGTACGGAGCAAAATTGTTTCATTGTTTGAGGAAAAATTTGCTTGAATTTGCGAATTTCGAGCTTGTTCCGATGTAGAAGGTTCATTATTTTGCGCTCTGAAATTTCCGTTCTTTTGTGCGTTAAACTTCACATCGGATTGAGAATTTGTACTGGTAGATTGTTCGTGACTGTCCTTTTCGGACCCAGTAGCCTTTATATGGAGCAAAGTGTGATGGGGTTTTTTGCAAGTCAAACAAGTGTATTAGCTTGTGCAATTTGATTTCGTGTGAGACGTGGCAAGACAATTGTTGCAAAATTTATTTTTATACACGAAATCAATTCTTTCTTGAACAGTAAACTTGTGAAATTTTGGACATGATCTTATACTGTGGTCTGCGTTACAGAGTACACAGTTGTTCAGTTTTTCCTGTGAATGGAATGTTTGAACTTTAGACTTTGTGGTAGCTGGTAGACTGTATCTTTCCTTGGTAGATTTTATACTGGATATACGTTCCACAACTTAAAATCTGTTGACGAGGAACTCATCCATTTGGGCAATTCACGATGGCTTTTTAGTGATTGTTCCCATAGGGCAAGGGTCTCATCGGGCAGCTTCGTCGAGATGAGATAAATAAGGATAGGATCCCAACCCTCTATTTTGACATCAAGGGTTTTGAGTGTGGAAAGACAGTCATTTACTGTAGATTGAATCTTTTGGATCGATTCACTATTTTCTACAGTAGCGATAGGAATATTAAAGAGAACTTTGAGTTGGTTGTCGACCAAAACTCTTTTGTTCTCATACCGAGATTTGAGAGCGTTCCATGCCAATTCGAAATTTTTGTCACAGAGCGCATACCGTTTTACTATTGCCCCTGCATTACCTTTGGTTTTGTTTTGTAGATGGTATAATTTTTGAGCACGGGAAAGTTTTGGGTGGTTAACATAGACCGCTGTGAACATGTCACGAAACGACGGCCATTCTTCATAACCCCCATTGAAAGTTTCCGTATCGCAAGGAGGCAGTTTTAATGCTATGTTTGAGTTTTCGTTTAATGGAACTTGAGAGAAATGGGCAGGGGGAAAATGCGAGTATATAGGGTTGTGTGAAGTAGGGGGAAGCAGACTGTGTCTTGTCGCCTGTTGTTGAGAATTATCTCCTCTACTCATTCTAAGGAGATCCAACATAGAGGCTCTGGCTACATAGTATGCATCAGACCAAACATTAAAATTGAGCCTCGCATTTTCTTTAACATCTCTTGAATTGGAAGGTTCAGGAGCAAGCATTAGAATTTCATATGCTTCTTGCATTTTTCTCCATCTACTCTCCAAATCCTCGAGTTTCACTTCCAGTAATTAGTCAGTATGGTCCTCCACTACTATTTTCTCAAAATTCGTGCAGATCATTGAATTAGAATTAGAGGTTTGATCTGTGCCTTCATTGCCTGAAGGCGTGACAGTGGTATCTGTGGGTCTTGGCATGATTCCAAAAAATTAAAAAAATGTGAAATTTAAATTTAAATTTCAAAAAATTTGAGATTATGATTTAAAAAATTTAAATTTTTTCGTAGATGATGTTGCTAGAACCTTTTTAGCTTTAGGTATCGCAAAGCTTTAATAACGGTTTTGAGTGGAAAGAAGTAACCAAGAATTTTTTTTTTTTTAATGCGTGATTTGGTATGTCAAGTTTACGTACAAGTTTGAAAGTAAATTTAAATTAAATTTTGCGGTTATGCAGTGATTTTTACGGTTGGTGCGTAATTTAAGATATGCCAGTGATGATTTAAATTGGTTCGTTGTAAAATTTGGTAATAAGCATGTAACTTTTGATAGATTTCAGGCGTAACAGAGACTTTGAATTATTTTTGTTTATACTAGTCGAAATATCTATAATATTAAATTGTAAGCTCTTGAAACAGTTGTAATATATAATAATTTATTGAATTTTTTCAATAAACTTAGCTAAATCATTGTTTGGGATGTTGAGAATACGCGACTTAAAGTTAACAAATTAATTTGTAGTAAATATTTTCGTTGATGAGATATTTGTGAAGTAGCGTATTTTCCGTGTATCAACACTAATCAAGTACTTTATTTATTTCCTTTTATTGTAATTTAATATTAATTTTAGAACGTAGATAACACAATGCTGGCTTCTAAATAGTTGATCCTTATGTAAAATTTCATGCTGAAAATACTTCCGCATTTGCATCATTTGGTGAAATAACCCAATTTATTTTTTTAGATTTTCCTATGTGACTTGTTTAAAAAAAAATCGTAGAGTTATGTTTCGGAGGGCAAGCAAAACAACAATTACTACTACTCTCAAGAAGAGGTATGTGTACTTAATTGTGAATGTATCGTTCATTTTCCAACCAATTTTGATGACCAATGGCAAAAAATTTTTGTAACATATTATTCTATTATGTAATAATCTGAAACCGGAGCAATTCTTACGGGAACACGGAAAAAAACTTAATTAAAGGCAGCGAAAACTTGAAAAATCATTAAAATTTTTGCAAAAATCTAACTTTGAAGTGTCATAACTTCGTCATTTATGATTGGATTTTAATCAGCTATCGTTTTTTTAAGAAGTAATTTTATTATCTTTTATTTTCGTCACAGTTCGGTGAAATCGGCGAACTAAAACCAGAGAAAATTACATTTTAGTAGACCTACCTTTTTTCAAAACACTAAAAATGGAAATTTGACCATATCTCTGTTAAACTGTTCTACTTTTCACATATCTGAGAGCAGATTTGAATTCAGCGTGAAATTTTACATTAAAATGTATTATTAAATGTCCCGGATACAGAAACTTTTGAAATTTTGTGACATAGTGTAACTTGTTGTTATTAGTATTGTTTCGAATAAATATATAAGAGACTGCCATTAATAAATCAAAACCCAAATTGTTTTAGCTAAAAAACTCTTATATAAATTTTGAGTGCTTATTTAGAGATTTTCCTTAAAGTTGTGTAGTTGTTGTTAAATTATAGTTTTTCTATTTGATGCTGTTCCAATTTAATATATTGTTGTAAGTTAAGCTTGTTGGTATAAAATTTTTTCTTAAAATGTTATGCTGTTATTCAGATAATATTCTTAGGATGTGTTATGTTCGTGCCGATCTTCTATAATGTTTGAAATTTCTAGCTGGGCTATTGTTATATTTTAACGCCTAAAGTATAAACATTTTTCCCATAAAAGCGGCTTAATTTTTCTAAGTTTAACATATGAAACAATTTAAGTGGTACTCTAATTTCTCGGAATGTTCCAGTGATTAAGCAAGTTGGTGTAAGATGGTAATTTATGCTATTTTAATTGCTGAAAATTATATAAATTTTTACCTTATGTAAACTTCAGGCTGTCCGCATGCAGTAAATCTCCAAATTAAATCGTTCACAAAATTTAGTTTATTGTGCGAGAATTTGTGGTATAGGTATTTGCGGAATTTTGCTTTGTATTATCAGCTATTGTTAATCCCTGAGGGAGTTTTCTTTAATATTTGTAGGATATAATAAAATATAACCTTTGGTTGTACACTTTAATTGAGTTTGGCTAATATGTTTTGTGTCACTTCTTTGAGTTTTTACTTTAATTACACTCCACTGTTCGAAACTGTTATATTTGTTTTTATTTCTCTACTGCCATCTCTTTATTTCGCTAAAACAGTGAGTAAATAACTTATAGGCAGTGATATTTAATGTTAACTCGGAACGGTGAAGACAATTTATTTATCTAGACCAGTCATCGGCAGCAATACAACCACAATATGAGTTTGTGAGTTGTTTTCTTTGCTCTCTCACTGTAGTGAAGGAAATTGTTGTATAGTTTTTTTCATAACTATGAACAAAATTATAATATAATAATCTAGGAAATATTACTGTTGTGCGCGTGGCAATGCACATTAACAAATAAGAATTAATTTTTACCGAAAAAATACATTTCTTTTATTGTCGTGCTAACAACAGGCGTCGGCACAACTGCGTCGGACGAATGCTCAAGCGAGACTGATTGAGTTTGTTTGTTTTCGTTCAACATGTGTGAGAATACATGTGTGCTCTCTCGCTCATGTTGCCCAAGTGCGCGCTCTCGCCGGTCGCTGATCTAGACAAATCAGAAAGAGAGAGAGAGTACTCACTTATCATGTAGGTATAAGAGAGTTTCCGAAGCGCGTATGTGATTCTGAGAAAAGTGATAAAAACTATATTGGCAAATTTTCTTCTATGCTTTCAAATTGTTCTTAATCAAGTTTGGTGTTTTGCACTTTTGTACAGAGATAATGAAGTTTTGTAACGGTACTTGTTATTGGCAATTGGTTTTTAAAATATTTGGTTTCGTTGAAAACTAAATTTTAGCTAACGGGACAAAAGCAAAATTATGAACAAGTTATTTACATGAATTTAACATTGGGCACTTTGTGAATTGATGACGAAATTTTAGATAACTGTACCAAAGTAAATGGTTACTACCAACTACTTGAATTATTGATGCTTAGGTACTTTGTACAACAATACGGAAGTTTTAAATAACGGGACCAAATAAATGGTGATGAAAAAAATATAGTTTAAAATATTGCACTTTTGAGAATTTATTCTAGTGGTTACGAAAAGTATGAAACTGACTAAATTTTTTTTGTTTTTTTTAGAATTTGCATGCATGTATAATATTGAGACTTTTACAAATTGCAGTTTTCCATAAATGACGTGGTCATTTATTTTGCCAATTCGACGGACACTTTGTGATATGCTAAATTTTTTTAAATTTTAATAGATTTCCGTGTTCACTTTGCTGTGATGTTTCGGTTTATTTGGTAATACTTTTAGTTTTTGAGGTTTATTAGTTTCCCTTATAATTAGATAAATTTGTATACCGTTTTGTGCACTTCACGGCATATATTTTATGTATTTTACAATACAAATAAGGGTTTTTAAAGTTTTAGACGAAAGATTTTAATATTTTCCGTTTTTTACTTTCGCTTTGAACAGTTCGCGTTTTTATCAACGATCGCGAAAACTATGGTCGCTTACCTCACAATTGACGGATTATCACTGATTTGATGTGTTGACGATGGTTGTTAATTACCTCATTTCTTGCTGTGATCAAACCCTTTGTTGCTGTTTTCTCTTGAGTCGAAGGACCATGAAGACGAATGAAGTTGAAGTGGGGGGTTGTAGCTCAGAGTGTTGTTGGTTGTAGGCTGTTGAAGGGAGAGCAATTAAAGCTGAGAGTGGACGGTTGATGACCAGCGGTGTGAGGAACTAACGCTCGACGGTATCAGCGGTAGACGACTATGTAGATTTTTTTGGATCTGAATATTTTTTTCTAAATTCTTTCACCAATAATACTAGGAACTGCTTCTGTTCTCCATAATGTGTATGCAATTTATTGTATTCCTGCATCAAGGCCACTCCGTGTTCAGCAATATCATTAACAACTTTCAACCTAGACCGAAATAATTCTTCAACATTTTTTTTAGGAAACCCGATTAAATACCCGTTATGCTGAAAAATCTGACAAAGGTTTTGATTTTCCGAGGGTTTATCTGTTATTACAAGGTTATTAAACTGACCAAGTTTAAATGTCATCCAGCTGCCCGTTTGAAAGTTATGGGAGAAATAATAATTATCAAAAAATAGGTAATTTTGTATGGGAGGTACCAGAAGGGGTGGGGCAATTCTGCCCATTTACAATTCCATGACTTTGTTATGGAAAATATTAATACTGAAAAAGTTTCATAAGGATCAGTTAAGGTTTACTCGAGTTATTCTGCTTATCCCTCAGGATGACGGTAAAATTTTGAATTTCGAACCCCGGTAGCGACCCCTAAACCTTTAAGAAAAAAATTAAAAAAAATCACATAGAGTTTTTTTGTACGTCTTAATAAAATTTTAACTTGGCCCATGAAAAATTCCAAAAACATTTTTTAAGACTCACCCTAATGTACATGCGAAGTAGATATCAGCCGAAAATGTCCAGCACCAATTATAAAATTTATTATTATAAAAAGCTGTGATTACCAAGAATATTAAGTTTAAAAACGTTTAGTAACAGGTAGACACTGAAAGAACTAGATTTATGCTCAGAATGTCATTAAAAGACAACGACGGGTGTGAATTTAGGAATTAAAATTGTCCGAACAAAGTCCACAATTATTGTCATGTAGATAATTTTTCGTATTGTTTTTGATTGTGTTAAGTACTTACAGTTCGCAAAAAACTAATTTTTCTTAATAAAAAACTTTTTAGAAAAAAAGTCTTGTAAAATAAACTAAAAAATTAGGAAGAAATTAGTGTTTTATAGAGTTTAATTATATAACAAACATAAAGTTAAACATATAAGAAAATAATAAGACATCTTTTTATTCGTTTTCTGTATTATCATATACAATACATTATTTTTACCAGCTACTTTTGTTTAAATAAAACTAAATAAACTAAACTAAACTTTTATTATAAATCATACAAAGCCTTAACCTTATGATAAATCAAACAGAAGTTTTGTTTTTCCGGAGAAAACAGTTTTTATTTATTAAGATGGAATATTAGAAAACGTTAATGTAAGTCCTAGTGTATAAAGATCGAGAGGTTTTGCTCATTTCAAACAGTTTTGCTTATTTCAAACTGTTGCCAAATTGATAAAAATTAAAAAATATAATCTTTTGCATTTGTTCATAAGTGTCTTTCTCTTGTACATATAAATTGACCGATTTTCATTTAAAATATGGAATTATATTTTTTCATGTATAGGGCCGTTTTACATAGAATTGTCCTTGGGTAACTGACTGATCACTCCCAAACGATTAATCGAAGAACCTTGAATTTTTGAATGAATGTCACCTTTATTACGTAGACACGCACTAAGAAATTCGGACCTCATGGGGGTAAAAATAAGTGTGACACCGTCACATAAAGCTCCAAATTTGAAATGGCTGTATATCATAAACCATTATATGTTCGAAGTCGAAAATTTATACTTCTGTTGGTCGTACAAGAAAAATTACTTTTTGTGTACTTTTTATGCACCAAATTTAACTTTTTGGCACAATAAATATACATTTTGGTACAGGAAATATTATATTTAAAAAAATCGTTATACGGAGATAAAGTTTTTGTTCTAGGATTTTTTTTTCTGAAATGCGTTTCCAATAAGGTTTTGATGGGGAATTGTTCCTATTATTTATATCTATTTTCTGTGAAATTTTGGTGAGCACAACATTTGGAGTTTGGAGGATATGGTCAAAATGGTCCTGGCTTAAATTGAAATTAAAATTAAATATCTATTTTCTGTGAAATTTTGGTGAGCACAACATTTGGAGTTTGGATGGTATGGCCAAAATAGCCCTGGCCAAATTGAAAAAATTCTAAAATTTCGTCATATGGGGAAAAAGTTTTTGTTCTAGGATTTTTTTCTGAAATGCGTTTCCAATAAGGTTTTGATGGTTCCTATTACTTATATCTATTTTCTGTGAAATTTTGGTGAGCACAACATTTGGAGTTTGGAGGATATGGTCAAAATGGTCCTGGCTTAAATTGAAAAAAATGCTAAAATTTCGTCGAATGGGGAAAAAGTTTTTGTTCTAGGATTTTTTTTCTGAAATGCGTTTCTAATAAGGTTTTGATGGGGAATTGTTGCTATTACACATATCTATTTTCTGTGAAATTTTCGTGAGCACAACATTTGGAGTTTGGAGGATATGGTCAAAATGGTCCTGGGGGGTTACTATGTAACTCGATTCGAAAGTTAAATATTACGAATTCGGATTTTTCCTACCAACTAACTCGAATTCGCAAATAGATTTCCTACTTTAGAATATGCATCCTACTTTCGGATATGCATCACTATGTATTTCGAATTTAGGTGTCAGAGTCGGTCGAAAGTTGACATTTGTACTCGTTTGATATTTAGTTAACGGATGACACATAAAAAGATCTTTAAAAAATCGAAACAACGATAGCAGATGGTGAAAAATGTAAGTATTTCTTAAATATATATATATTGGTTGATAAATGTTAATTCAAGTCTTTTTCAATAGGGAAAATACAACGAAAAATTTAAATACCAAGCAAAGCCAATTTGAGATCATGCTCAACTTTATGACGGAGCATCTACAGTTGGCTAAGGGGTACATAAAAGCTGCGGACGCCAAACAAGCCACCAATGATTTATGGGCACGAAATTTATGTGCTTTGAGCACAACACATTCTCTATAGCATTGCATACTTCCTTGATACAGTTTGACACAGTTTGTTGTGCCAAGCCAGCAAACCGGTCTTGACCGATTTGGTGTTGGTACCCACCTTGCCCAAGAAACTTCAGTGTAGCACCCAATTTGATTGTGGGTGTTACACCAGTCGATCTCATGGTTGTTGGCAGCTCCGAACTAATGCTCTCAAGCACATAGTTAAATGCTTCCATGTTAAGCTGAAAATTTCGCACAAACCTGCAAATATAAACACGTTAAAATATGTACACACATACAACATATTTAACAAATTGTTACTTACATTGCATCCGTCAACTGCATAAAGTCTACACCATCGCGTAAGATTTTACGTTCCAATCGCTCGTCTTCACTTTCTAACCAAAGGTGCAACCGAATCCATTTTTATAAGAAACAAATATTTCTTGTTAACTTTTATTTTTATTGTTTTGTTATTTTTGACATTTTTGCGTAGGAAATGCTGCCAACTTTGAATAATACATTCGAAAGTACTGCCAAAAATAGTTCAAATTAGTGGCAGCACTTTTCACTCGATCCGAAAGTGTTACATGGTAAGAGCTCAAATTCGGATCGAATACAACTTTCGAATCGAGTTACATAGTAACCCCCCTGGCTTAAATTGAAAAAATGTTAAAATTTCGTCGTATGGGGAAAAAGTTGTTGTTCTAGGATTTTTTTTCTGAAATGCGTTTCCAATAAGTTTTTGATGGGGAATTGTTCCTATTACTTATATCTATTTTCTGTGAAATTTTGGTGAGCACAACATTTAGAGTTTGGATGGTATGGCCAAAATGGCCCTGGCCAAATTGAAAAAATTCTAAAATTTCGTCATATGGGGAAAAAGTTTTTGTTCTAACTTTTTTTCTGAAATGCGTTTCCAATAAGGTTTTGATAGGGAATTGTTGATATTACATATATCTATTTTCTGTGAAATTTTCGTGAGCACAACATTTGGAGTTTGGAGGATATGGTCAAAATGGTCCTGGCTTAAATTGAAAAAATGCTAAAATTTCGTCGTATGGGGAAAGTTTTTGTTCTAGGATTTTTTTCTGAAATGCGTTTCCAATAAGGTTTTGATGGGGAATTGTTCCTATTACTTATATCTATTTTCGGTGAAATTTTGGTGAGCACAACATTTAGAGTTTGGATGATATGGCCAAAATAGTCCTGGTTAAATTGAAAAAATGCTAAAATTTCGTCATATGGAGAAAGTTTTTGTTCTAGGATTTTTTTTCTGAAATGCGTTTCCAATAAGGTTTTGATGGGGAATTGTTCCTATTACTTATATCTATTTTCTTTGAAATTTTGGTGAGCACAACATTTGGAGTTTGGAGGATATGGTCAAAATGGTCCTGGCTTAAATTGAAAAAATGCTAAAATTTCGTCGTATGGGGAAAAAGTTTTTGTTCTAGGATTTTTTTTCTGAAATGCGTTTCCAATAAGGTTTTGATGGGGAATTGTTCCTATTACTTATATCTATTTTCTGTGAAATTTTGGCTTAAATTGAAAAAATGCTAAAATTTCGTCGTATGGGGAAAAAGTTTTTGTTCTAGGATTTTTTTCTGAAATGCGTTTCCAATAAGGTTTTGATGGGGAATTGTTCCTATTACTTATATCTATTTTCTGTGAAATTTTGGTGAGCACAACATTTAGAGTTTGGATAATATGGCCAAAATAGTCCTGGTCAAATTGAAAAAATGCTAAAATTTCGTCATATGGAGAAAGTTTTTGTTCTAGGATTTTTTTTTCTGAAATGCGTTTCCATTTAGAGTTTGGATGGTATGGCCAAAATGGCCCTGGCCAAATTGAAAAAATTCTAAAATTTCGTCATATGGGGAAAAAGTTTTTGTTCTAACTTTTTTTCTGAAATGCGTTTCCAATAAGGTTTTGATAGGGAATTGTTGCTATTACATATATCTATTTTCTGTGAAATTTTCGTGAGCACAACATTTGGAGTTTGGAGGATATGGTCAAAATGGTCCTGGCTTAAATTGAAAAAATGCTAAATGGGGAAAAAGTTTTTGTTGTAGGATTTTTTCTGAAATGCGTTTCCAATAAGGTTTTGATGGGGAATTGTTCCTATTACTTATATCTATTTTCCGTGAAATTTTGGTGAGCACATCATTTAGAGTTTGGATGATATGGTCAAAATAGTCCAGGTCAAATTGAAAAAATGCTAAAATTTCGTCATATGGAGAAAGTTTTTGTTCTAGGATTTTTTTTCTGAAATGCGTTTCCAATAAGGTTTTGATGGGGAATTGTTCCTATTACTTATATCTATTTTCTTTGAAATTTTGGTGAGCACAACATTTGGAGTTTGGAGGATATGGTCAAAATGGTCCTGGCTTAAATTGAAAAAATGCTCAAATTTCGTCGTATGAGGAAAAAGTTTTTGTTCTAGGATTTTTTTTCTGAAATGCGTTTCCAATAAGGTTTTGATGGGGAATTGTTCCTATTACTTATATCTATTTTCTGTGAAATTTTGGCTTAAATTGAAAAAATGCTAAAATTTCGTCGTATGGGGAAAAAGTTTTTGTTCTAGGATTTTTTTTCTGAAATGCGTTTCCAATAAGGTTTTGATGGGGAATTGTTCCTATTACTTATATCTATTTTCTGTGAAATTTTGGTGAGCACAACATTTGGAGTTTGGAGGATATGGTCAAAATGGTCCTGGCTTAAATTGAAAAAATGCTAAAATTTCGTCGTATGGGGAAAAAGTTTTTGTTCTAGGATTTTTTTTCTGAAATGCGTTTCCAATAAGGTTTTGATGGGGAATTGTTCCTATTACTTATATCTATTTTCTGTGAAATTTTGGTGAGCACAACATTTGGAGTTTGGAGGATATGGTCAAAATGAGCCTGGCTTAAATTGAAAAAATGCTAAAATTTCGTCGTATGGGGAAAAAGTTTTTGTTCTAGGATTTTTTTTTCTGAAATGCGTTTCCAATAAGGTTTTGATGGGGAATTGTTCCTATTACTTATATCTATTTTCTGTGAAATTTTGGTGAGCACAACATTTAGAGTTTGGATGATATGGTCAAAATGGACCTGGCTTAAATTGAAAAAATGCTAAAATTTCGTCGTATGGGAAAAAAGTTTTTGTTCTAGGATTTTTTTTGGAGTTTGGAGGATATGCTAAAATATCGTCGTATGGGGAAAAAGTTTTTGTTCTAGGATTTTTTTTCTGAAATGCGTTTCCAATAAGGTTTTGATGGGGAATTGTTCCTATTACTTATATCTATTTTCTGTGAAATTTTGGTGAGCACAACATTTGGAGTTTGGAGGATATGGTCAAAATGGTCCTGGCTTAAATTGAAAAAATGCTAAAATTTCGTCGTATGGGGAAAAAGTTTTTGTTCTAGGATTTTTTTTCTGAAATGCGTTTCCAATAAGGTTTTGATGGGGAATTGTTCCTATTACTTATATCTATTTTCTGTGAAATTTTGGTGAGCACAACATTTGGAGTTTGGAGGATATGGTCAAAATGAGCCTGGCTTAAATTGAAAAAATGCTAAAATTTCGTCGTATGAGGAAAAAGTTTTTGTTCTAGGATTTTTTTTCTGAAATGCGTTTCCAATAAGGTTTTGATGGGGAATTGTTCCTATTACTTATATCTATTTTCTGTGAAATTTTGGTGAGCACAACATTTAGAGTTTGGATGATATGGTCAAAATGGACCTGGCTTAAATTGAAAAAATGCTAAAATTTCGTCGTATGGGAAAAAAGTTTTTGTTCTAGGATTTTTTTTGGAGTTTGGAGGATATGCTAAAATTTCGTCGTATGGGGAAAAAGTTTTTGTTCTAGGATTTTTTTTCTGAAATGCGTTTCCAATAAGGTTTTGATGGGGAATTGTTCCTATTACTTATATCTATTTTCTGTGAAATTTTGGTGAGCACAACATTTGGAGTTTGGAGGATATGGTCAAAATGGTCCTGGCTTAAATTGAAAAAATGCTAAAATTTCGTCGTATGGGGAAAAAGTTTTTGTTCTAGGATTTTTTTTCTGAAATGCGTTTCCAATAAGGTTTTGATGGGGAATTGTTCCTATTACTTATATCTATTTTCTGTGAAATTTTGGTGAGCACAACATTTGGAGTTTGGAGGATATGGTCAAAATGAGCCTGGCTTAAATTGAAAAAATGCTAAAATTTCGTCGTATGGGGAAAAAGTTTTTGTTCTAGGATTTTTTTTCTGAAATGCGTTTCCAATAAGGTTTTGATGGGGAATTGTTTCTATTACTTATATCTATTTTCTGTGAAATTTTGGTGAGCACAACATTTAGAGTTTGGATGATATGGTCAAAATGGACCTGGCTTAAATTGAAAAAATGCTAAAATTTCGTCGTATGGGAAAAAAGTTTTTGTTCTAGGATTTTTTTTGGAGTTTGGAGGATATGCTAAAATTTCGTCGTATGGGGAAAAAGTTTTTGTTCTAGGATTTTTTTTCTGAAATGCGTTTCCAATAAGGTTTTGATGGGGAATTGTTCCTATTACTTATATCTATTTTCTGTGAAATTTTGGTGAGCACAACATTTGGAGTTTGGAGGATATGGTCAAAATGGTCCTGGCTTAAATTGAAAAAATGCTAAAATTTCGTCGTATGGGGAAAAAGTTTTTGTTCTAGGATTTTTTTTCTGAAATGCGTTTCCAATAAGGTTTTGATGGGGAATTGTTCCTATTACTTATATCTATTTTCTGTGAAATTTTGGTGAGCACAACATTTGGAGTTTGGATGGTATGGCCAAAATAGTCCTGGTCAAATTGAAAAAATGCTAAAATTTCGTCATATAGAGAAAGTTGTTGTTCTAGGATTTTTTTTTCTGAAATGCGTTTCCAATAAGGTTTTGATGGGGAATTGTTCCTATTACTTATATCTATTTTCTGTGAAATTTTGGTGAGCACAACATTTGGAGTTTGGATGGTATGGCCAAAATGGCCCTGGCCAAATTGAAAAAATGCTAAAATTTCGTCATATGGAGCAAGTTTTTGTTCTAGGAATTTTTTTTCTGAAATGCGTTTCCAATAAGGTTTTGATGGGGAATTGTTCCTATTACTTATATCTATTTTCTGTGAAATTTTGGTGAGCACAACATTTGGAGTTTGGAGGATATGGTCAAAATGGTCCTGGCCATAATTAACCAAAGGACAAAATTTTTTATATGGCGTAGAAAACCCTTTTGTAATATAGCAAGAAGAAACGAAAAAACCATGGAAAATTTTTGAAATATTTTTTAGAAATTATTTATGTGTTTTATTTATTGTTTTTAATATAATATAAATAAATATTAATTGCCAATTTTTATTGTTAATAGATAGGTTGTTGGTTTGTTAACTTCACACTATGATTATCGTGATTGTTTAACACAAAAAAGACCTCAGCGATGTAAAAAACTTCATTATTTTTTTTATTTTCTTTGATCGGCGTGATGATAACAAAGTGAATCCAAAGAGAGCGAAAGTGAGAGAGAAAGACATATAATTCTCTTTGCAATATGCTGGCTCTCTTTTCAGTATTGCCAGATGATAATTAAGTTAAATGTTAATATTTAAATGGCAATATGGAAAATAATATAGCTATTGTGAATTAAATACATTTTAAACGTCAAAATTTTAGCAGAAAAAGAATTTTCAGGAGAAATAACAAAGTAGATAACAAACTAAATTAGGTGCACACGGCGTTCTTTTATAAAGTTATTTTATTCAATAAATTGTAAAATTAAAGATTATTAAACATAAATAAAACAAAAATTTTTTTTACATATTGTTAAAACATATATGCGTTTAAATTTGTGGGTTCCAGTGCAACAGTGACCGAGGCTGGGACGATGGACATTATTAAATGTGATCCTCGAAGGGGATATTTTGTCCTGGAGCGTTTAATAGGACTGATGAGCAAGAAAAGTGCATGTCTAAGCAATATTTCAATATATTTAAATCTGCTCCCGCCCCAATATTGTCGAAGTTTTCCTAACAACTGTTTACCAAGTGGGCCAGTGTTCTTTTCTCATACGGGGTCCAATACAAATCAGGACCAAACAACATTGTTCCTTCTGCAGCGAAAAATTCAGTGATAAGGAATGAAACTGGAAAGTCTAAGCAACAGTTAAAGACATTCCAAGGTATTCCCGCACAAATTTTGTGGAAGTTTCTTAAGAAAAACTTGTTCACCATTTAGGCCAAAATGGCCAATCTTGATATGGAGTCCAGTACAATTTAGAACCTAGCAACTTAGTTCTTTCTGAAGCGAAAAAGTGAGTGATAGGGAATTAAAGTATGTTGTCTTGGCAATAGTTTAAAACATTCTAAAGTATTCCCGCACAAATTTTGTGGAAGTTTTCTTAACAAAAACTTTTTCACCATATCGACCAAAATGGTCATTCTTCATATGGAGGCCCATATGAATATGGGGGTGGAAACTTCGTTCTTTCTGAAGCGAAAAAGTGAGTGATAGGGAATGAAAGCATATTGTCTTAGGAATAGTTTAAGACATTCCAAAGTATTCCCGCACAAATTTTGTAGAAGTTTTCTTAACAAAAACTTTTTCACTATCTCGACCAAAATGGTCATTCTTCATATGGAGGCTCATATAAATATGGGGGTAGAAACTTCGTTCTTTCTGAAGCGAAAAAGTGAGTGATAGGGAATGAAAGCATATTGTCCTATTAACAATTTAAGACATTCCAATGTATTCCCGCACAAATTTTGTGGAAGTTTTCTTAACAAAAACTTTTTCACTATCTCGACCAAAATGGTCATTCTTCATATGGAGGCTCATATAAATATGGGGGTGGAAACTTCGTTCTTTCTGAAGCGAAAAAGTGAGTGATAGGGAATGAAAGCATATTGTCCTATTAACAATTTAAGACATTCCAATGTATTCCCGCACAAATTTTGTGGAAGTTTTCTTAACAAAAACTTTTTCACCATATCGACCAAAATGGTCATTCTTCATATGGAGGCCCATATGAATATGGGGGTAGAAACTTCGTTCTTTCTGAAGCGAAAAAGTGAGTGATAGGGAATGAAAGCATATTGTCTTAGGAATAGTTTAAGACATTCCAAAGTATTCCCGCACAAATTTTGTTGAAGTTTTCTTAACAAAAACTTTTTCACTATCTCGACCAAAATGGTCATTCTTCATATGGAGGCCCATATGAATATGGGGGTAGAAACTTCGTTCTTTCTAAAGCGAAAAAGTGAGTGATAGGGAATGAAAGCATATTGTCCTATTAACAATTTAAGACATTCCAATGTATTCCCGCACAAATTTTGTGGAAGTTTTCTTAATAAAAACTTTTTCACTATCTCGACCAAAATGGTCATTCTTCATATGGAGGCTCATATAAATATGGGGGTAGAAACTTCGTTCTTTCTGAAGCGAAAAAGTGAGTGATAGGGAATGAAAGCATATTGTCTTAGGAATAGTTTAAGACATTCCAAAGTATTCCCGCACAAATTTTGTGGAAGTTTTCTTAACAAAAACTTTTTCACTATCTCGACCAAAATGGTCATTCTTCATATGGAGGCTCATATAAATATGGGAGTAGAAACTTCGTTCTTTCTGAAGCGAAAAAGTGAGTGGTAGGGAATGAAAGCATATTGTCTTAGGAATAGTTTAAGACATTCCAAAGTATTCCCGCACAAATTTTGTGGAAGTTTTCTTAACAAAAACTTTTTCACCATATCGACCAAAATGGTCATTCTTCATATGGAGGCCCATATGAATATGGGGGTGGAAACTTCGTTCTTTCTGAAGCGAAAAAGTGAGTGATAGGGAATGAAAGCATATTGTCTTAGGAATAGTTTAAGACATTCCAAAGTATTCCCGCACAAATTTGGTAGAAGTTTTTTTAACAAAAACTTTTTCACCATATCGACCAAAATGGTCATTCTTCATATGGAGGCCCATATGAATATGGGGGTAGAAACTTCGTTCTTTCTGAAGCGAAAAAGTGAGTGATAGGGAATGAAAGCATATTGTCTTAGGAATAGTTTAAGACATTCCAAAGTATTCCCGCACAAATTTTGTGGAAGTTTTCTTAACAAAAACTTTTTCACCATATCGACCAAAATGGTCATTCTTCATATGGAGGCCCATATGAATATGGGGGTGGAAACTTCGTTCTTTCTGAAGCGAAAAAGTGAGTGATAGGGAATGAAAGCATATTGTCTTAGGAATAGTTTAAGACATTCCAAAGTATTCCCGCACAAATTTTGTAGAAGTTTTCTTAACAAAAACTTTTTCACCATATCGACCAAAATGGTCATTCTTCATATGGAGGCCCATATGAATATGGGGGTAGAAACTTCGTTCTTTCTGAAGCGAAAAAGTGAGTGATAGGGAATGAAAGCATATTGTTTTAGGAATAGTTTAAGACATTCCAAAGTATTCCCGCACAAATTTTGTGGAAGTTTTCTTAACAAAAACTTTTTCACCATATCGACCAAAATGGTAATTTTTCATATGGAGGCCCATATAAATATGGGGGTAGAAACTTCTTAAACTATTCCTAAGACAATATGCTTTCATTCCCTATCACTCACTTTTTCGCTTTAGAAAGAACGAAGTTTCCACCCCCATATTCATATGGGCCTCCATATGAAGAATGACCATTTTGGTCGATATGGTGAAAAAGTTTTTGTTAAGAAAACTTCCACAAAATTTGTGCGGGAATACTTTGGAATGTCTTAAATTGTTACTAGGACAATATACTTTCATTCCCTATCACTCACTTTTTCGCTTCAGAAAGAACGAAGTTTCCACCCCCATATTTATATGGGCCTCCATATGAAGAATGACCATTTTGGTCGATATGGTGAAAAAGTTTTTGTTAAGAAAACTTCCACAAAATTTGTGCGGGAATACTTTAGAATGTTTTAAACTATTGCCAAGACAACATACTTTAATTCCCTATCACTCACTTTTTCGCTTCAGAAAGAACTAAGTTGCTAGGTTCTAAATTGTACTGGACTCCATATCAAGATTGGCCATTTTGGCCTAAATGGTGAACAAGTTTTTCTTAAGAAACTTCCACAAAATTTGTGCGGGAATACCTTGGAATGTCTTAAACTGTTGCTTAGACTTTCCAGTTTAATTCCTTATCACTGAATTTTTCGCTGCAGAAGGAACAATGTTGTTTGGTCCTGATTTGTCTTGGACCCCGTATGAGAAAAGAACACTGGCCCACTTGGTAAACAGTTGTTAGGAAAACTTCGACAATATTGGGGCGGGAGCAGATTTAAATATATTGAAATATTGCTTAGACATGCACTTTTCTTGCTCATCAGTCCTATTAAACGCTCCAGGACAAAATATCCCCTTCGAGGATCACATTTAATAATGTCCATCGTCCCAGCCTCGGTCACTGTTGCACTGGAACCCACAAATTTAAACGCATATATGTTTTAACAATATGTAAAAAAAAATTTTGTTTTATTTATGTTTAATAATCTTTAATTTTACAATTTATTGAATAAAATAACTTTATAAAAGAACGCCGTGTGCACCTAATTTAGTTTGTTATCTACTTTGTTATTTCTCCTGAAAATTCTTTTTCTGCTTAAATTTTGACGTTTAAAATGTATTTAATTCACAATAGCTATATTATTTTCCATATTGTCATTTAAATGATGAACACAAGATGTATTAATAAAGGTGAAGTTATCTGTACAACAAATTTGGCATTGCAACAACCACAGGCAATTTATTTTGTGTAGTTCCTCTCTAGTGTCAAAATCTCCATACAAAATTTTGACAACTGAAAGGCGCAATTCGGCGAGTATATGTAAGTTGACAGTGCAGAGGCACCAAAATCAGAAAAAAAGTTAAAACCAGCTGGCAGTTAACGCCACCTGTATTAATACATCTTGGATGAACATTTAACTTAATTATCATCTGGCAATACTGAAAAGAGAGCGAGCATATTGCAGAGAGAATTCTATGTCTTTCTCTTTTAATTTCGCTTTTTTTGGATTCACTTTGTTATTTTACTTTGTTAATTTCCCGTGCACTTGTTATTTAGTTTTTTAACTTCACGCCGAAAAATCTTTGCGGTTCATTAATTCATTTTCTTCGAACATTTGAAATTTTGGAACACCTGAAGGTGACCAAATTTGGAGAGCCACACTATGGCCCCCGCAACCAGTAGGAAGCCGAAATCTATCAATCAGCCTTAACTATTTTAAGTTTCATCAAGATACCATTATCCGTTCTAAAATTACAGAATTAATTCCAAAAAACTAAAAAGGAACCACTGTGCAATGATGCAGTAAACAGTACACAAAATATATAAGTGTTGGAAAAAACTTTGGAACAAGTCTAGTATATGGAAACTTGGCGTAAAATTTTTTTTCTTAAGTTGTAGGGATTTGACCTAAAACAAGAAAAAAATGTTATTGGGGACGAACATAGCTTATGAGATATCGCTCCTTAAAGTTGGAACGATATCTCATTTTGCTGATTTTGACAAAATATATAAAATAAAGTCAACTTAGTTTTCTTTTTATTTTTTTAAATTCATCCTTCCCAGACGATAATAATGCAGTTATAGCCTTTTTACACCAAAAAAGTGGTTTTACACTGCAGTTTCGCATATTGTCAGCTGTTGTCTAGCTCACACATTTTTCCATTTGCCTTGTAAAACTGCAATATTTTCCTGCCACAAACCTATTAACATTGTTACGGCGGCGGTATCCCACGAAAAAAAAACTTAATTTCCCGTTGCACCCCATGAATGAGGTATGGGATAGCTTCTCGCGTTGTTGTGAATTAACACGCTTTCTATTTTTAGATTCACAACTAACGGCACCTACTTGTTTATCGACGAATGCGAACGTCACTGTTTGAGAAGCTCTTACTTGACACAACGATTGACTCGACACTTAATACTGCGAAGTTGCTGTCAACAACATTCGAGGGGAGCCGACAATGAAAGAACAATTTTTTTTCAGATGACGAGCCAGGTTTGAACCTGCGATCTCCCGCATGGTAGTCGCGTGTTCTAACCTCTATGCCTCGGCCGGTCCCACGAAGCGCGAATATTTTTAACTAATTGAAATAACCATTTATTAATATTTTGGCAAAAATGTTCTGGTGTAAAAAGGCTATTACATACAATACATCCAGCGAGTGTTATCTCTCAGGAGTGTTATCGATAACGAATTGCTATGGCTTTTTTGTTGTCGACTACTGTTTTTTTGCATGTTGGACACACGGATTTGTCGATTGATTTATCTAGTGTTTGAAAAAAAAATTCGTGTGAACGTTTCACGACAACCAGAATATCACAACAATTCGTTATAGATAATAGCCTTTTTACACCAAAAAAGCATTCCGCATCTTGAGCTGAAGATGCGGAATGATAAAAAGTGGTTTTACACCGCAGTTTCGCATATTGTCAGCTGTTGTCTAGCTCACACATTTTTCAATTTGCCTTGTAAAACTGCAATATTTTCCTGCCACAAACCTATTAACATTGTTACGGAGGCTGTATTCCACGAAGCGCGAATAGTTTTAACTAATTGGAATAACCATTTATTAATATTTTGGCAAAAATGTAAATTTTTTGTCCGTCCATGTTGTTTGGCATTTTTGTAAACAAACACCGAAAATGGTGGTTGCCGGATCAACATTACTGAGAAAAATCGCTTAAATTCCAATTTTCAGAGTACAACTCAGTGTATTTTTCCGCATCTTTCATGGATGCGAAAATATGTTAACATATTTCCAACAACAAAATACATGTAAAAATTTTAGCATTTTGGCCGCATCCATCAAAGATGCGGATTAACGCGGAAATATGTTAAATGCGTTCCGGTGTAAAAAGGCTATAAGACTACCGACAGACCAATCTGCCGACAGCTTCATGTATCAGAAGCAGTGTGACCAGATCTAAAAAAGTGTTGCAGCTAAATCAGCATTGAAATAATGCTAAAAAATGCTAAAAACAAATATTAAAATGCCAAAAAATAATGCTAAATTTAAAAACGTTTTTTTTAAATAAAATGATCACTATAAAGCATTTAATTATTAAAATTTTATATTCAATGTTGTCTTAGAAATAATTTTAAACGCGGGGACTGACATACGGAAACCCCCAAAAAGAGGGATTTTGAATGGGAGGCGGAAGTAGTTTTTTACCAATCGGTCTCATCTTACTACTCAACCTCCACTTGGTGTAGGGAAGCTCACGCAGCTATAATCGCGGGGACAGACAGACAGACGGTCACCTTTAAATCGACTCACATTTCGATTATGATCATTTATATATATATATATATATATTGCCATACCTACCACGTCTCCTTATGGGCGTTACAAATGGAAGAACAAAATTAATATACCCTTCACTCTGTTCATGCGCATGGGGAAGGGTATGAAAATAACATAACAATTTAAATCACTTTTTAATAGCATTTCAGTACATTTTTAAATATCATTTGTTTACAAATGATGAAATTTAATTATTATATAATTATATTCGTTATCAAATGAATATTCTTCCTCAACTCCCGCAGAGTCGGTCGATATATCATTATCATACATGTTTTTATCACATTTTTTTATGAGGTCATTGGTAATTTTAAAACTTTCGCAAAATTTATTTAACCTTTTCAATCCGCATCTAATGTAAAGAAGTGAATTCATAGTGTTCAATATCATTCTATTTCTAATTTTTGTTTTTAAAAGGTTCATTTCACTGAAAACTCTTTCAACTTCTGCGTTACTAAATTGTAAAACTAGAAACTTCATAACAGAAAAAGACAATTCCTTGAACGGGTTTTCATTTAAATCATTTTTATATTCGTATATACTTATCCAGAAATCAATTGTTGAGTTTTTGTTTACCCATTCATATGTACTTAGCTTTTGCCATTGCTTTTCTAAAATAGTAATTTCGTCCACTGTGAAATCTTCCATTCGATGTTCAAAATGTTCATATAATTTAAATTTTTTAGTTGTTAAACTGTTTTCTACAGAAAAATAATTGTATTTTTAGGATTTAGAAAATTTGCTGGCAATCGTTGTCTAAGCTGATATATTAACTGAGCTGTAAACTTTTGGCAAGTAACTCTTATTTCATTATCTTCTTCAGAATTGATTCCATCTTTCTTTGCTATTAAAAATTCTTCAATGTTGTAATTAAAGTGTGGTGTTGGAGCAAAAAAATCTTCTAAACGAGAATTTAAGAGAGCAAATGTGTCAGATAGAATAATGCTAAAAAATGCTAAATTAATAATTACAAAAAGCTAAGAAAAAAGCTAAATGCTAAAAGAAAATTTTGCGGCTAAATACAAAAATAAAATGCTAAATCTAGCTGCAAAAATGCTAAAATGGTCACACTGATCAGAAGGCAGAAAAGTACTCTGTCCCGAAATATTCGATAATATAGCTGCACTATTGTCTCCAAAGTTGTAAACATCAATTCGGTTTCATAATATTTAACCAAAGCGTCTAGTATTTAATAAACGCTCATCTGATTGTAACGCGAAATAAACATTTACTGCGATTTGTGGATATGCTTTCGAAGCTAAGAGCATGTTATTTTATTACGGTTGTAAATATTGCGGTCATTATCAATGTATCGGCTGGAAAATGTGGCCAAGGTAGCCGTGTTGCTGCCTGTCACCAACAGATTCCCAACGAATATATAATAATATTTAAAAATTATTATTGGAATCATACAAGGGAACAATACATCAACTCTGTCCTTTGTGGGAATAATGTAAATATTTCTATATCTATTTTAAAGCTTGTGCAATTTAATATGGCCATTTTTCCAGATATTGACGTGGAGTTTTAAAAAGCGGCCTATGTTGTCAAACTTGTATCCAAGTGATTTCGAAGTAGTGTGCTCTGATATGCCGAATGGAAAAATTTTAGAATCACACCCGGCTGTTAAAAAAGTGGTCCAAGAAACAGCATTTAATAGAGATCTTAAATTCGAGTCCGTAGCAAACATATCTACTGTTTTTAGTAATGCAACTTCTCGTCGTCTGCTCCAAATTGTACCTAGCCAAATAACAGACATATTAGATGTAAACATTTTGTGGGCACGTGGAATAACTGGAAAAGGTGTAAAGGTGGCTGTTTTTGATACCGGGCTTCCACTGAAACATCCACATTTTCAAAACGTAAAAGAACGAACTAACTGGACGAATGAGAAATCATTGGATGACGGAGTTAGTCATGGAACTTTTGTTTCTGGCATAATTGCTTCCTCTAAAGAATGTCTTGGTATGGCGCCGGAAGCTGAATTGCACATATTTAGAGTATTTACCAGCGCTCAGGTATAGTATTTTGAAGATATGTTTTATTTCTATGGTGTTTATATCTATGAGCCTATTGAATTTCGATAATGGAATCTGTTACACAATGCAACAAATTATTGATCCCGGCTTCTAAATAGTTGATCCTTATGTAAAATTTCACGCTGAATTCAAATCTGCTCTCAGATATGTGGAAAGTAGAACAGATTTTGAGATATGGTCAAATTTCCATTTTTTGTGTTTTGAAAAAAGGTATGTCTACTAAAATGCCTTTTTCTCTGGCTTTAATTCACCAATTTTACTGAACTGTAACAAAAATAAAAGATAACAAAATTATTTCTTAAAAAAACGATAGTTGATTAAAATCCAATCATTAATGTCGAAGTTATGGCACTACAAAGTTGGATTTTTGTACAAATTTTAATGATTTTTCAAGTTTTCGCTGCCTTTAATTAAGTTTTTTTCGTGTTTCCGTAAAAATTGCTCCGGTTTCAGACTATTACATGATAGAATAATATGTTACAAAAATTTGTTGCCCTTGGTCATTAAAATCGGATAAAAAATCCTTCCGCATTTGCAGTATTTGGTGAAATAACCCATTTTTTTTTCAGATATTCCTATGTGACTTGTTTAACAAAAAACTTGAGTTATATTTCGGAGAGCAAGCAAAACAACAATTACTACTACTCTCAAGAAGTGGTATCTGTACTTAATTGTGAATGTAGCGTTTATTTTTCAACCAATGTTGATGACCAAGAGCAAAAAATTTTTGTAACATATTGTTCTATCATGTAAAAGTTTGAAACCGGAGCAATTTTTACGGAAACACGGAAAAAAACTGAATTAAAGGCAGCGAAAACTTGAAAAATCATTAAAATGCCAAAACTTCGTCATTAATGATTGGATTTTAATCAACTATCGTTTTTTTAAGAAATAATTTTATTATCTTTTATTTTTGTTACAGTTCAGTAAAATCGGTGAATTAAAGCCAGAGAAAATGGCATTTTAGTAGACATACCTTTTTTCAAAACACAAAAAATGGAAATTTCAACATATTTCAAAATCTGTTCTACTTTCCACATATCTGAGAGCAGATTTGAACTCAGCGTGAAATTTTGCATTAAAATGTATTATTAAATGTCCCGGATACAGAAACTTTTGAAATTTTGTGACATAGTGTTACTTGAACTTTAAAATGTCGCTTGAACATCGAGATGGTTCAAATATGTAAATAATAAACACATTTTTAGATATACCACTCCTTAAAGTTGAAACATATGGGTATTTCCACAGAAAGGTCAACTGTGAATAAAATGTTGACCAAAATTTGTTTCTGACTTGTAGTAGTAAAGACAAATATTTAAATTTAATTAAAATATATTGCTCAAAGATTGCCTTTGTTTCCGTAATGATTAAACGGACTGCAAAATTGCATTCAAGTTCTGGTCACCACTTTCTAGTGTACACTCTTATCACAAAATATTTGTTACAACAATAAATACCTCCAATATGTATTAGTAAAAAGAAGCAGAATTTATATTTCATTTTAATGACGCACATTGGATTCTATCAAAGCTATAGTTATAAAGTATAAGTTTTTATTATGGAAACATCAACTTTTAATTATTTTAGTGCATGTTTATGAAAGTTTTGCTAAAATGGTGTTTGTAGAAATATTTTGGAGATTTTTTTAATAATGCTCCAATTTTAGAGCATTTCTAATATTCGATGGAGTAGAAGATAAAATGTTACCAATTGCTTTTTCTAAGAAGTTGTCATAAAAAAGCATATCGTCACCTTAATATAACAATAGCGTATGTGCTCGTACACCATTATTTTCGTCAAGATCTACTTCCAAAATGTGTGTCAATAGGTCATTAGAAAAAATAGGGTATAATTTGTTCTTCAAAAATTTCCATCAATAAGTGTGTAAGCTCAAATGTTAATAGAATAATAGTGTATACTTAACATACTCCATTTTAGGTCTGTAGAAATATATACAATTTATCAAAATTTTTACTAGTAAAACAGCTTATAATAATATACACTAGCGGTTTTCACCATTTGGTTTAACTTTACAACTCTGTTTAATTTACTACCATTATACACTACAAAGCATGAGCGTCTTTTTCGTGTGTATTGTAAACTTTTGAATCAGTTGATTTTTATTTTGGTTTTTGCCAGTTTAAATGCTTAAATACGTAAAAAATTTATGTTTTTATCCATATTCTACTAAACTTTTTTAATAATTATCACAAAATGTAAAATTAAAAAGCAAACCAAATATTTTTGCCGGCAAATATTTTTGGCGATCAGCTGTTTTATTCTGGTAAATTTATCACACATGTTTACTACAGCTTTTTGCGGGATTTTTTTACCACAGCGTAGTAAATTGAAGTCTAATACATTTTGTTGTTGCAGTGTTGTAAATGTTAGTACATTAACTACATTAACAAGATTAACAAGGTCTACAAGGGTACTTTACTACCAAGGGTGAAAACCGCTACTATGTTTAATCGTGAAGAAAAAAGATAGGAAATAAAACCCCAAGTGAATTAGTTTTATCCTTGTTAAAATGTGTAACCTTTATTTGGAAGCAATATTACCTTGAAAACGCACAGAATGTAAAGTGTCGATGCTCTTAGGATGAAATCCGTAATATGAGTGACTTAAAAGCTATTAAACATAATACCAAGATGGTGCTAGGTGGCTTGGATTGGTCGTATCCGTTACTCGTTAGCATTTATATATTATGTTCTGAGTGAAAGCCCAGTTAGTATTAATTTTTCTCGAACATTACACATATGGTTGCCAAATATTCAAATAAGCACTGACCGTATGGAAAACAACGACATTCAGGACTAGTCATTGCCGGCCACCTTGCAACATATGGTTTGTTGCAACGATATATATCCCTAAAACTAAAGGAAATAAGGTTTTTATGTTTAATTCATTATATGTATATTCAGTTTTTTTTTGTTTTTTTTAGTAAAGAAGTGAGTTTTGACTAAAGTTTTAGTTGATTTTCAAAATTAGGACCCCGTATATGCGCCAGCAACAACCCACCCAAATATGGTGTACATTAGGGTCGGGAACCCCGGAAATTGGTGTTGCAGACCCGTTACTATGACCGTATATACTTCGACCCCTAAGACCTAACGGAAACGCTTCGTACGTTCCCCTCAACTTCTCCGGAGCCGACTGTGAAGGCAAATGTAAAGAACCCATATTAGTTACCTTTGCGGTTATGGATATTTTACTAGATGAATTTATAGACGATATAATGGTGAGTTGGCAAAACCGCTCTTCATTCACCATGGTCACCGGGACACGAAGACGCCGTACTAGAGCACCACACACTCTGCTACCTTCGCCACAGGGATCCAATAAGGCACGAACCGGGATGCATCCTCCATGCGAATTTATATTCGCAATAGCCGTTGGCATTAGTCTTACGGCATGGCTCAGTGTGAGCACGCGTTTAAATTGTTGTTGTGACGGGCGTGATGGGCGAGAGACCTTGTCATCACGTTTTGGTGCCCGTGTGGGGCGTGGATGACGCGTGTGCCTTGAATGCCGACTATCCAATGTACCGGATGAAGCTACATGTAGAAGTGTGTGATGCTTTTCATTGCAGTTTTTGCACCGGTGACGACTGTGTCAGTGCTCTGCCGTATGGGTTCGTCCCAAACAATTGTAGCAACAGTGGTACTTAACTACCAACCGCAATTTGTTATCCATCGGTAGTTTTTGAAAATGCTCACAGTCCCGCAAGTGATGGAGCTTCTTGCAAGCAGGACAAGGGAGCCGCCGTTGTAAGTTGCGAGCTCGGACTGAGCTTTCCTCTTGCGGCGTAATGGGGTTGCTACGCACTCTATCTCTAAGTCGCGCCTTCGACTCTTTACGCACACTAGGAGCTGCAAAGGGGAGGTGAGGAGACGGAGTTCCCTCGCTGAGCACTGGAACAGCGCTTTGATTGGGCGAAGATCCAAAGGTGGGCGCTAGGACAGCACCATGTGTCAGCGTGGATCCATCGGTGAGCGCTGGAACAGCACTATTTGTCGTCGTAGGTCCATCGTTGAGCGCTGGAACAGCACTATTTGTCGGCATAGGTCCATCGTTGAGCGCTGGAACAGCGCTGTGAGGAGGGACGTGCGGCTCTGGAACACAGCTCGTTGGCATCGACGTGGAATTCGGTTCTAGAACAGAACCAGTTGGCAACGGCATTGGATGGTTTGGCTCTGGAGCACAGCTATTAGGGGGAGGCTGGTCTGAGCTCAGAGGAGCTGCAACAGCGTTCTCAGATGCTGAAAATGTTATAGGAATTTATGGAGGGACGTCAACATCGACGAGCGAGGAAGTACCGTCACCGGTACGTTCTTCGTCCGACATGATTGACTCGTTACAATCCATCAACTCAGATTCTGCAAAGGATAGGTGTTCCACGGCTGCGGGGATAAACACAATACATGGACATTCTCAAATGAAAGGTTTTTTATTTGTTTAATTAGTCAGAATGACTAATTTTGTAATGGGCCTCCTTACAACACCCTGTTCAGTTCTAACGTCCGCGACTCTAATGTGACCGTCACTGCCCGGGCATACGTGTACTACGCGACCTAATTTCCACGCTGTAGGAGGTAACTGTTCGCTTTTTATAACAACGAGATCGTCTACACAAATGTCGCGTTGTGGATGCTTCCACTTATATCGTTTCTGCAAAGTATGTAAATACTCATCTCTCCACCGAAGCACAGTGGGGAAAAAAAAGTTTTTATTATTATTGGAAACAAAATTGTGCACAGAATGTACGTTTTTTTTTATTCTGAATTCCTTACCGTTATTTTTTTAAAATTTGTCAAAGTCGGTGCAAATATAATTTTTGACTTTAATGTCAAATATTTTTTGGACTACGTGTCCTAAAAATTCCGAACTGATCTCAATTAATGTGAACATATGTTACGAATTAAATTCAGTGAAAAAATAAGACAGAAAATTTTTTTTGGCTCAACTGCAAGGAAATATATGGAGGCACTATTTTCACACTTTAACTCGGTGTCCTGCTCATAATTATTATCCGATTAGAACAAAACCTTATATACAGCCTATAAAAGTTTTAAGAAAGTCGTCTGTAAAAAATAAGCCAAATCGGCGAAGGTCACAATGCAATTTTTTTGCATATGTACCAAAATAATGCAGTTTTAAAATTCCGATAAGATAAAATTTTGTGTTTACAAGTAGGCTAAGTGGTGTGCTTTCCATTTAAAAAAACCAATGCCATAATATGTTACATCATCTGCCAAAATAAGGAAATTTGTTAAACGCATATACAAAATTTAAATATATTTACAATACATAGGGCTTAAAATCGCAATATAAACATTTGATATGTATTAGTAGGCTTAATTATGTATGCCTTATGATATTTTGATACATAAATGCAAATACGAGGGTGTAACTAAAATTTTTTCAATTTCTTTAGAAAACATGTAGATTTTTGGGTTAACTTTAGTATTGAAATTTAAAAAGTGTTGAAGCGTTTCACAAGTTTCCTTATATTGACAGTTGATGTAACGTATTATGGTATTGGTCTTTTTAAATGAAAAGCACACCACCTAGTCTACTTGTAAACACAAAATTGTATTTTATCAGAAGTTTAAAACTGCATTATTTTGGTACATATGCAAAAAAATTGCATGCCGACCTTCACCGATTTGGCTTATTTTTTACAGACGACTTTCTTAAAACTTTTCAAGGCTGTATATAAGGTTTTTTTTCTAATCGGACAATAACTATGAGCAGGACACCGAGTTAAAGTGTGAAAATAGTGCTTCCATATATTTCCTTGCAGTTGAGCCAAAAAAAATTTTCTGTGTTATTTTTTCACTGAATTAAATTCGTAACATATGTTCACATTATTTGAGGTCAGTTCGAAATTTTTAGGACACGTAATCCAAAAAATATTTGACATTAAATTCAAAAATTATTTTTGCATCGACTTTGACAAATTTTAAAAAAATAACGGTAAGGAATTTGGAATAAAAAAAACGTACATTCTGTGCACAATTTTGTTTCCAATAATACAAAAAAAAAGAATTTTGAAAATCGGTCAAGAATTGCGGCCTAAAATTTCAAATGTCCAAAAAAACTTTTTTTTCCCCACTGTGCGAAGGCAGAATTGATGAGCCAAGGCTTTCATTTTTCTAAAACGATTTATTAGATCTAGCGGATGGTCCATAATTATAGGCTCTGGAGGAGCTAACAGAGTTGCCCCAATAAGGAAATGACCGGGGGTCAGGGCCACATTGTCGTCTGAATTATCCGTCATGGGACACAACGGTCTAGAATTCAAACAAGCTTCCACCCGAGCCAAATGGGTGGAGAATTCTTCAAAAGTAAAGTTAGTGCCCTGAGCTTGTTTTCGTAGATGGAGCTTAAAACTTTTCACCGCAGCCTCCCAGAGACCTCCCATATGAGGTGCTCCGGCAGGGATGAACCTCCACGATAAACTTTGATACGAGTAGGTGTTCTCTATGCTTAATCGCGATGTTATCAAAAACAGTCTAAAATCTCGCTCGATTTCGCGAGACGCACCACGTCTTGCTATAAAGCGGTGAAATGCGGCTAAAAACGTATCGGTCGACAAGTCTGTCGTAGCCTCTAGATGGACCGCTTTCGTGGCAAAACACACAAATACACAGGCATAGCCCATTGTAATTTTGCACGCTCGGTTGTTAAAAGACTATGTCGAAAGGCCCTGCGCAGTCAATCCCAGTTGTTGAAAAGGGTCTTCCAACGACAGTTCTTTCCGTAGGAAGGGCAGCCATAATCTGCGTGCAGGACCTCTTGCGATCTAATATGCAAATTTTACATCCCCTAATCACGGTACGGATCAATGTCTTTATTCGAGGAATCCAGTATTCGATGCGAAGTATGCGTAGCATAAGCTGATTAGCACCATGTATGGATATGACATGCACAAATTCCACAAGAAGGCGAGCAAATCGACAGCCGTAAGGCAAAAGGATCGGGTGTTGTTCGGTGTATGATAGCGTTGGCACTTTCGACAAGCTCCCATTCAGACGCATCACACCGTTTTCGTCTAAGAAGGGGTTCAACGACACGAGAGGACTTTTTGAGTCCAATGTTCTCCGATCCAACAAACATTTATATTCATCGGCAAAATTTGATTTTTGAGCCAAGATCGCCAATCTTAACTTTACTGCATTTATTTCAGATGAGGAAATGCAAACAGTGTCATCCCGATCACTAGGATTTAAGCGAATCCGATTGATAAATCGTAGCATGTAGGCCATTACGCGCAACGCCCGGTCCAAAGACGAAAATCTTTCTAAAATATCTTGGTAATCCGGAAAAAAGTGAAATGGCTTCGGACTCCACGCATTTCAACCTCAGTGTCATAGGATATGAGCTCGCGGGAATTCCACTGGGATTTATCCAGTCGTAGCCATTCTGGCCCATGCCACCATAATTTGGATGTGGCCAACTGCGCTGGAGTCAAACCTCGACTGCCTAAGTCCGCAGGATTGTCCTCGGACCGTACATGGTACCAGTTATGGTTGCCTACGTTTTCCTGAACCCGACATACGCGATTCGCTACAAATGTTGTCCATGTGCATGGAGTTTTTCGCAACCATGGTAAAACGATCGTCGAATCGGTCCAACAATAAACGCGCTGAAAACGTACATCCATCTCCGCCAGAATGGTTTTTAACAGCTCTGAAGCTAAAACAGCTCCACAGAGTTTGAGACGGGGCACAGTGGTTCCGTCCATAGGCCAAAAATCAAAAAACTAATCACAAAGTATTAAAATAAAATGTAAGCAAATTATCTCTTAAATGTCCAATCTTCATAATGGTAAGCCGGATTCTTCTGAAAATCTAACGGGACTTTTTAAAAATAGAATTTAATCATGAACATTTGTTCGCGCTTTAGTAAGTTTGTCGAATAATTTAAAACAAGAGTGCAGTTCAAAACGGATTGCTCATTGCATAAGTCTAAAAAATTTGGATTTTAAAATTAAAAGTATTTATTTAATCTCCACAAATTTATAAAAACTAACTTGTTTTGTAATTCTTGTCAAATTAATGTTTTAGGTAACGTATTTGTTTGATCCTATTTTGTGCGTCTTCATTGTGATTATTTAGAGTTTTAGTTGTGTTTCCCCCAGATCCCCCTTTAGGTCTCTTTTCCATTGTATTTGTCGTAGTCTTAAGGTAATAAAAGTGTTAAAGTTTGTTGCGGAAATTTGCGGATGTTCGTGTAGTTTTTAAAATACTAAACCGCCTTCTTAGTAAATACTCAGACTTAGGTAAGAGGATAAGTATAATTTCATAAGTGAAAAAGTGTAACACCCCAATTATCTCGACCCAAATTATCTTAAAACCAAATTTGTTTAAAGATTTTTTAAGACGATTGTCCCACTTCCGTCGGTCCGGCTGGCTGGCCGGTTGGCTTGCTGATTGGAAGAATAACTGATGGGCATGATAATTTGAGTAAACCTTAACTGATCTTTATGAAAATTTACCAGTTTTAATATTTTTCAAAATGAAGTTACGTTATTGTAAATAAACAGAATTGCCCCACCCTTCTGGTACCTCCCATGCAAACTTACCTTTTTATTGATATTTCTTCCATTACTTCCAAACGAAACACTACATGATCATGAACTTTGGCGGACTAATAATCTTATAAAACCAGGTAAAACTACAGAAAATCGGAACATTTGAAGCGCCCCTTATGCCACCTCATTGTATATAAATGACCTAATTCAACGTAATATTCTCACAAGCATATTCTTTTTCAGTCAAATTTTTTCCAAGGAAAATTTAGGGTGGGATGTCTTATACAAAATTACCAACATATTTTTGGGAAAATTAATATTTCTCTCATAACATTTAAACGAAAAACTGGAGTATACTTGAATGTGGTCAGTTGGATTATCTTGTAATCCGACGCAAAACCTCGGAAAACCGAAATATTAGCTTCAGACGGATTTACATACATTTTTGTAAGAGATATTGAATTTAACTTTTTATAACTGTTGTTAGTTTTGCTACATGTCTGTAAACTTCTGGCCATACGACCGAGAGTCCTATTCCCGATCGTTTAAGCTACATAAGTAATTTCTTTTTCAATTTCATTAACTTGAAAGTAAAACAATGTCGTACATAGGGAGAGGGTATTTATCATTCAGTTCACCTGATTAAAATTCCTGTACTGTCTTAAATATTTTTTAAGAGCCCTGCTGAACTTTTCAGCTCTGTACTACCATTATAAGTATTTTTGGCCGCGCCTCCATACAAGCGGATCCACTGTGCGGGGGAGAGATACAGACAGAATAGGCGCAACTCTCGTCTTGCAAGACAAAAGGTGAGTTTGAACCTGTCCGTCTGGAGTTTCTACTCGGATGTACACTACACCGGCGTAAGCCTTTTCCGAAGCATTGGAAAACACGTGAATTTCGGATGACGAATTATGTATATAGCCAACCCATCTCGGTATGCGAATGGAATTCACATCCTGGTATGTTGATACGAAAAGTTGCCAAGCTCGATCCGTCATAGACGGAAGCACAACATTCCAGCCGATATTATCACGCCATATATTTTGCATGATTAATTTTGCAACTATTATTATACTTCCCAGCCAACCTACTGGATCATACATTTGGGCGATAAGAGACAAGACTTGTCTCTTCGTAGAAACAGCTCTGCGTGGTAGAGGACCCATGATGAAATAAAAAGCGTCCAACCGAGCATTCCATCGAATGACTAATGGTTTGGAGCTACTGGTTTCCACAAAGGTCAGAACCTCGGCATCGACCAAAAGGTCTGGAGAAAAACCTTTCAGAATCATCATCTCATTGGATGTCCATTTTCTCAGCTCGAATTTGGCCGAACGTAATGCCGCGATGAGTTGATCTCTAGCGACTACTGCGGTTTCAATGTCGTGTGTGCCGGCTAACACATCATCCACATACATGCATCTGCGAATAATATACGCAGCCTGTGGATATTCGTTTTCAATCTCCTCTGCGAGCAGAAGAAGTGTCATAATTGCTAGATATGGAGCACAATTCACACCGAAGGTCACGGTGAGGAGCTCAAAGTCCTTAACCACCGACTGAGGAGACGGTCTATAAAGGATTCTTTGCAGTGAGGTTTGAGATGGGTGTACCCTAACCTGCCGATACATTTGGGTTATGTCATAGTTAAAGACATACCGGAAAAGTCTCCACCTCAAGATCAAAAGGAAGAGGTCCAACTGTAAGGTGGGGCCGACATGGAGCATGTCATTGAAGCTTTTCCCATTACTCGTCTTATTTGAGGCATTGAACACCACCCGTAACTTCGTAGTCATTTTATCGGGATTTATGACCGGGTGATGTGGCAGGTAACCGATCGTAGAATCTGTCGATGTAGGAGTAGACACAGGCCTCATGTGACCCAGCTCTATGTATTCGCCCACAACCTGATCATAAACAGATTTAATGCTGGGTCTTTTCATAAGGTTGGCCTTGTTTTCGCAAAAACTGTTGTAAAACATTAGGACGAGAGGAGCCTAGCTGGAGTTCATTACCAAATTCAGCTTTGAGAGGGAGTGTAACAACATATCGTCCCTCCGAGTCTCTGCACGTGGTTTTCCTAAAGTTTTTCTCGCAATACTTCTCCGAGGGAGATAAAATCAGGGATTCAAAAGACTCCAAAACTCTCTGCTCAACACATTTTAAACGTCGGTAATGTGCGCAGGCGAACTCAAAACACAAGAGTTTAATGATCGAAGATGCTCCGCACACAGAGTCAACACATAACAAAACTCTTTTTTACAATTTTTTCCTGAGCACTCAAAGATGGTGTGCACACATAAACAAGCGACACTAAAAGATTGGTAGAGAAGAAGAAGAATATAGCTGTATATGTATAAATATGTGTATGTATGTGTTTTTTTCTCCATATGAATATTCATGTGTTACTCCGTGTTTGGGTATTTTCGTTTCTCAGTGCACATATGAGTTGTGTCATCTTTATCGCACACACGACGGGAGTCAGAAAAAAGAGCAACATCGTTTTCCGACACTTAGCAAGATGTGTTTGCATGTTAACATGCTCAACGGTACAGAGTTTGTGTGACATTTACCTCTCAAACACTCTCATGAAAAGAGTTTTGCATACATTTTGTGCACATTTTTAAGTTTTTTTCAAACGCTGGATAAAATACGTTGTTTCGGGTATTCCTCAAGTTTCCAAAAGCGAAGAAGGGTCTTGTTAAGATTGTCCTCTTCGGATATTGTAAATTTTGTGGTAAACACGTACTGACGGAATAGGGCCAGTAATGATCCAGCCAAATACAGTGTTCTGTGGCACCAATGAGCCCATGATGTTAGTGTGTATGCCTTCCAATAGTAATTTTGGATAAACATCAACCTCTCTATGCAACATGGAGTGATGACGCTTAGCACAAGTGGTACAATTGTGCTTACTAGGACATTCCTTTACCCCATGTCCCCGTGCAAGACAGTTCACGCAAAATTGATGTCGCTTGACTGTCGCATAGTCGTTAACCGACATCACACTAAAGCGAGGACACATGCGAAGAGGGTGATTCTGTTTGGAACACAATACACAAGCTTTGTTTTGGCCAGAACTAGTTTTAGATGAAACCACATTAGACACGTGCGTCTTTACCACTCTTTCGTTCGGTTTTGTCGATGGGTTACGTCCTTTCAGATCGTGAAGACATGTTAATGTTTGAACCCTTTCTGTAAGAAAGGAGTCCAAATCCTTCCATGTAGAAAGAGACGATTTATTGGTAACCCTCTGTTCCCATAGAGAAACAGTGTACTGTGGAAGGCGCTGAATGCACACGAAGACAAGTATTGGGTCCCAATCGTTTGTTGACACTTTGTATATAGCCATTGCCGAAATACAACTGTTTATTCCTCTTTGCAGATTTTTCAAACCCGAATCTGACTCTTTTTCGAGAGAAGGAAGATCGAAAAGTACCCTAAGTTGGTTATTAACCAAAATTCGAGTATTGTCGTACTCGTTTTTAAGAGCTGTCCAGGCAAGAGCAAATCCCTGATTTGTTAAGGGGTATTTGGAAACGATGTTTCGAGCTTCCCCGCTAGTTCGACGAACTAAGTGGCACAATCTTTCCACATCACTTAAACGAGCATTATAAATATATACTGCTGTAAAGAGATCCCTAAAAGTGGGCCAAGTTAAAAAATCGAACTCAAAAATATCCGTGTCACACGGAGGTAGACTGAGATTATGGTTATAATCTTTATACACATGCTCGGCAGTTGGAACATAATGTGATATACCCGATTGGGCCGAACGAACCGATTCCCTATCCTCTGACGCAGCACGCGATGGCGTATTCTGCGATCTTCGGTCCAGTTCGACCTCCGAGTTGTTTACTGTCACCGGAGAATCCGGTTTTGCCTTAGACAACATATGCAGTCGTTCCTTCATGGAACCCAAACAACGTACATATGACTCAAAAGTTGCGTTGCATTAGCCCTCGACAGCGTCGATCTCACCTGCATTAGGGTTTCCCCTAAAGTAAGATGAAACAATCGTCGTATGTCCGTAGGACATCACGATATAAACGTTCTAACTCTGTAGAACGGATTTCAAGTGTGAAGACCGTATGGGATTCCGGCTTCGTCACGAGAAACCTGGTCTCAAATTTGATTAGGGCATCCGATGCCCAATAAAAAAATCAAGAGGAGTATTGGCCATAGCGACAATGATTCTTACTTAAAATGGGACAAAAAAACTATATTTTCTTTATTTGTTATAAAAACTTTGATAATCCGAAGGATCTATCGTAGGGTACACAAAGTGTAAAACAAATTCCAAAAAAATACGAAATTTTGAAAAAAATCGCAAAATATTTTGTTAAATACAAAATCTACGTCTTCTATTGATAGTCCGATGGATCTATCGTAGGGTACACGAAGTGTAAGACAAATTTTCTATTAGCAGAAATCAAAATTTCGACGTGTATAAATAATTACAAAATTAAACGGAATCTGAAAAAAAATTCAGATATATTCCATAAAACAAACAATTTATATTTTCTATTGATAGTCCGATGGATCTATTGTAGGGTACACGAAGTGCAAACCAAGGTTTTTTCTTAAAAGCTCAAAGAATTTTATGAAATTTTTAAAAAAAAATCGAAATAATCTTTGTTTAAATATGAAATTTATTTTTCTACCGATAGTCTGAAAGACCTATAATAAATTTTATTATCAGAAATACAAAATTCAACGAATTTTGAAACAAATGCTATTATATGATACAATTTAATAAGACAATATAAAAATAATTTGTAAATCCAAAAAATACAACAGCGCAACGAATTTGATTTTCTTCCAAAGCAAATGTAAAAGTTATTTTTTCCGTATATAAATAAATAAAAAAATATCGCACGATAAAAATCTCATGGCACGGATTGCAAAAAAGATCTATACAACAAAAGTTATGCCGCGCGAGAAAAAATACATAACAGATATTTAATCACGTTTGCGCGAGCTCGTTTAACAGCGGGAGATGTAAACGGATTAGTTACATGCATAAACACAAATACAAACGTTCTACTGCAATATGTAGGCACGTATGTGTTTGAGTTTAAACAGAAGAGAGATAAAGTGTTTTATGGCGGGTATGAGTTTGCAGATATTGTTATTTCAGGTTATTTCATTAATCGGATCTGTTAAAAAAAAAACTTAAAGATACCGCGGTTAAAAAATTCGCTAAAATTTTTAAAGATTAACCGGCACTTCACTTCGATTCGATATGTAACATGTAATAGCTTTTTCGGTTGCTATTGTTGTTATAAAACGGTGTTGTAAGGGGCAATGATCTTGTTAATTTCACTGTGTATTATAATGTTTCGTAGGTTGCACTCTCAAAAAAAAAAAATAAAAAAAACTGAATATACGTACCTTTTATTTAGATTCGAATAAATGGATGGAAATATGGATAGTGATCAACGTGATGATTTGATGATGTGAATGTAGTGGATGATGGTGTGGATGAAATCCTCTTTATGAAATTAATTTTCGGATGAATTCCTCTATTTGGTGTTAATCTTCGGATGAAATCCTTTTTATTGTGGATGGAATCCAAGTTCTTCTGTGCGGGAAAAGGCAATTAGTAAGCTGGCTTGATAAGGCTCTGGCACGAAGGGCCAATGTTTAATCGTGAAGAAAAAAGGTAGGAAATAAAACCCCAAGTGAATTAGTTTTATCCTTGTTAAAAGGTGTAACCTTTATTTGGAAGCAATATTACCTTGAAAACGCACAGAATGTAAAGTGTTAATGCTCTTAGGATGAAATCCGTAATATGAGTGACTTAAAAGCTATTAAACATAATACCAAGATGGTGCTAGGTGACTTGGATTGGTCGTATCCGTTACTCGTTAGCATTTATCAAGATGTATTAATACAGGTGGCGTTAACTGCCAGCTGGTTTTAACTTTTTTCTGATTTTGGTGCCTCTGCACTGTCAACTTACATATACTCGCCGGGTTGCGCCTTTTGGTTGTCAAAATTTTGTATGGAGATTTTAACACTAGAGAGGCACTACACAAAATAAATTGCCTGTTGTTGTTGCAATGCCAAATTTGTTGTACAGATAACTCCACCTTGTTTAATACATCTTGGCATTTATATATTATGTTATGAGTGAAAGCTCAGATAGTATTAATTTTTCTCGAACATTACACATATGGTTGCCAAATATTCAAATAAGCACTGACCGTATGGAAAACAACGACATTCAGGACTAGTCACACTATTTTATCTCAAAAATTTATGCAAAAAAAAATGTGATATCTCGTGGCTTGCAGTAATTTTTTTTAAATTACAAGGAGAAAATAGACGCTATTTTTTATATGAGCCAGATGTAGCAGAGAAAGAAGACTGATGAATTTCATCTTTTTTTATTTACGCAATGTATGCATTAATTTGTTGTTGTTGTTGTAACAGCTGCTGATAGCTTGGGTGATTATTCTTTATACCGATTTTCAATTTTTCGGCACTCGATCGGGCATATAATCCGATTATCAAACGATCGTTGTTGGCAACTCTATTTCGTTCCTTTCCTGGCATTTATATATTATGTTATGAGTGAAAGCTCAGATAGTATTCATTTTTCTCAAACATTACACATATGGTTGCCAAATATTCAAATAAGCACTGACCGTATGGAAAACAACGACATTCAGGACTAGTCACACTATTTTATCTCAAAAATGTATGCAAAAAAAATGTGATATCTCGTATCTTGCAGTAATTTTTTTTTTAAATTACAAGGAGAAAATAGACGCTATTTTTTATATGAGCCAGATGTAGCAGAGAAAGAAGACTGATGAATTTCTACTTTTTTTATTTACGCAATGTATGCACTAATTTGTTGTTGTTGTTGTTGTAACAGCTGGTGATAGCTTGGGTGATTATTCTTTATACGCAATTTCAATTTTTCGGCACTCGATCGGGCATATAATCCGATTATCAAACGATCGTTGTTGGCAACTCTATTTCGTTCCTTTGTAGATAACAAAGTTTGTGCACAGAATAATATTAATCAGAATCCCCATTTCTCTCTTTGTTCTAAAAATGCGAAAAATTATTTGTAGAGGCGCTGTCTGTCACTGAGAGGTAACTGAGAGAATGAGTGAAAGTGAAATTTGAGTTTTTGGTATATTACCAGAAATTCGCAATGTTTTTTGTATATGTAACAACATACACATATGTATTATACATTGTTACCACATTGTTACCGCTTGTTCTGGTAAGCATTACGTATGTAATGATATCATCGATGACCAGGAATGACACAGTACTTCCTCGTCAATATACACGCCATACGTTTTATTGACGAATTTAACATGGGGATGCCATAGGAGGTATACAATCGCCACCCTCTCGCTTACCATCCATTGACGAAAACACTAATGGTAATTCGTAATAAATTTCGTCGATACCAATTATATGATGAAATAGATAATGAAGTGGAGTGAACTAGTTCGTTAATAATATAATACTACAGAATAGAAAAATTTGAAGGAACTTGGGAAGTGACATAGTGTACGGTGTAGGTCTGGTCGAGTACAATATGAATATGTATACAAAATTTCCCTAACACCTCCAAAATCTTGATTTACGGTTAAAAAACCGGGGTTTCAGGTTTTTTTGTTTGATTTGTTGACGGTTTTAGGAAGAAGAATCTTAGAAATTTCCAACGAAATATATTTATATATAGATATCTTCCTATAACTGTCTTGTTAAGCGTCAATAATTCATACTTTTCGGATTTTTTCACTATTTTTTAAGTTTGAAGATGTTTTTAGCCACAATTTTATTAGAATACCCTAATGTTGGTTTTGTTATTTAGAAAGAGTTTGTTTTACGACTAAAGCGCATATTTGTTTGTAAAAATCGGTTAACAAGTGGTTAAGTTATTCATGCATTTTGAGGAACGCTACTTTCATATCCCATACTAAAAAAAAGCCGGGAGAACTTTGCATTCAAACACGAAAAACTTCTGACACAGTTGTTGACTTTACATTTCCAGATCAAACACTGAATGGAATTTTTCAACCACCGTTTAACATACCGATCATAATTTTTTTTTTTTTTGCTACAAACACATCAGAGAATAACGGCACTTAAAAAAGAGAAGAGAAGAGTAAAAAAAATATGAAAATGAATATGTCTGTTTATTTTACTATCCCCTAGTAATGCGCATGGTAGTCAATTGACGCAACACTCGCTTACTTAGGATTAATGAAATAAGTATTTACGCAGTTAAACGAAATCGTTAATGATGTATACTATAAAAAGTATAAATTAGTAAGTACTGAGTGTAATAATCGACGAAATCATTACAGAAAAGGTGTCTATTGTAGTTTTGCCGAACAAGCGGGATCATACCACCATTTATTTTCAATATATATAAGACCAAAGTCTATAAAATGGATGGAGAGAGAAAACAGATTGAGTGTTCCAAGTGCGCTTTGAGTATTCCAAGTGCGCGTTTAGTACCATTAGCATACACGAGTCCCGCCGCAGGCAGTTTTTGACTGCCAAAAAAGGGCTTCTGTTTATAATATTATTCTGTGTTAGAACACGCGACTACCATGCGGGAGATCGCACGTTCAAACCTGGCTCCAGTCATCTTACAAAATTGTTTGTAAAACCTACATATATAAAAAACGGTGTAAAAAATTTATAGTTATTAATAAAGTGAGAACGTCTGGGTCGATTTTGCTCAAGAAAATTTTGGGAAAATCCTTCGGAAAAGTCAGGAAATTGTAAAAATCTAAATTTTTGTATGGAATTTTGTGTGTTTTTGTTACGGAATGGCTTTTCGAATAGAAAATAAGAAAATTTTTAGCGGAAAACTCGGAAAATTCCGGAAAAACGCAAACAAATTAATTTTTTTATTTTGAAATTTTGAAGTTTTCGCATTATTTGATGATTTTAAACGATATTAAGGTGGAAAATTTCGGATAAATTTTGGTTGGAGAATTTAACGAGATAGATTATATTTAGATAAAAAATATATATTGATATCCTATGAAATATTTATCAATTTGACAATTTTTTCAGCAAACGAGTTAACGTGTGAAGAATGGGGATTGCGGTCATTCATTTCATAACGACTTTGTAGTTCTTTAGGGAGAGTTATTTGCTTGATCAATGCCTCATATTAGACGGTCAAACCTTAGATGACGGAAACGTTGTGCAATAATAAGTCAGACTATACACAGTTCGTCGAACCCGACCGGATGACATGTGCGTGCTCATGTGCGGCAATCTGCGTCGACATTGGGAATGCCAGCGCCAAATCGTTTGATTCAAGATACATTCGATCGCAAATTTTAACGGGAGCAAGACTATAATCGAGATGAGCTGACCGAAAGAGTTCGAACAAATATGTCGCTGTTAAATGCCGAGTACAAGAACGTGTACGATTCGCTGATGAAGGTTGTTGACGATGAAACGGGAGACACTTACTTTCTTGATGCTCGCGGTGGGACAGGCAAGACATTATTTTCAGTCAAAATCTCAAATAACGTTGACCGTTGCATCATCTGGTACGGCTGCCACATTGTTGGAAGGCAGTCGAACTGCAAATTCCGCTTTGATACTGTCGCTGAATGTTCTCACGATTGAAAAGCCAAAGTACACAATGACCAAAAATTCAGCAACAGCGAAAATGTACGAGAATGCAACTGCATTTGTGACAAATGCGCGATGGCGAATAAACGAGCTTTGGAATTAGTTGACCGAACGAAGAAAGATTTACGAGGTGATTTAAAACGACTTGGTGGGGTTATGATATTGCTCTCGAAGTCTTAATACTATGCTTGTAAACGTCGTCAATGTCAAGAAATTGAAATTGACTACGAACATGAGAGTCGCATTGCAGAACCTCCCATCGTTTGATGAATTCTCGAGACAACTACTTGGCAATGGCGAAATTCGTGCTGATGTTTCGACTGAATATATAGCGTCCCCTGATAATTTTTGCCAGTTCACATCGTCGATAGAGAAACTCATCACTAACGTGATCCCTGGCATTGCACAAAATTTTAAAAATCTCGATTGGATTAATCAGGGCAGTAGTAATAGAAAGAATAAGGACATCGATATCTTAAATTTCATTTTAGAAAGTCAAATCGCTGAAGAACTTAATTCGTACAAATATGTTTACAGTGTGACCGACGAGGATGAAGCGACCAACAATTCGACCGAATTTTTCAACTTGCTTGATGTGAAGGTGGATCGATCATAATCATATTGCGGAATCTGAATCAACCGAAATTGTGCAACGGTACGAGGATTTCCGTCAAGAAACTGATAAACAATGTGATTTAACCGACGATCATCAAGGGTGAATTCCGATTATTCCAAATGATCACACATTCCAATTTCCGGTCAGCTCTACGTTGCCTTTCCGCGTTTTGGAGAACCGCCTTCGTTTTTTGTTTTTGCGCCAGAAAACTAATCGACAAACATTGTTTATCATATCACTTACTACTGAGTTTATCTGAAGGCATTAAATTGGGGCGAGACGAAGTTTGCCGGGTCCGCTGGTATAAATATATATATCGATGGAACAGTCTCTTCTTTACAAATCCTCAGAAATTTAAAATCGGTTGATATTCAACCACATTACTGGCTTATATGTGCGGAAAGGTAGGAAAAACCGGTCTCATAGTGGTCTTTATGAGCAATTTACGGTATCTATACACAATCGGATTGTATTGATATGTTCTTCACGAAAGTTGTTGAACGTTACCGTGGTTACAATTTGGCGAACATTGTTAGTGAAAAATTTGGACTCCCTCAAAGTAATGCTGCAAAAAAGTGAAAAAATAGTTTCTTCCTCAATTTTTTTTGAAAAAAAGTGCAGAAATAAGTGAAATTTTTGACATATATTGTTTATAATACTTAACTTTCTTAGTTTCCCTTTACACCCCATGAATGAGGTATGGGATAGCTTCTCACGTTGTTGTGAATTAACACGATTTCTATTTTTAGATTCCCAGTTAACGGCACCTACTTGTTTATCGACGAATGCGAATGATTAGCAAAATATTCTAAAAAACGTTTATTGAAATTCAAATATTAAATTGAACTGAACTGAGAAAATAATTAGAATTTTCTCATAAACTTAAATCGATTTGACAATAAAATCGTTGACAATATAAAAATTATTATAATATTTTTAATGAAAATATAAACAGTGGGAAACTAACGGTAGGCTTTACCTTGAGGAAGTTTCGAGCGATGATAATGTTTCAACAGCAATAAAGGCGGGTTTAAGGCGATCAATTGTTACATGTTCTTGCTTTAGACCAATTTGAATCGTGAAATATTTTGATGATCGCTTAACTACTTGATAAGGTCCTGAATACTTGGGCATTATTTAAATCTTTGCTAATAAATGGGAATTGTTTTCAGTGATTGGAAGCGTTGATTGGACGTAATTTAGAAAAAATATTACGAAGATTATTAAGAACTTCTGTCGAGGTGATTGGTACAGAGCTGTCGCATCGAAAGAACTCATTCGGTAAATGCAATGGTTCACCGAAAACTAACTCCGCACAGGATGTTCCTAAATCTTCTTTTAACGTTGATCTTAAACCCAGCAAGGTAACAGGTAGCGTTTTAGTCCACTGTACATTTCCGTGGCAAGTCAAAGCAGCTTTGAGAGTTCGATGAAAACGCTCAACCATTCCATTAGCCAGAGTATGATATTTGTATGATGAAGTTTAGCACCCAGAAATTTCGCCATATCTTTAAATACTGTTGATGTGAATTGTGCACCACGGTCCGTAAAAATTTTATCAGGACAACCAAATCTTGCAACCCAAACCGATAATAAATTTTCACAAACTGTTGACGACGTAATATCCTTAAGAGGACTGGCCTCAAACCATCAAGTAAATCGATCGATAACAGTGAGTATATACCGAAATCCTTCAGATTGATGCAATGGTCCCACGATGTCGACATGAATATCAGCAAATCTGCGAGTTGAGATCCCAAAACTACCAAAATGATATTTTGTATGGCGTGTTACCTTCGACGATTGACATTGTTGGCAGGCTTTAGTCCATTGATTGATGTCTTTATATATTGATGGCCACACAAATCTCGAAGAAATTAATTTCCGGGTTGCTTTGATTCCCGGGTGAGAAAGTCCATGAATGTTTTGAAAAACTGTTTTACGAAGATTTAGATGATCATTTAGAACAAATGATCTTACTTTTCAAATCGAAATTCGCAGTAAACTATTTCGGTGCAATTTGGAATTTGATATTGTTTTAAATTGAGACTTAACTCTGTTGACAATAGTTTAACAAGTTCATTATCATTTTGTTGCGCCATGTGAAGTTGCTTGTAATCAATAGAAGTAATTTCTTGAATCCTTGAAAGAGCATCTGCGATGACATTTTCACGACCGGAAATATGACGAATATCTGTGGTAAATTGGCCAATGAAATCTAGATGTCGCCATTGTCTGGGACTAGATTTCTCCGGATTCTGATTAAAGGCAAAACACAAAGGTTTGTGATCAGTAAACAAAATAAAACGCCTACCTTCCAGAATATAACGAAAATGTCGGATTGATTCATAAGCGGCGAGTAACTCGCGGTCATACGCACTATACTTTAGCTGTGATGGACTTAACAGTTGATCTACAACTGCACCTATTCCAAAATTTGATGCATCGATTTTAAGAGCCAAAGTGGCATTAGCAGCAGGATGAGAAAGCAATGTTTAACTTGCAAGTTGAGATTTGCATTGATCAAAAGCTTTTTCTGCTTTTTGATCGGCTGTCCAATTCACTGGTCGTTTGTCTTTCTTTGTGGCGTCATGAAGATAAGCATTCAATGGAATCTGAACCTCGGCTGCTTTTGGCAGAAAACGACGATAAAAATTTGTCATAGCTAGAAATTGCCGCAGCTCTCGTATGGTTTTTGGCTTAGGAAAGTTTATGATGTTTTTAATTTTTGAATCCATTGGTTTTAAACCCTCGGCGCTAATTTTAAAACCAAGAAAATTCACCTTCGAGACTCCAAACTCACATTAAGTTTGATTAAGAATGATGCCATAATCTTTAAAGCTTTGAAATATGATGCGCAAATGGTCTAAATGTTCTTCAAGGTTTTTAGATGCAACTAGTGCATCATGTAAATAACCAAAAAAAAAAACAAAATTTAGTCCGCGAAGAACCGTATCCATCAACCTTTGGAAACTTTGCGCAGCGTTTCTTAAACCAAATGACATTTTGACATATTCGAATAGCCCGAAAGGTGTGACAACAGCAGTTTTAGGAATGTCATCAGGGAAAACATCAACTTGATGATATGCTCGCACCATGTCTAAGGTTGAGAAAATCGTCCAGCCGTCAAGGTTAAGATTGCAGTCTGTTAAAAATGGAATGTTGTCGATAGTCTCCACAGTTTTCCAAGTTCCATCCTTTTTTAAGAACCATATGAAAAGCGCAAGACTACTGCGACTTTGAAGGGCGAATTATATTATTTTCCAGAAGATATTCGAACTCTTTCTTTGCTGCATCTAATTTATGGTAGTCAAGACGACGAGCCTTGGGACCGGCCGTGGCATAGTGGTTAGAACACGCGACTACCATGCGGAAGATCACTTATTCAACTCCTGGCTCCAGTCATCTTAAAAGAAACAAAAATAAATAAATTTTTCTTTCATTGTCGGCTCCCCTCGAATGTTGTCGACAGCAACTTCGCAGTATTAGTATCGAGTCAATCGGCGTGCACACATAAGGTAGTTATGCGGTTTGTTTTATATATATATATGATGCAGTTACCCCAATTTGTTACGTTTTGTTTGCAGAATTGCCCTCAAGATTAATTACACAAGGGAACAAAATTGAACTTTTTGAGTGCTGTTTGGAATTCTATAGCTGTTTTTTACTAATTTGAGGTCGCTGATTTTAAATCTAATATCCATTTTTCTCCATCAGCTCGAATTTTTAAGTTATAGGTACTAATCTTATTTTCGCCTATTTTCCAAAAAATTATAGTTCAAAAAATCATAATTTTTTTTTTCATTAGCCGGATTTAAAAATTTTGTTTTTTTTTTAAGATATCGTTGTTTCATTTTGTATGGGAGGTACCAGAAGGGGTGATCCGATATAGTGCAAATTCATTCCTGATTCATATTTTCATAACCGTAAAACTTACGCATAGTTTGACTTAATTCAGTGTACTTACAAAAAAGATATGTATGTAAGACTATTGGGGTGAGTTCGGTCATTTGTATGGGAGGTACCAGAAGGGGTATGGCAACGGTTTCGGTTTTTTAGAGTTTGTCTACTTTTGGAATATAAATAAACTGACCAAATTTAAATATCCTCCGGTAGTCTGTTTGACAGCTATCAAAGATATATTAATTATATTAATTTTGTATGGGAGGTACCAGAAGGGGTGGTGCTATTCCGCCCATTTACAATCCCATAAGTTCGTTTCAAAAAATATTAATACTGATAAATTTTCATAACGATCCGTTAAGGTTTGCTCGAGTTACACTTTCACAAACATATTAATAAATGTTATTCTGTATGGATTTTTTTAAATTTAGTTATCTCAGTAAATTGTTGACAAAATCAAAAGTTGTGCACAGATTTCAATGAAATAAAGCTCAATTGATTCAAACTATATTAAACTAAATGTTTTAAGACCAACACTGTGATTTTTGTTGCATTATTTTTTTTATGAATTTTTAAAAACAAAATTTTTGTTTTTTTTTGTAAAATTTTTGTTTTTTTTTTTTAAACTACAACGATATCTCTGAAACTACTAGGCCAAATTAAAAACAATGTAGGCACGGGTTAAAGATAATTTTGTTGACGAGTTTAGGTTTTTTTTTTATTGAATATGGTGAACCGTTTTCAAGTTTTTTAAATATTTGTAGTGGGAGTACCTTAGTTTTGGACATAACGGTATATCGCGAAAAGTCGAGCTGATAAAAAACAGCGTCCCAAATTACCTTTAAAACAATATTCAGTTCTAAAACAACAAATACCTTGTTCCCTTGTGTTATTAATCGTTAGTTTTATTTAAAAATTCAAATATCACAATTATTAAATCAATATAATATATATAAATATATAACATATGATTATAAGAAACCGATTTTAAAAGTGTTGGTAAACGAAATTTTTTTCTATAGGAAATTGAATTGTAAACCACAATTCACGGCTGCTATGACAAAAGTGCAGCTAAGCAAAATGCAGTTAAATGAAAAGATTTCATACAAATGCTGCAATAAAATGCAGCCATAACGAGTTTAAGTTCTCTTATCCGGAATGTGTTGCTAAGCGAAGGGGCAGCAAATTTTACTGAACATCCATTATATCATTCCCCGCAAACACCTCCTTCTTAATTTAGTTATATAAGCATTTTTTGGAAATAAAAATAATTGATTAAAAAAAGTCATGGTCCAAAATTTTCAGCACATAATGGGTTAATAAAATAATTAAAGACCCATAACTCGGGAAGTATGGACTTGGCTCCAAAAATGTTCTTCTTTTTCCCCTAAATTTACTCCCTACAATCACAAAATAAAATAAATAAAATCGGAGATTTGTTTCCAAATTGTATTAAAAGAAGGTTTTACCAAAAAAGTCCGACTCAATTCGCACTGTTTTGCGTTTTTGTAAATAAGTTAAAACTAACTTATATTTCTGTCACCCTGTTTAGTTGATAAAATTTTAGGCTTATTCAGTTAAGTTGTTTTCCCCTTTTGTTAATTAAATACAGAGCTTCTTACGTTTTAACGATTGTCGTAAAGATCGATGTTGGATTTTAGTTGGTGCCACAACCCAAAAATGCAGATTTTAAGATAGCCAAAATTTGAACACGATTGGAGTATGTTAACCCTCCACGTTTGGAGGCCATTACTAAACTAACAGTTTTGCAGTTGTAAATAAAAATATAATAAATAAAAATGCAATTTTAGTTTCTTTCCTTTTGGAGGCAGGCAGCTTATTTAGTTTTATTGTTGTTTTGTTATTTGCAAAGTTTGGCGGGAATTTGCAGCCGTTTGGAAAATTAACGATGAAAAGTTTATTTCTCTGGTGCAAAATCATACCTTTTTGTACCATAAGACATCGGCATCATTCTAAAATGTGCTTATGATCGTTAAGTCCCTTAAGTTGATAATAATCGGCCTTATTCCCGTAGACGTCGTCGACGCAAAACGACGTCGTCTTGTGACGACGCTGTAAAATCGGTATTCTCGTGGTCGTTTTCGATAACTATCGGTTACTATTGACACAAATTTGGTATTCTGTAAGGAAATGTGACGACGTTGAATCGAAACGACTCTGAATCTGTCGTCACAGTTGTTAGTAACGACTTGAAACAATTTGAAAGAATAACTTTAGTTTTTGTAAATTTAAAAAAAGGTTTTGTTTAATGACGTCAAGAATAACAATGTCGAGTAACAAATAGGGGCTTGGAAACAAAATCCCTCATAGGTACAAGGATTTTGTCTAATTTTAAGGGGTAATGTGAGAAAATTGGTGAAAAACAATTTAATTCCTTTGGAGCGCCTTTAAGAATCCTTTGCGGTTGTAGTTACGAATCTGGTCTTCTTTATTTATAGCAAAAATTTTGATATGGGTTCCATCGACATATCCAATTACTCCAGTAAATCCTGTTTTGTTAAAAAAAAATTTAGTTTATGCTTCCGATTTGTCATCTTCAGTTACTTCCAATTGTATCCAAGGTGGACAAATCACCTCTCTAATGCATTCAGAAAGGAATCTTGCAGCTACTGGCTGCACTTACACTAAGGTTGTAAGGCCCCTGTCCAAAGGACCTCAATGTTGCTGACAACTTAATTATGACTGAAACATATGTCCTGAGTTCACTTTTCATGATAGGAACTATTTCTATAGGAACGATTACGTAATTAAATGCTGCCTTATTAAGACTTAAGTAGTTCTCGAATCTAAAAAAAGTTGGAAGGCCGGCCAACAGATAACCTCAAATTACGATTTTAACACGGATGAACATACTCGTTATTTGGCAAGTTTAAGATCATCGGATCATAGTCGAAGTGTTATCCTTTCCAGTATAAGATTATTTTTACTTTCCTCATCGCTTGAATCTGAATCGGACACAAAAAACATTTCTTCACAACAGAAAATAAAAGTCAAAATGAATCAGCTGATGTACAAATGTTACATCAGCTGTTGTTATTTCTTTCATGTTATCGATTACTAGTCGACGTCGTCTCATAGTAGTTACAGAATACCGAAATAGCATTGATGTGACAACGATGTTGACTCGAAGTGATGTTGACATAAAAACGACGACGATGTCGACGACGTCTACGGGAATAGGGGTGAATAACTACTTTTGCACTTTTTACGTTCTGCTAAGTAAAGTTCTGTTTTGTTAAATTAAATCAAGACTGATTGAGCCATTACTACATTCACGTAATGTCAAAAATGGGACATACAGTGAGTCAATAAAGTATTTTGCTTTTTAAAAATATAAGAAAATTTCTAATTAAAAAAGGTCCAAAAATCGTTATTTTTGATAAAATAAATCGTGGGGAGAGAATTTCCTCCATTTCTCATGTTTGAATATTAACGGTCAAATTCATAAAATACAACACTGGTGCTGGACATTTTCGGCTGATATCTACTTCGCATGCACATGTTTGACATAATTGGGGGTCTGAAGATGAACTCGTCATGGAGTTCGAAACGCGTCATCCTAGTGCGTGACACACTGAATTTGACCAAAATATTTAAACAGTAAAATAAAAACCACTTTTCTGATCGTAAGCCGAATTGGATGTATCATTTGATACACTTAACGTAAATTTAATAAATTTATTTTATATAACATGCATAAAAAAGAACATAAAGAATAGTTAGTCTTGTTTAAATTCAACGAAACTGCAGAAATGACATAGATAATTCATTAAAAATTATGACATTGTAACAATCTAATATCAATAAAGTATTTTGCTTTTTACATTATTTTTGATAAAGGACCTCGTAAGCTCTATATTAATACTTTGTATGGTAACCATTGTTGGATATTACTTCGTCTAAGCGTTTGGGCAATGATTCCACTAATTTGCGGCAGATTCCTATTGGTATTTTCCCATTCTTCTTGCATACTTTCTTCAACATCGTTTTTTGATGAAATTTTGTGATTTCTCACCTTACCTTTCAGGTACGCCAAAAGATTTTCTATGGGATTTAAGTCGGGACTCTGGGGTTGGGTGGGGAAATGTTTGGTGTTATATAACAGCCATAATTTTACGTGTAATGCAGTGTGTTTAGGGTCGTTTTCGCGTTGGAAAGAATAGTTATTCATGACTAGGCCCATTTTTTGTACACTAGCATGCAAATTATTCTTCAAAATTGACAAATAAATGTGGCGATCCATAACCCCATAACTCCGAGCCAAATATGTTGTATTTACTTTCATCACTGAATACCACAGTTTTCCAGAAGTCGAAATATTTGTTTCTGTTCATTACGGCGAAAGATAAACGCTTCTCTCTATATTTATTTCCGAAATGGGTGGCTTTTTCCTAGCCATACGACCATTAATATTGTAGGCCCTGAGTACCTTACGGACACTTTCATCGCAGACACTAGTTCCTACATCCATTCTTAATGAGTCGTTAATTTTTGGAGCTGATAAGTGTGGGGTTTTCCGGTTCTTTTTAAGAATATGTCGCTCATCTCTCGATGTTAATAGTTTTGGCCGACCCGTCCTTGCTTTATTATTGATATTTCCACGTTCTTCTATTCTTTTAATAATATTTTCGATGGTTTGACGACAGCGACCAAACATTTCGCATATATATTTAACAGATTTACCCTGATTATGCAGAAAATATATGTTTTTTCTCTGAGAAAAATTCAACTCAGTTTGTTTTGGAATTTTTACGGTTTTACTATAAACTAGAATTTAAAACAATGAATGAACTAATATATTTTTTAGAAAACAAAAGTTGCTGTCAAAAAAATGGAATGCATTTGCAAAGAACGTGGAATTTAACTAGTTGTTTAAGTATCTTCATAACCCAAAAAGGGTTTGGCAGTAATTAATGCAAAAATTTGATCCTTAAATACCCCTGAATGTATTCTATCAAAAATATTCCTTTAATGTCGTATAGCTCAATAGTTATGCCTGTTTGTGTTTTAATTTTTATGTTTTTTTTCAAGAAGCAAAATACTTAATTGATACACTGTAGATCATGAAAATAGCTTTCATTCTCAATTAAGTGAAAGTATAAGAGCTCGACCGAAGTCGCATTTTTTTGGCCGAAATCGAACTTCGGCTAAAATCCTAAACTTTGGCCGAATTCTAAACATTCGCAAATTTTACAATTTATACTAACGTTTTAAATAAAACAAAACAAAAATATAATTTATTAACAATCAAAAGGCTTCAACACGAATAAATTGTTATAAAAATTATAACATAATAAAGTTTAAACATTTTATATTATACTGGCAGAATAACATTTTGTTGGCATTTATTCCATACAAACTGGACCTTCTTTCTGAACAGAGCCGACAAGCGGCACTAAGCAGCTGTTCACTGGCGGAGGTAGAGCACTTAAAAACTTGACAGCTCATGTATTCGAAATATGAAAAGATGACGACTTCCATTATTCATATATGTTGCTGTTGCGGGTCTGAGAGGTAAGCTTTCATTTTTTTCAAAAGCTGATTTGCTTTGTAAACCACTTGCCGGCGTATAATCATGTATTGCCAAGAGATATGATTGTGACTTCGTTTTATTTGCCTTTTCTTTTAGAATTAAACTGGAACAGTTGTTATTCTGTCATCATCATCTGAAGTAAAACAATTCGTCAATTCAGCAATACATATTTTGACCTTTAATAATAAACACAACGGAAACTGCCAGTGAACAACGACCAATTAATAATTTTGTCTCATAGCTGGAATAATAAATTGTCGGCCTAATTTTGTCATAGGCCGAATGCAGACCGATTATCAACTTTGAAACCGATTAATCTTTCGAGCTCTAGAACATGTCTCATTTTGACCAGAATGTTGATTTTTTGATTCAAAATTTTGTGGAAAAACGTTAATGACTTAATAGAATTGATAAAAGTAAGTAATAACCAAAAGGTAATTTAATTTTTATACCATCACCCTTGTGTGAACAAACCAAATATGTTGGCGATGCATAACCATATTCACTACGGAATGCTGATAACAACAGACTGAATGTCGTTGTTTTCCATACGGTCAGTCCTTATTTGAATATTTGGCAACCATATGTGTAATGTTCGAGAAAAATTTATATTATCTGAGCTTTCACTACGAACATAATATATAAATTCTAACGAGTAACGGACACAACCAATCCAATTGTTTTTAAGTCACTCATATTAAGGATTTCATCCTAATAGCAACGAGACTTTACATTCTGTGCGTTTTCAAGGTAATATTGCTTCCAAATAAAGATTACACATTTTAACAAAGAAAAAACTAATTCATTTGGGGTTTTATTTCCTATCTTTTTTCATTACGATTAAACATTGGTCCTTCGTGCCAGAAATTTATCAAGCCAGCTTATTAATTGCCTTTTCCCGCACAGGAGAACTTGGATTTCATCTACAATAAAAAGGATTTCATCCGAAGATTAACACCAAAATACACAAAAGATCAAACGACGATCAAAACCAACATCACATTCAAATTATCAAAATCATCACCACATCGAATCATCACTTTGATCACAATCCACAATCCATTTATTCGAATCTAAATAAAAGGTGCGTATATTCAGTTTTTTTTTTATTTTTTTTTTGTGAGTGAAATATACGAAACATAATAATATACGGTGAAAATATAGAGATCATTGCCCCTTACAACACCGTTTCATAACAACAACAATAGCAACCGAAAAAGATATTACATACAAAATATCGAATCGAAGTGAAATAAAGTGAAGTGCCGGTTAAAGTGTAGCGAATTTTAACCGCGGTATCTTTAAGTTTTTTAATAGTACCGATTAATTAAATAACCTAATATAGTTTGCTTGTGCTTTTTATCATTGTTTGTTTCGTTTGCCTTTGGTGCGTACTAACAAGAACAACAATATCTGCAAACTCATACCCGCCATAAAACACTTCATCTCTCTTCGGTTTAAACTCAAACACCTCGCGCGACATAACTTTTGTTGTATAGATTTTTTTTTTGCAATCCGTGCCATAAGATTTTAATCGTGCGATACTTTTGTTCATATTTATATACGAAAAAAAAATAACTTACATTTGCTTTGGAATAAAATCAAATTCGTTGCTCTGTTTTAATATCGGTAAAATTTTGTATTTACAAATTATTTCTATATTGTTTTAATAGATTTTATCATATAATAGCATTTGTTTCAAAATTCGTTGAATTATTGGAATTTAATCATTAAATTTATTAACGCTTCGTGTTCCCTACTAAAGGTCATTCAGACTATCAGTAGATAAAATAAATTTCATATTTAAACAAAGATTTTTTGCGATATTTTCAAAATTTCCTAAAATTGTTATTCTTTAAAAAAAAACATTGGTTTACATTTCGTGTACCCTACGATAGATCCATCGGACTATCAATAGAAAATACAAATTGTTTGTTTTATGGAATATATCTGAATTTTCGTTTAATTTTGTATTTATTTATACACAAAATTATTTAACACTTCGTGTACCCCACAATAGGTCTTTCGGACTATCAGTAGAAAAATAAAATTTGTGTTTAATTAAATATTTTCGCGATTTTTTCAGATTTCGTCGAAATTTTGAATTCTGCTAATAGAAAATTTGTCTCACACTTCGTGTTCCCTACGATAGATCCATCAGACTATCAATAGCAGACGTAGATTTTGTATTTTACAAAATATTTTGCGATTTTTTTTTTCAAAATTTCGTATTTTTTTTGGATTTTTTAATCTAAAAATTGTTTTACACTCCATATACCCTACGATAGATCCTTCAGACTATCAAATTTTCCAGAACATTTTTAAGTGAGAGTCATTGTCGCTATGGTCAATACTCCTCTTGATTTGTTCATTTGGGCATCGGATGCCCTAATCAAATTTGAGTCAAGGTTTCAGCATCTGAGGGGTCATACAGAACATTTGCAGAATCGTCTTCAGCTATCCATAGTGTCAACAAATGCGAGAATTTCCGGTGTTATTTCTACTATGTCAACGACATCCCGGAAAATATGTCATTTAAAAATTGACTCAACCACTGACTCTTCGGGCGGAGGGACAATATGTTGTAACCCTCCTTCTGAAAGCTGAATTTTGTTATGAACTCCAGCTAGGCTCCTCTCGTCCTAATGTTTTACAAAAATGTTTGCGAAACGAGGCCATTCTTATGAAAAAACCCAGCATTAAATCTGTTTATGATCAGGTTGTTGGTGAATACCTAGGGCTGGGTCACATGAGGCTTGTGTCTACTCCGACATCGACAGATTCTACGATCGGTTACCTGCCACATCACCCGATCATAAATCCCGATAAAATGACTACGAAGTTACGGGTGGTGTTCAATGCCTTAAATAAGACGAGTAATGGGAAAAGCCTTAATGACATGCTGCATATCGGCCCCACCTTACAGTTGGACCTCGCCCTTTTGATCTTGAGGTGGAGACTTTTTCGGTATGTCTTTAACTATGACATAACCCAAATGTATCGGCAGGTTAGGGTACACCCATCTCAAACCTCACTGCAAATAATCCTTTATAGACCGTCTCCTCAGTCGGTGGTTAAGGACTTTGAGCTCCTCACCGTGACCTTTCATGTGAATTGTGCTCCATATTTAGCAATAAGGAATCTTCTTCCGCTCGCAGAGGAGATTGAAAACGAATATCCAGAGGCTGCGTATATTATTCGCAGATGCATGTATGTGGATGATGTTTTAGCCGGCACACACGACATTGAAACCGCAGTAGTCGCTAGAGATCAACTCATCGCGGCATTACGTCGGCCAAATTCGGGCTGAGAAACTGGACATCCAATGAGATGATGATCCAGAAAGATTTTTCTCCAGACCTTTTGGTCGACGCCGAGGTTCTGACCTTTTTGGAAAACAGTAGCACCAAACCTTTGGACATTCAATGGAATGATCGGTTGGACGCTTTTTATTTCAAACTCACCTTTTGTCTTGCAAGGCGAGAGTAGCGTCTATTCGGTCTGTATCTCTCCCCCGTCTCGAACTCTGTGGAGCTGTTTTGGCTTCAGAGTTGTTAAAAACTATTCTGACGGAGATGGATGTACGTTTTCAGCGCGTATATTGTTGGACCGATTCGACCATCGTTTTACCGTGGTTGCGAACAACTTCATGCACATGGACAACATTTGTTGCGAATCGCGTATGTCGGATTCAAGAAAAAGTACAACCATAACTGGTACCATGTTAGGTCTGAGGACAATCCTGCGGACTTAGGCAGTCGAGGTACGACTCCAGCGGAGTTGGCCACATCCAAATTATGGTGGCATGGGTCAGAATGGCTACGGCTGGATAAATCCCAGTGGAATTCCCGAGCTCGTATCCTATGATATTGAGGTTGAAATGCGTGGAGTCCTAAGCCATTTTACTTTCTTTTCGGATTGCGAAAATATTTTAGAAAGATTTTCGTCTTTTGAGCGGGCGTTGCGCGTAGTGGCCTACATGCTACGAATTATCAATCGGACTCGTTTAAATCCTAGTGATCGGCATGACACTGTTTGCATTTCCTCATCTGAAATAAATGCAGTAAAGTTAAGATTGGCGATCTTGGCTCAAAAATCAAATTTTGCCGATGAATATAAATGTTTGTTGGATCGGAGAACATTGGACTCAAAAAGTCCTCTCGTGTCGTTGAACCCCTTCTTAGACGAAAACGGTGTGATGCGTCTGAATGGGCGCTTGTCGAAAGTGCCAACGCTATCATACACCGAACAACACCCGATCCTTTTGCCTTAAGGCTGTCGATTTGCTCGTCTTCTTGAGGAATTTGTGCATCGCATATCCATACATGGTGCTAATCAGCTTATGCTACGCATACTTCGCATTGTATACTGGATTCCCCGGATAAAGGCATTGATCCGCACCGAGATCAGGGGATGTAAAATTTGCATATTAGATCGCAAAAGGTCCTGCACGCAGATTATGCGCTTCCTGAGAACTGTTGTGTGAAGACCATTTCCAACAACTGGTATTGACTTTGCAGGTCCTTTCGACATCAAGTCTTTTAACAACCGATCGTGCAAAATTAAAAAGGTGTATGCCTGTGTATTTGTGTGATTTGCCACGAAAGCGGTCCATTTAGAGGCTACGACAGACTTGTCGACCGATAAATTTTAAGCCGCATTTCAACGTTTTATAGCAAGCCGTTGGTGCGTATCGCGAAATCGAGCGAGATTTTAGACTGTTTTTGATAACATCGCGATTAAGCATAGAGAACACCTACTCGTATCAAAGTTTATCGTGGAGGTTCATCCCTGTCGGAGCACCTCATATGGAAGGTCTCTGAAGGCTGCGGTGAAAAGTTTTAAGCTACATCTAAGAAAAAAATCTCAGGGCACTAAATTTACCTTTGAGGAATTCTCCACCCTTTTGGCTCGAGTGGAAGCTCATGACGGAGAATTCAAAAGACACACCTTGACCCCCGGTCATTTCCTTATTGGGGCACCTCTGTTAGATTCTCCGGAGCCTATAATTATGGATCATCCGTTAGATTTAATAAATCTTTATAGAAAAATTAAAGCCTTGGCTCATCAATTCTGCCCGGTGGAGAGATGAGTATTTACACACTTTGCAGAAACGGTATAAGTGGAAGCATCAATAACGCGACATTTGTGTAGACGATCTTGTTGTAAGAATAAACGAACAGTTACCTCATACAGCGTGGAAATTAGGTCGCGTTGTACACGTATGCCCGGGCTGTGACGGTCACATTAGAGTCGCGGACATTCGAACTGAACAGGGTGTTGTAAGGAGGCCCATTATAAAATTAGTCATTCTGACTAATTAAACAAATAAAAAACCTTTCATTTGAGAATTTCCATGTATTGTGTTTATCCCCGCAGCCATGGAACACCTACCCTTTGCAGTATCTGAGTTGATGTATTATGACGAGTCAATCATGTCGGACGAAGAACGTACCGATGACGGTACTTCCTCGCTCGTCGATGTTGACGTCCCTCCATCAATTCCCATAACATTTTCAGTATCTGAAAACGATGTTCCAGCTTCTCTAAGCTCAGACCAGCCTGCCCCTAATGGCTCTGTTCCAGAACCGAATTCCATGTCGATGCCAACGAGCTCTGCCGCACGTCCCTCCTAACAGCGCTGTTCCAGCGCTCAACGATGGACCTACGCCGACAAATAGTGCTGTTCCAACGCTCAACGATGGACCTACGACGATAAATAATGCTGTTCCAGCGCTCACTGATGGATCCACGTCGACACAAGGTGTTATTCCAATGCCCACCGTTGGATCATCGCCCACTCAAAGCGCTGTTCCAGTGCTCTGCGAGGGAACTCCGTCTCCTCACCTCCTCTTTGCAGTTCTAGTGAGCGAAAAGAGCAGAAGGCGCGACTTAAAGATAGAGTGCGTAGCAACCTCATTACGCCGTAAGAGGAAAGCTCAATACGAGATCGCAATTTACAACGTTGGTTTCCTTGTCCTGCTTGCAAAAAGATCCATCCCTTGCGGGACTATGAGCAATTTAATAAATTACCGATGGATAACAAATTGCGGTTGGTAGTTAAGTACCGCTGTTGCTACAACTGTCACAGTCGACACCGGTGCAAAAAATTCAGTGAAAAGCATCACGCGCTTTTGCACGTTGCTTCGTCCGGTACATTGAACAGTCGGCATTCACGGCAAACGCGTCACCAACGCCCCACACGGGCAGCAAAACGTGTTGACGAGGCCTCTCGCCCATCACGCCCGTCAGAACAACGATTTAAACTCGGTACCAACGCATATCCAAAGAGGCAGGAACCGGATTGTACGGCTCCAGTGCTCACACTGAGCCATGTTATAAGACTTAAGCCAACGGCTATTGTGAATATTGTGGTTCGTACCTTGTTGGGTCCCTGTGGCGAAGGTAGCAGAGTATGTTGTGCTCTGGTACGGCGGCTTCGTGTCCCGGTGACCACGGTGAATGAAGAGCGGCTTTGCCAACTCACCATTATATCGTCTATAAATTCAGCCAGTAAAATATCCATAACCGCAAAGGTAACTAACATGGGATCTTAACATGTGCCTTCGCAGTCGGCTCCGGAGAAGTTGAGGGGGACGTACGAAGCGTATCGTTTGGCAGATCCGGAATTTTTCCATTCCAGGCAAGTGGCATTGGTCTTAGGGGTCGAAGTATATACGGCCATAGTCACGGGTCTGCAACACCAATTTCCGGGGTTCCCGACCCTAATGTACACCATATTTGGGTGGGTTGTTGCTGGCGCATATACGGGGTCCTAATTTTGAAAAACAACTAAAACTAGTCAAAGCTCACTTTTTTATGAAAAAAAACTGAATATACATATAATACATTAAACATTAAAACCTTTTTTCCTTTAGTTTTAAGAACATATATAGTTGCAACAAACCATATGTTGCAAGGTGGCCGGCAATGATTAGTCCTGAATGTCGTTGTTTTCCATACGGTCAGTCCTTATTTGAATATTTGGCAACCATATGTGTAATGTTCGAGAAAAATGAATATTATCTGAGCTTTCACTCAGAACATAACGAGTAACGGACACAACCAATCCAAGCCACCTAGCACCATCTTAGTATTATGTTTAATTGTTTTTAAGTAACTCATATTACGGATTTCATCGTAATAGCAACGAGACTTTACATTATTTGCGTTTTCAAGGTAATATTGCTTCCAAATAAAGGTTACACCTTTTAACAAGGAAAAAACTAATTCATTTGGCGTTTTATTTCCTATTTTTTTTTCTTTACGATTAAACAGACTACAAGCGGTTACAACATCCTCAATGCAGAGATCATTCTTCTAAAAGGGCCTCAGACTATTTAATTCACTTGCAAATAAAATAAAATCTGACACAAATTCTAATGTTTTTATAAAAAAAATTTGTAAATTTATTAGAAATAATCTATATATATAAAAATGAATTGCTGTTCAGTTGTCTCGCTAAAACTCAAAAACGGCTGGACCGATTTTCAATTTTTTGTTTTGTTCGCTATAGCATCCAGATGTTTTAAAAGCTTTTTTTTAAAAAAAAAGTGGGCGGTGTCACGCCCAAAGCTCTGACGGCTTTTCCAATAGTCCGATTAATACAAAAATTTTACCATGAGGTACTGTTGACCTGTAGATAGTTCCTGGCTACGATTGGTTGTAATTGGATAAAGGGGCGTGGCACCGCCCATACAACTTGAAAACTAAAAAGGCTATATTTTATGAACTATCAGAGGTATAAAGATGAGATTTGGTAAATACGTTGTTGGAGTAGTATTAATTACAGCTAGGGTGAAAGTGGGCGGTGCCACGCTCCCTTTATAAAAATCGGTCTAGCGGCTTTTCTAATGGATCGATTGATACGAAAATTTTACCAAGTGGTACTGTTGACCTGTAGATAGTTCCTGGCTACATTTGGTTGTGTTTGGATAAAGGGGCGTGGTACCGCCCATACAACTTGATAATTAAAAGGGCTATATGTCATGAACTATCAGAGGTATGAAGATGAGATTTGGTATATATGTTGTTGAAGCAGAATTAATTACTGCCAGGAAGGAAGTGAATTATCTGAAGTTTTCGATAATTGCTCATACACTAACAAAATATCTCCACCTGAAATCTTCATGCTTCTCAGCGCGAACTACGAATTGGTTTTAGACATATATTTTCTTAGTGAAATTTTCTTAGAATTAGATTTTGATTCTGGTATACTATTAACATTTTTAAATATTTCAATTAATTTTCAGGAGAGGGAATCGGTAATAAATCCTATAGATAGAAAAATTAAACAATATTCATTGGAGTTGGACTGGAAAACACCTTTTTGTTTGACTGGGCCACAATTTGAATTTTTATAGTATGTCAGAGGTAACATAAGCAAACATTTGTAAATATCCTATGCATGGTTTATTTTTTTGACATATAGAACTTCTTATAGGTATAAGTGTAAATCTAGCTGTCGTACTAATGAAGTGTGACAGACTTTCTTTCAGTATACTTCGGCAAATCACCATGAAAAGACTGCACAAGAACGGCGTTTACAAATCTTACAAATTTATTTTCAAAATGCGCGTTCTGTTTGCCATACTTATGGCAAGTTTACGGTGCACATAATCATCTATCTGAGCGGCAAATGGAAGCCATCGACGCTGTAGAAGTAAGTGTGAAAGGGACTCGAATTTATCGAACCGACGCCGTTCTCAGCAACTAGGGGTCTGCAAATGCTGAGGAAAGATCTTGACTAGGGTGTTCAAAACCGAAACCGAAAAACCGTAAAGCGGTTTTTTTTGTTTAAAACCGTATGCCGGTTTATGCAAAAATGCCATTTTCGAATAACCGGTTTAACCGAGTTTTTTCCTACGGGTACTCGGTTTTTTTTTAAATTGCTTTGAAACAACTCTAAAAGGAGTTATTGAAAAAGTATAAACTTTAAAATTGAATTTGAAATTAATTTAGAAAACACTTATAACATTTTATAAACGAGAATGCCTCTAGAAGCTCTGTAAAATTTTAAAATTCAATTTCAAATTAATTTAGAAAAATCATTTTACGACGATGATAGTGACGATGATCAATGCGGTGAAATAGTGGAAGTCTAAAAATCAGGCGTCGTGCAATAAAGCCATATGGCTTTATTATCAGCATGGTTGTGCAATAACACCATATTAAATTTCCGTACAAAGTGGAAATAATGCCATAACAATGAAAAATGCGACTAAATATAATAAAAAGCGTTACGAAGTAGATGAAGTGGGGGAGGCGTCAAAGGTGAAATTATGCCATAATGGCTTTATTTCACACCTTCTGTGGGAAATAAGGCAATATGGCTTTATTGTACGTCACCGAAAAATCTACGAGCTCATTAAAAACGTGTCTCAAATTATCGCAAATTTGCGAAAGCATATTAATTCATTTAACAAGTCGAGCGAAAAACAAAGAAAATTGCACAGCTATGTTTTCCAGGAGCACAATAAAGTATTAAGGCTCATTGTCGATGTGAAACACCGGTGGAGCTCCTTATCTGCAATGATTGAACAGTTTCTAAGAATTTACCCATATGTCAACCATGCGCTTTTCGATTTAGGGAAAACTCCATTCAGCTCAAAAGAAATAGCAATTTTGAGAGGTTTGAGCTCAGCGCTTCAGCCTTTAGCGATCGCAATTAAAAGATTATCAAATGATTCAGTGACTCCAAGTATGGACTCCGCATATGCTCGGGAGCTGCGAGACAAAATTTAAGGAAAGAAGAATACAAACATTGAATTCGCTAAATATATACCTTAGCTCCGGAAAATATCATACAACTCATCCTCTGTAAAGTATTCTAAAAGACGGAAATGATGGAATGTGCGAACGAACTTTTTAATAGACTTTATCCTGCAATTTTCCCAACTACGGCAGAGTCTAGCAACAGTTCAGATTGTGAGATAGTGGAATCCCCTAATGGTAGTATTTGCAACGATTTAAACAACAATAAATAATATCCAAAATCCACCAGTAAAAACAAATTGTAATGACACAAGCCTATATGAGAATTTCGACTATTTCGATAGATTTAATAAAAGGACAGAAAAGCTCAACATCCCTTTGTCAATAAATCCTACTTTCACAATTAGTGAGCGCGTGTTTTCTGTATCAAGCTTTATAAAAACGAAACAGAAGAATAGACTCAGAATTGAACACTTAAATTGCATACTATTTTAAAAAACAAAATTAAAAATATTCCAAAAACGTATTCCTTTCCAAAAATACAACTTTAAAAAATAAAATGAGATTCCAAAAATTTATTAAAAAGTAAAGTGTAAAAAATTCATTTATTTAAACCAAATTATTTTTTTTATTTTTATTTTAACTTTTTAGAAAAAAAATCGAAAAAATAAACCGGTTAAACCGGTTTTCTTTCAAATGCTGCATTCGAACACTCTAATCTTGACCTACATCTATATAAGATCCAACTGGTGGAAGAACCAGTGGATCATCAATTGATTTTGTTATTTCTCATGTCATTGCAAATCATTGGGAGAAGAAATGATTCCAACACGACGGCGTAACAAGCCATACAGCGCGTGAGACCATCACTTTATTAAGCCAAACGTTTGGTGACGGAATTATCTCAAAAAATGCTAATACGAGATCAATACAAAGATAGCATTCGGGAATATTCCTGATCCGTGGGAGAAGAATACATGGCAAAAGTTGGTTTTATGGCTAAAGGCATGAATCTTCAAACGAAATTTTCACTTGCGGTCAATAGGCGGAGAAGGCATGACAAAAGTGTTTTTATGCCTCAAGAGATAGTTAGTAAACAGACGGTTCCCGCTACTACAGGTAAAAATAAACATTTAATTTTGATTTTTAGCGGAATGTCTGTTTTCTATTTGTAAAAAAGTGGGTTTTCGCCCCACATACAGAAAAAAGTTAATCTACATGTCGGCACTATAGATATGACTATCGTCGTAGAGGCTATGATATTTATAATTTAAAACAATAAAACTTAATTGGTTAACTTCCATGTTAAGGAGTTACTTGAAATTAGTTACATAAGGTAATAAACTCAACATATTGTTGTCGAGCTTAAGTACCGTCTTCAAAGTACTTTATAGACCTACAAAAATATAAATTAGCGTTTATAGAGCATTTACGATGGTAAGAAATGTGAAATATATTACAAGTTAATATGCAATAGCAAAGCATTGCCGGGCCCACTAGTAATATATAAATTTTAAATTATGTAACGAATTATTGTAAACAATGTGAAATAAGATAAACATACACTGGCACGGCACGGCCTAACAAACTATATATGCTTAGTAGTAGTAGTAAGCAAAAACTATATGCTTAGTAGTAGTAGTAAAGCTTAGTTTAACAATATACCTTGTAAGAAGCTTGAGCTTTGTGGTGAAAAGCCATTGGCTTTGTGGTAAAGCTAGAGCTTTGAGGTGAAAAGGGAATCGTGGGGATAAAATATCCTTCATTCTCATGTTTGATTGTAAATGGTCAAATTCATAACTATGCTGGACATTTTCGGCTGATATCTACTTCACATGCATATGTTTGAAATAGTTGTAGATATATATACAGCTGATGATGTACCAACGTGCATCAGTTCGTCACAAAGGGGTCTGAAGATAAACTCGTCATGGAGTTCGAAACGCGTCATCCTAGTGCGTGACACACTGAATTTGACCAAAAATATCAAACAATAAATAAAAAAAAAATACTTTTCTGATCTTGAGCCGAATTTGTGGTATCATTTCGATACACTAACGTAAATTAATATAATGTACTGTAAGATCGACTAACAAAAACAAATAAACGTACACTCATACCTCTTTATGCGGCCCCTCTTTTTACGGCATTTCGCTATAACGACCTTTTTCAAATCTGGAACACCTTCGCTTTACGGCGCACATTACCTCGCTAAACGGCTAAAAGCAAATAAGGGATTCACCGTTTTTCTACGAAGAGTGAGAGACTAACAAAAGCATTCACTCACAAGCGCAGCGAGCATTAATGCAGCAGTCTCTTGGTTTTGCTGATCGTGAGTAGACCTAGTTTTCTTGCAAATTCTCCTTATGTCTGATCCCGACGAAGAACGAAGTGCAATCGTTACACGCAACATTGAAAAGTCAATTATATGCTACACCTAACTGCAACAAGAACTTAAAAGAAATGCCAAACAACCAACTTTGGAAAAAATTTTTAATACTGGTCCCTGAAAACTGATGTTTAAATTAAACTTAACATTTCTTACATGTTCACATACTATACTAGTGGGCCCGGCAATGCTTCGCTATTGCATTTTAACTTGTAATACATTTCACATTTAGGTCTACAAAGTTCTTTGAAAACGGTACTTAAGCTCGATAATGATATGTTGAGTTTATTAACTTATGTAACTAATTTCAAGCAACTCTTAACATGAAAGTTAACAAATTAAGTGTTGTTGTTTTAAATTCTAAATATCATAGGCTCTATGACGATAGTAAAAAGTTCATCAGCAGTCATATCTTTTACAAATCGGAAACAGACATTCCGTTAAAGGTCAAAATTCAATGTAGTAGCGGTAACCGTCTGTAAACTTACTATCTCTTTGGGCGTAAAAAGCACTTTCGACATGCCTTCTCCGCCTATTGACCGAAAATGAAAATTTCGTTTGAAGCTTCATGCCTTTAGCCATAAAAACCTTTTTTGCTATGTCTTCTTCTCACATGGATCAAGAATATTTCCGAATTCTATCTTTGTATTGAACTCGTATTACCATTCTATGAGATAATTCGGTCACCAACGTTTGGCTTTACAAAGTGCTGATCTCACGCGCTGTATGGCATTTTACGCCGTCGTGTTGGAACCATTTCTCCATTTCAAATAATGTGCAATGACATGATAAATAAAAAAAAACAATTGATCGTCCACTGGTTTTAGTTCTTCTACCAGTTGGATATATGAATATAGGCCAAGATCTTTCCTCAGCATTTGCTGAGAACGGCGTCGGTTCGATAAATTCTAGTCCCCTGTCACACTTACGTCTACAGCGTCGATGGCTTCTATTAGCTGCTCAGATGGATGAGTATATGCACCATAAACTTCACAAAGGGCAAACAGAACGCGCATTTTGAAAATAAATTTGCAAGATTTGTAAACGTTGTTCTTGTGTAGTCTTTACATGGTGATTTTTCAAAGAAAGTCTCAATGAAAGTCTATCACACTTCACACACCTCGCCTGAATGACGAATTGGTTGCCCTAAAATGGCAACAAAAATGGTAAATGGGGTTTTGTTGGGGGTCAATGGTACATTAAAAATCCACATGAATCAAAATCCTAGCTGATACTTTTTTTAAGATAAAAGGATTTTTCGTTTATTTACTCCGTTTTGCGCTTCTTTTAGAAGTGACGTTCGTTGCCCCATGATTATTGAAAGCGTACAGACTTCAGCTTTAAGACACTTCTATCAACAATTAAGTTTTCTGCACTAAATTAAGCTTTCCCAGCGTAGATTTGGTTACAATTTTTGCGAATAAAAAAAATGGCCCACCTTACTGTTCATATCTCTAGGCGAACTGCAATATATTGTGGAATTTTGACAGTTATAACTGTTTATTTTAAAAGGGGTGTGGTACAGCCCACTTCCACTCTTACTGTAATTTATACTGCAACAACAACATATGTAACAAATCTCATCTTCATACCACTTATAGTTCATGAGATATAGCCCTTTTCATTTTCATGTTGTATGGGCGGTGCCACGCCCCTTTATCCAATCACAACCAAATATAGCCAGGGACTATCTACAGGTCATCAGTACCACTTGATAACATTTTCGTATCAATCTGTCTATTGGGAAAGCCTGCAGAGCGGTTTTGAAAAAGGGGCGTGGTACCCCCCACTTCTACGCTGGCTGTAATTAATACTGCTCCAACAACATATATACCAAATCTCATCTTCATACCTCTGATAGTTCATGACATATAGCCCTTTTGATTTTCAAGTTGTATCAGCGGTGCCACGCCCCTTTATCCAATCACAACCAAATATAGCCAGGGACTATCTACAGGTCATCAGTACCACTTGATAAAATTTTCGTATCAATCTGTCTATTGGGAAAGCCTGCAGAGCGGGTTTGAAAAAGGGGCGTGGCACCGCCCACTTCAACCTTGGCTGTAATTAATACTGCTCCAACAACATATATACCAAATCTCATCTTCATACCTCTGATAGTTCATGAGATACAGCCCTTTTGATTTTCAAGTTGTTTGGGCGGTGCCACGCCCCTTTGTCCAATTGGACCGAATATAGCCAGGGACTATCTACAGGCCATCAGTACCACTTGATAAAATTTTCGTATCAATCTGTCTATTGGGAAAGCCTGCAGAGCGGGTTTGAAAAAGGGGCGTGGCACCGCCCACTTCAACCTTGGCTGTAATTAATACTGCTCCAACAACATATATACCAAATATCATCTTCATACCTCTGATAGTTCATGAGATACAGCCCTTTTGATTTTCAAGTTGTATGGGCGGTGCCACGCCCCTTTGTCCAATTGGACCGAATACGCATACAACAAAATTTATGCAAATCGGTCCAGCCATTCGTGAGTTATAAAGTCACAACACACTTGCAACAATTTTTTATATATATAGATGAATTATTGGATATTTTATTTAAATGTGTTATTAGTTTATCCTTTTTTAAACTATGAATTATTATGTTATTTATTTCTATTTCTTTATTCTAATGTGTTATTTGTTTTTGTTACCTTTTAAATTCAATTCAGTTTTAAATTCATTTCGAACCTATATTTTTTCCATAAATTGGAACCAATCTCTTACTGTTCATATAGATTTGTATGAAATTCATTACCTCGCTTTACGGCCAACATTTTGGGAACGTAGCTAGGCCGTATATCGAGGTATGGGTGTATTATGAATACTTATAAATAAACTAAACTAAAACTAAACTAAATAAACTAATAAACTGTATTATGAATACTTAGAAATTAACTAAACTAAAACCGAACGTCCTACCTACAAGCGTTTACGATCCACAAGCAGGCGTATAATAATACCTAAGGAATATTTTAATTAAAAATCAGTTGATTTCAATAACTCAAAACTTCAAAAATATCTTATATTGGCTGATGGTATTTTAAGTCAGTTTATCTGACTGAAATTTCTGTACTGGTTATTCACTGTGTCATGTTTACATACAAAAGGACGCCAAAAATAAAAGCAGTTATATAAAAGAAGGCAAATTAGTACACATTGCTTTTATAAATAGGACACAAAAGAAAAAAAAGCGAAATGCGATAATCGATTTTCATGATCTATGTCTAATTTTGTTCATAGGTTATGTGACATTACGTGAAAGTATTAAGAATTTACTATTTTTCTTGGAGTTTTAATTATTTTAAATATATAAAAAAATTAAATTTTTTATTTTTTTCATAAATTTATTTATATCCGCGAAATGGTTGATTATGCAGAGAAATAATATATGTACAGATTAAAGTTAAATTTTAATTCTTAAATTTCTGAAATTTGTTTCAGCAAAATTGGATTTGTCGTTCTTGAGTTATGCTCCTAAACGTTTTCTTTTTATTATTTATTATGATCGGCCAAATGGTCCAAATTTTCGATAACGCTGAGGCATAGTTGAGGTTCTATGCCGTTAATGTGCCGAATTATCTCATCCTTTAGCTCTTGAATTGTTGCTGGCTTATCGACGTACAGCTTTTCTTTGAAATAACCCCAAAGAAAGAAGTCAAACGGTGTCAAATCACATGATCTTGGTGGCCAATTAACATCTCCACCACGTGAGATAACACGGCCATTGAGTTTGTCGCACAAAGAGCCATTGTTTCGTTAGCTGTGTGGCAAGTGGCACCGCCCTGTTGAAACCACATATCGTCCACATCCATATCATATAATACGGATCATAAAAAGTTCGATATCATCTCACGATTGCGAACATCATTCACAGTAACTGCCTGGCCGGCCTCATTTTGGAAAAAAATACGGCCCGATGATGCCGGCAGCCCATAAACTGCACCAAACAGTTTTTGTGGGTGTATTCGTTTTTCGACAATCACTCTTGGATTATCATTCGTCCAAAAAGGGCAATTCTGCTTATTAAAGAATCCACTGAGGTGAAAATGTGCCTCATCACTGAAGATGATTTTCTTCGAAAAGTGATCATCCACTGTTGCCATTTCTTGCCACCATTCTGACCATTGACGATGTTTGTAATGGTCATGAGACTTTGGTTCTTAAGTCAATTGCACATTGTAAGCGTGTAAATGCATGTCTTTATGCATAATGTTTATCAACGATGAGCGTGAGAGGTGCAATTTTTGGACACGTCGACGAGTTTAGGTGGACGGCTCTTCAGCCACACTATCGCGAACAGCAGCAATATTTCTGCAGTACGAGCTATACGCGCATGCACTGGTGTTTTCACATCTCCTATAGACCCAGTTTACTCAATTTTTTTCACAATTTTTCCAATTGTACGCACATTTGGACGATTAAATTGACCGAAAAAATCACGAAGTGCACGGTATGCATTTTGATTTGCACGCCCATTTTCATAACACTACTTTACAGTCATTTTGCAGCAGAGTTGTAAATAACACTGTTATACAAAAAAAAATATTTTTCATATTTCTGGCTGTCTGAATTGTGATTCCTATGGTTATTAATATCATGATTTCAAATATGTTTTCAATTTTTTTTATTAGGCACAGTTTTTTAGTTATTTGGGGTTAAATTTTTTTAGCATTAAAATATATTTGCATAAATGTAATGAAAACTTTTGATCCAACAGAATCTTTTCTAAATACAATAAACATGAAAAATGAAAAGAACAAATATGTATTTTCTATAAGTTAACACAATTTTTTTTATTTTATGGCGAATACCGTTGCAGTCTCCTAAAATGTTCCAGGAGCAGTCAGCGAATATAGTAGGCATATATTTTCCTTCGTAACGCTTTTCTACAGTTAGAATGTATTTGTGGAACCTTTCACCATATTCATCGGACACGTCGCTGCAACATTTATAAAAGAAATCCAAATTAGTGGATAAAAATGCACTTTCAGTGACATGTTGCACCCAATATTACGTAGAATATTAAAAGGAGAATAAGGTGATTTTAAAATTGAATAGGGCGATAATTGCAGCCGAAAAAGCATGTTGCTGATGTTGCCACCTGTTTCTACTAAATTTATTAAACAATCGCCTCCATACAAATTTGTAATGGAAAACAAAACTTATTTTCAAATAACTAAAAAACTATGCCTGATAGTAAAATTCTGATTACTTACTTACTTAAGTGGCCAAATACAATTTACGAAACGCAGTTCATAATTTGAGGCCTGAAGTAATAAAGAATTCCACACGCTTCGGTCTTCTGCGTGTGTTCTCCAGTTACTCCTACCAGATGATGGCACGTCGCCTACCACTTGGTCCTTCCAACGGAGTTTGGGTCTCCCTGCTCTGCGCCGTCCTTCAGGTTCGCCTTCAAACACCTTTCTTGCTGAAGCATTTACATCCATCCTGGCAACATGTCCCAGCCATCGATGTCGTTGGATTTTGACTCTTTTAGCTACGTCGATGTCGTAGTAAAGCTCATACAGCTCTTGGTTCATCCGATGGCGAAACTCGTCTTCGACACAGATAGGTCCGTATATTTTTCGGAGTACTTTTTTCTCGAATACTCCCAGGTTTGGTATGTCCGCTGTAGTAAACACCCATGATTCGGCAGCATACAACAGAACAGGTAAGATAAGCACCTGGTATAGCTGTTTCTTAGTATTCCGAGATAAGGTGGTGTTACTAAAGTGCTGTCGAAGTCCGTAGAAAAATCTATTGGCTAGCACTATTCTCCGTTTAATTTCTTGGCTGACATTATTTTTCTTGTTGACGGAAGATCTGAGGTAGGTAAACTCATTGACTATCTCAAAACAATAATTGTCAACGTTCACGGTAAATCCCCATCGAGAGGACTCTTTGTTCGTCTAAATCATTATTTTTGTTTTGTCCTCGTTGACCGCTAAAGCCATTTTTGCTGACTCCTTTTCTAGAAAACTGCAGTAACATCCCGCAGATTTCGGCCAATGATGTTTATATCATTGGCATAGGCTAGTGGCATGTGCCTCTTGTGGAATATGGTGCCAGACTTGTTGACACCTTTCTCATCACCTCCTTTTTGAATGGTTCAGACTGATCCTTACCAATCTTAGCCGAGGATTTGGTGTTGTCTAAGGTACATTTGCAAAGTCGAATCAGCTTTTCAGGAATACCAAACTCAGACATGGCCTCATAAAGCCTATTCCTTATCAGAGAGTCGAAGGCAGCTTTGTAGTCGACAAAGAGGTGGTAGGTGTCGATCTGCTTTTCATGGGTTTTTTCCAGGATTTGTCGTTAGGTGAATATTTGATCCGTCGTAGATTTGCCAGGTCTAAAGCCGCACTGATATGGTCCAATTAGTTTTTCTACAATTGGCTTTAGACGTTCACACAATATGCTTGAAAGGACTTTGTACGCAATTGGTAATAGGCTTATTCCACGGTAGTTCTTACATTCACTACGACTTCTTTCTTGTATATGGGGCATAACAGACTGAGACTCTAATCCCCGGGCAAGCTCTCCTCTTGCCAGATGTTCTCCATGAGCTGATGCATGCTCCGAATCAGCTCCTCCCCGCATGCCTTAAACAATTCAGCAGGGAGACCATCGGCTTCAGCAGCTTTGTTGTTTTTAAGGCGGTAGATTGCCACACGTATCTCGCCTTGGCTCGAAGGCGGACAATAAACACCATCTTCATGAATTGGATCGGGGTCTTCTGGCGTGGTGTCTACATACAATACATTTTTAAAATGATCTCTCCATATCCTCAGAACGTTATCCGGGTCCTTCACTAGCTGACCATCGCTGTCCTTGCAGGAGGGTAACCCTGTTCCACGCATTCTCCCCTTAACTCTTTTGTAGAATTTTCGGGCTTCACCTGTACTTCGGAGCAACTCTGTGCACTCATCCTGCCTCTTCTTCAGCTCCTTTTTCCGTCTAAAAAGACGAGTTGCCTCTCGTCTCTTCTCCCTGTGCCGTTCACGAACATCTCGCGTTGCCATTGGCTGCAGTTTCGCCCTGCATGCAGCAACCGTCTCACTCGTTGCATTGCGACATTCATCATCGTACCCGGCATCTTCTTGAGACGGCTTTGAGTACCCAAGTACGCTTCTCGCAGGCCGTTCTAAGGAGTCGGCTATATTTTGCCACTGCGAGGTTATATTATCAGTGGTTGGAGCATTCCGCAGCAGTTGAGTTAGGTGGTTGGAGTAGGCGTCCGCTACCTCTGTGGTACGCAGTTTACCGATGTCCAGCTTTCGTTGTGTCTGGTTACGTACGTTTTTCGCCATGCTTAGCCTTGTGCGTACCTAAACTGCGATAAGGAAGTGATCGGAGTCAATTTTCGCACCCCTAATCACTCGTACGTCCAGAACACTCGATGCGTGCCTTCCATCGACTACCACATGATCTATCTGATTCCTCGTCAATTGATCTGGAGATAAGCATGTTGCCTTATGAATATTTCTTGCCGCAGAGAAATCAATCAGTCTGATGCCATTGTTCGACGTTTCGGTGTGCAGACTGAATTTTCCGATGATAGGCTCAAAAGCGGTTTCCCTGCCTATTTTAGCATTAAAATCGCCAAGTACAATTTTAATGTCATGGCTCGGGCTACGGTCATATACATTTTCTAGGCTCTCGTAGAACTCGTCTTTGTCCTCATCGCTTTTCTCATCTGTCGGAGCATGAGCACATATAAGTGTTATGTGGAAAAACTTTGTTTTCACTGGCTATACGTTCACACACCGGGTTGAACCTTGAGACTAGGTGTCGCAGTCTCTTGCCAACCACAATTCCACATCCAAACTCGTGCTTGTCCGCATGACCACTATAGTAGATGTCGCACGTCTTCATGCGCAAGCACCCGTGTCCCGTCCACCGGATTTCCTGTAAAGCGGTTATGTCAGCCTTGTATTCTTCGAGGACTTCCGCCAGTTGGATGGAGGCACCTGGTCTATACAGTGTTATAATATTCCAGGTGCATATCCTTAAATCATCGTCCTTAATTCGTTTGCGGCGGTCGCCAACATTACTTCTTTTCATTGCAATAGTTCAAACGTCGGTGGCGGGTTGCAAGCCCAGCGCACCACGTCGCAGTTTTCTCCTCCTGCCAGGATTTTATTTCAGCCGACCATTCTGGGTCAGACGCCGACCAGGGTACCGCTCACTATGAGCAGACATGCCTGGGTTTTAGGTTTCGCCCCTCACAGTTAGTCGTGTTCTGACGGGTGTCAAAGGCACGCTTCCAGGCGTCACCACGTGGAGGTACTCCGTCCGCAGTAGTACTACGAATACGGAGCTCTGTGAGTACACTTGAAGTGCAATTGTCAAGGATCACTCTGGGTTTGCCATGTTAAACCGATCAGAAGCTTTACCTTGCATCACATTCCCGACGCCTGATAGTAAAATTCTGATTACGTATTTGAATTTCCCATGTCAAAAACTCTTAGAAACACAAGAAAAAAACCCTTGTCGAACAGTGTAATTTTTTTCGACTCCTAAACACGAATGTGAGATTTAAAAATGTTCCTCTGATTAGTTTTCAAGATATGAATGTTTGAATTATTTTAAAAATTTTTTATGAGTTAGAGTTGCACGTTGTTTAAGAGGACACTACAAATGGTAAATTTTTTGATTTTAGGTTAGTAGGCTTTAAGCTAAACTTAACGTTGCATGAAAATTACGATAAAAAGTGGAAATGCCACTGTATTCTGGGTTGATCAATGATCATGCATCACAGAAAGCTTAAATTGAAATCCTAGATGATCCTTTTTAGAAAATATCGATATTTTTCATTTCTGCCGGCTGGACCAAAAGTCTTTTTACTTTTTAAACGATGACAGTAAAAAACTGGACAAATGAGATAAAAACTGTTCATTTATTGTAAAAGTACAGGCAGCAGTAAACACGACTGGCACCAACTTTAACAAAAACCACATGCCGCTCGCGTATGCTGATGATATATACTCGTATATATCATTGGCCGAGGACTGCGGGATGTCATTGCTGCCTTTTCGAGCATTGAGAAGCAGTCGGCAGAAGTGGGTGTAGTGATTAATGAGGACAAAACTAAGTTATTTGTTTCAACGAACAAAGAGTGTACTCGTTTGGGACGCTGCGTAAACGTTGACAACCATAACATTGAAGTGGTAGATGCTAATATCAGCCTGGAAATCAAGAGGCGAATATTGATCGCAAACTGCCGCTATTATGCGCTGAGCAAGCGTTTTAATGATAAAGCCCTCTACCAGACACTGATCCTGTCTGTTTTATTCTACAGCGCAGAATCCTGGGTAATGACGCAGGCGGATCAATCTTTTCTGGGAGTTTTCGAGAGAAAAATACTAGCAAAAATATTTGGACCCATCATCGTTAGTTGCGAGGACCGTCGTCGAATGAATCATGAGCTGTACAACGACATCGACGTAGTCAAGTTCAAATAGACAGAATGCGCTGGCTTGGACACGTTGTACGAATGGACGAAAACGCTCCGGCTCCGGGAATTAACTCGATGGGCGGCGCAGGAGGGGGCGACCAAAACTCCGATGGATGAACCACGTTAAAGAGCTGTTATCTAAGCTTGGTGTTACGAACTATCTATGGAGCGCAAAAGACCGGAACGCTTGGAATACTTTTCTACGTGCGGCTACTGATAGATGTATTTCTGTTGTTTTTGCCATTAAAGAAGAAAAAAGATATATTTATGTATATGGTTTAAAAATGGAAAATATCAATATTTTTCAAATATGTAGGCCTAAAATCAACTAAAATCTCTAGGTTGCAGCAATGTCAAAATAATCAATGATCATGCATGAATCCCTGTCTGTGCACTTTTATAATAAATAAACAGTTTTTATCTCACATTCAACATCGGCCCTTACAATTTAACCATCCTTTATATAGTGGGCCCGGAAATGCTTCGCTATTGCATAGTTGACGAATATTCAAAGTATTATTTTTGTAACTGAAACCTTAAGCACAAAGGAATGTTCATGATAAATTACATAAGTATTTTTAAAATAATTATAAAAGTGTTATTAATTTTGATGAAATAAGGTCTTTTTATCTAATATTGAAGGATCATTATAGGTTAGTATTGTAGATGGTTTCAAATCTCCGAATATGTTAAACCTAGTACTATCTAGTATGTGTTCTACATCCATTCTGCCAGCATTACATAAACGACAGTTAAAATCAATATATTTGTCCATATAGCCTTGATGAGTAAGCACAGTCTTAGCCGAATAATTTTAATCAAGTCTCGTTTATTCATATTTTGAGCCTCATTTGAAGAAAGAAAACAACTGTTGGAGTTTTTAGATGTATTGATTTTCCTGTACCAAATTGGGGTTTTATTATATACTTGATCACTAATATTCTTTAATGCACTATATCAATTTACGTTAGTGTATCGTATGATACATCAAATTCGGCTAAAGATCAGAAAAATGTTTTTTTATTTATTGTTTGATATTTTTGGTCAAATTCAGTGTATCACGCACTAGGATGACGCGTTTCGAACTCCATGACGAGTTCATCTTCAGACCCCTTTGTGACGAACTGATGCACAATGGTACATCATCAGCCGAAAATGTCCAGCATAGTTATGAATTTGACCATTGATAACCAAACATGAGAATGGAGGATATTTTATCCCCACGATTCCCTTTTTACCACAAAATCTCAGGGTTTTTTACCTCAAAGCTAAGCTTCTTACAAGGTTTATTGATAAGCTAAGCTTACTACTACTACTAAGCATATAGTTTGTTAGGCCGTGCCGTGCCAGTGTATGTGTATTTTGTTTTGGTTAGTTTTTAGTCGATCTTCCTGTGTATTATATCAATTTACGTTAGTGTATCGTAGGATACATCAAATTCGGCTAAAGATCAGAAAAATGTTTTTTTATTTATTGTTTGATATTTTTGGTCAAATTCAGTGTGTCACGCACTAGGATGACGCATTTCGAACTCCATGACGAGTTGCACTTTTTTTAATGCACTTTTTAAAAAGTGATCGTATCTCTAAAATTTAAATTATTCAATGATAAGAGTGGCAAAGACAATGCATTCCTAGCAGCTGTATCAGCATATTCATTACCAATAATGTTCATATGTCCTGGTACACATAATATTTTAATATTGGGGTAATTGTCAATTAATGCACTTCTAATACAATGTGGGTAATAACTTTGATTACACAAGGGAACAAGGTATTTGTTGTTAAAGAACTGAATATTGTTTTAAAGGTAATTTGGGACGCTGAATCCAAATCTGCACTTGGTTTTTTCGTATCAGCTCGACTTTTCGCGATATACCGTTATTTCCAAAACTAAGGTACTTTCACTACAAATATTTAAAAAACTTGAAAACGGTTCACCGTATTCAATTAAAAAAAAAAACTTAAACTCGTCAACAAAATTATCTTTAAACCGTGCCCACATTGTTTTTAATTTGGCCTAGTAGTTTCAGAGATATCGTTGTAGTAGTAAAAAAAAAACAAAAAATTTACAAAAAAAAACAACATTTTGTTTTTTTAAAAATTCATAAAAAAAATAATGCAACAAAAATCACAGTGTTGGTCTTAAAACATTTAGTTTAATATAGTTTGAATCAAATGAGCTATATTTCATTGAAATCTGTGCACAACTTTTGATTTTGTCAACAATTTACTGAGATAACTAAATTTACAAAAATCGCGATTTCCATACAGAAATAACATTTATTAAGATGTTTGTGAAAGTGTAACTCGAGCAAACCTTAACGGATCGATATGAAATTTTATCAGTATTAATATTTTTTGAAACGAACTTACAGGATTGTAAATGGGCTGAATAGCCCCACCCCTTCTGGTACCTCCCATACAAAATTACCTATTTTTGGATAATTAATATATCTTCGATAGCTGCCAAACAGACTACCGGAGGATATTTAAATTTGGACAGTTTATTTATCTTGCAAAAATAGACAAACCCTAAAAAAACCGAAACCGTTGCCATACCCCTTCTGGTACCTCCCATACAAATGACCGAACTCACCCCAATAGTCTTACATACATATCTTTTTTGTAAGTACACTGAATTCAGTTAAACTATGCGTAAGTTTTACGGTTATGAAAATATGACTCAGGAATGAATTTGCACTATATCGGATCACCCCTTCTGGTACCTCCCATACAAAATGACCTATTTTTGGAAAATTAATATTTCTCCCTTAACTTCCAAATTAAAACCTGCCGATTAATTAAATTTGGTCAGTTAATTAATATTGTACTAGGAGGCAAAACTATAAATTAAACTATAAAAAAATTTGCAAATTTGTCATAATTTTTAAAAATACAAAATTTTAATTTTTTTTGGGTAGAAACAAAAAAATTCGAAAAATCTGTTATCACCGAACTTAGCATAACTCATTCAATTTTCAATCAATTATTACGTACATACATGTTTTAGAAAGCTACTTTAATATGATATTCAATAAAGCTAATAAAAAGAACAATTTGTCCCCAACCGATTAACTTTTAGCGTGAAGAAAATTAAAATGTGTAATTTTTTTGTAATTTTTTTTTTTTTTTTTTGAATAAAAGAGCCTTTACTCAGTCATTTTTTTTTGTGATATTAAAAAATTTGATTTTTTCAAAGGTAACAACGATATCTTTAAAAAAAAAAAACAAAACTTTAAAATCCGGCTTATGAAAAAAAAAATTATGATTTTTTGAACTATAATTTTTTGGAAAATAGGCGGAAATACGATTAGCACCTGTAACTTAAAAATTCGAGCTGATAGAGAAAAAAGGAGATTAGATTTAAAATCAGCGACCTCAAATTAGTAAAAAACAGCTATAGAATTCCAAACAACACTCAAAAAGTTCAATTTTGTTCCCTTGTGTTATTTATGTTGCCAAAAGAATCAACAGCGGATAAAGAATCGAAACAAATAACATATTTTTCCTTATATTTTCCAATATATTTAACGGCCTTAAATATGGCTATAATCTTTGCCGAGAATATTGAGCTATACTCAGGAAGCGTCGATATAATAATTGTCCTATCTTGAGTAGTAATGCAATAGGTAATACTGCAGTTATTTTTTGATTCGTCAATGTATAAAAAATAGGGTCTTGTAATTTCGATGAATTTCGTTAAATTGTGTTTTATATATTTCTTGCGGTGTAGAACTTTTATTGTGTCAACGTAATGAATCTATTATTGATTCCTTTAGATACCAAGGCGGAAATTTTGTCCTTTTAGGCCTTATCGGGTGAATTTGAAACCCAGGTTACTTAAGTTAATTATTTTCTGATTGGTGGATACATCCAAGGGAAATTTTTCAGAACTTGTTGCGATTGGTATTGATACTATAATCGTTTCTTTTTTAATCGACCTTCTATTCTGTTTCTGGTTCCATAAAACCGATTATGTACAATATGTTGCACCACAAATTCCGTAGAACAGAAAATTAATAAAACTTATTTCTTTTTGCTGTGACCTAGACCTGACTTTTATAATATGTGTAGACATTACATAAAAACAAGATTCAATTTGTCCGTTAATGAAACATTACATCCATCTAACTTAAACTTAATTTCCCTTACCCCCCATGAATGAGGTATGGGATAGCTTCTCGCGTTGTTGTGAATTAACACGCTTTCTATTTTTAGATTCACAACTAACGGCACCTACTTGTTTATCGACTAATGCGAACTTCACTGTTTGAGAAGCTCTTACTAGACACGCCGATTGACTCGACACTTATAGTTACTGCGAAGTTGCTGTCGACAAAATTCAAAGGGGAGCGGACAATGAAAGAAATCTTTTTCTTTTTTTTAAGATGACTGGAGCCAGGATTTGAACCTGTGATATCCCGCATTGTTGTCGCGTGTTCTAACCACTATGCCACGGCCGGTCCGGTCCATGATTATTTTTTAGAAGGTATCAGTGTTGTATAATAAGTTTACATTTGACATGGCAAAAGTTGCCTTATCTTAGTAAATTAACTTTTCCATTTCAACATCCTCACTGAAAATTAATTTTTATTTTAACCTAGTCAATTTACAAAGTAGGAATGTTTTACGGCACGGTTTAGACAGTGCCCAATTAGAATGTCTGACACGTTTTCATTTGTTTAGTCTTACGATGATACGATTCATTCATCGGCAGTTGAATAGCAGCATGGTTATCGCAGTATATCTTAATCGGTTTAGACAGTTTTCCAAATCCTTTTAGCCATAATGCTTCTTGAACCGCTGTACCCATAGCCATGTACTCAGATTCACACGTTGACAATCAGGTCGCGTTAATTGTGTAATTTTGACTTGTATTTTTTATCGGTGCTCCCAGGACATTGTTCTCTGCTCGATTTACATTTAGATCAAAGGTAGTCGAAATTGGGTATGTATGCCGATTGATCCACTGTTAAACTTTTATCTTTATAACCAATTCGCAATGCAAAGAATGATTTAGGTATGCCAAGATCTTTTAATTAAAAGTTGTCTTCAATTTCTTGATAAAACTGTTTTTGAGTTCCTCGTGATTCCAAAGTAGTAGAATGTCATCCACATTTACGGCCAAAATTAAAATGCAATTTTCATCCATTTTCGAATAGACACATTGATCCGTCTTCATTTGCTTAAGACCAAGACATCTTCAGTTAAGCTTAATTTTTCATTCCACATTCTGGACGCTTGTTTTAAGCCATATGTTGGGCGATTTTATTATATTTCCTTGTGGACCCTCGGGTGGTGTGATATTAATATTTTCGTTTAAATCACCCTTTAAAAATGCCGTGCACACGTCCAAATTACTTATATTGAAATCATATTCAACAGCCAACGAAAATAAATAACGTAGTGTATTATATCGCATAACGGGGCAATATGTCTCGCAATTAATATTGCTTTGTATCGAGCAATATTGGCATTTTTGTCCAATTTCTTTTTAAAAATCCATTTTGTAGACAGCAGTTTTTCACCTCCTGCACTTTTTCATTTTCTTCACTAGCAGATTCGAATGAGTCAAATCTTCAAGGTCACATATCCTGTCGACTTGTTTGTCGGGGCAATTATCAGAGGAGTGATAAGAATTTTCCTCAAGAACTATCCTCATCTTCCTGGTTATGATGTGTTTCTTCATGAATTATAATTATTCGATGACTCTTTCGAAAAATACATTTGACCAAAAACATCAAATGTGATAGATCTTCTTCCTGACCCGACAACATTTCATCGGGCGATTTTACTTCGAACTTCTTGTGTGGTGTTTTATTTAATAAATATGCAGCCGTGCTAATCGTTTCTGCCCAGAAGAATTTTTTCAATCCGGCATCCATCATCATTGTATGTGCTTTTTCAACAATCGTTCTATTCACCCTCTCTGCCTTATCGTTCTGCTGCGGGGTGTAAGGTGCAGTAGTCTGATGTTCAATGCCAAGATTTCGCATATTTTGTTAATCTCCTTGTTTCAGAATTCTAGACCATTGTCGGTACGAATTACTTTTATCTTTCTTTCTGTCCAGTTCTCAACCAACTTGTTATATACGCGAAAGAGTACCTTCTCCCTTTCGACTTATTAGAAAAATCGTCCAAGAAAAAAAAAAGTATGCACCACCTCCCATGGACTTGCGCTCCATGGGGCCACAAACATCAGCATGAACTAGTTCTAGACGATTTTGTTGTTGAAAATTTGTAGGGCAAATTTGTCTGCTTTCGTTGTAAACATGAGATACATTTTATATCCATTAAATTACACGGCGTGATTTCCCCTTGAAATAGTTTGTCGCATGACCCAATCGCTTGTGTATCAATTCTTTTATAGTACCCGCGAAATTGTTCTTAGCTTTCAATTTGTAAATATCCCCTTCCTTCTTAGCACAAGCTACCATCTCGCCCTTCTGACTTTTAATACTGCTTCATTCACAAATTGAACTTGAAAACCTTTTTTCGTTAACTGACCCACTGAGATTAAATTCGCACAAATTTGTGGAACGTACAATTCGTCTTTTCAGAATTATTGCCGCATCTGTTATTTACCAAAACATCACCTTTTCATATTACTTTTAGGCTGTTGTTATTCGCAGAATCAATCCAGAATCAATAAACCAGCAATCTTTACTGTAAACTTACTGCATATTAGACGCCACTGCTAAAGTAACGCCGTTGGTTTTCTGCTTTCTGGCAAAATGGCCCTCATTTTTGCATTTAAAACAAATAATGTTCTTTTGTTTGGAGATGTTGGCATTTCCCGTGCCGGCACCTTTCTGTTTGCTATATAGAGCTGTCTCGGCTGAAGTTGACTATCTCTGTTAAAATTGCTGTAGCTGTGGAAAACTTGCAAAAGTTTGGTCTTAATCTAATCTGCTGTGATAACAATATTACTACTCTCAATAGCTATGATCATGGGTGCAAATTGTTCAGGTAACCCAGCAAACTGCCTATCCACTTATCACACACATTCATACCGATTTCATTTAACTTCTGCGCGGTATCGATGATGGTATCCAAATATTCGCTAATCCCACAGATGTGTTGTCGTCGACTTTCTTAGTAGACCAAATCTCCGTGTTAAGTTATAAGTTGCCTTTAACTGATCATTCGCAGTCGCAATGTTCTGTATTTTTATATACAAATTGGGTGAAATGTACAATACCAATCTCGAGGTTGCCTTCTCCTTGATCCCTGCATTATCCTCTGTACCAAGGACTGACTTCCAATAACCCTGCAGCTTCAGTGCATGTTCTGCAGCAAACCTGCATCGATGGTAGTTGTTTCTACCCGTTAATTTATCAATTCCTATGATACGCTCAATTGCCCGCGGCCTGGGCCTATAACCTGTTGAAATCTTGTATTGAGAAACTAACCTATTACTTCGTAGGATAAAAACGCGCGTGTTCTCTTTTCAAGTTGCTGTATTGAAGTGTTATACAAGGGCGTAGTCAGATAGGGGCAGGGGGCAGCTGCCCCCCCCCCCCCCCTACAGCCAGGAAATTCTGTCAAAATCCCGGAAAATATGAAAATCGAAATAAAACAGTACAGAAATTTCACTAAGGTGAACTGACTGATAAAAACTTTCACTGTTCATTTTCCAAAATTCTAGTGGATATTTTTTAACTCGGAATCTATGAAATTATCTGATTTTTAAGTAGAAGTACTTATGTATTGTTATTGTCCTGCTTGTGCAGTGGTAACTGTCGCCCAGAAGTTTACATTAATGTATTAAATCTGTAGAAATTGTAACAGTTAGAAAGTGCTTATGAATTCACAAAATGTTAAGAGTTCCTCCTTAAATTTATTAGGAACATTTAGAATACCTTGTATTGGAAGTACTTGTACGCAGGCCTTTTTTTATTCGTAAGTTAACGTTCAATAAGTGATAAGATTGTGCAAAATTTTAACTGTATTTAGTGCACTTTCAACTAACGGCCATTTTCAGAATGTACGATTAAAAATTAACGTGAACTTCAAGCGAAAGTTAGGCAAATCTGAATTTCACAAAGTACGATTAACTCTTAACCGACACTATTTAACAAAAGAGTTGCTGTTAAATCTAACCGAACCAAATAAGCCGGTTAGCATGTTAATTGTAAGAAAATTACAAAGAGAAAATGGAAAAACAACATTAATACTTCTGCAATATTTTCAATTTTAAAAATGTAAAGCGGCAAAAAAGATGTTTTACACGGCGTGATCACTTTTTTTTAAGTAAAGAAGAATTTAGACAAAGATTCCGAATTTCAAAGTCCACTGCAAAATACGTTGCTAATCTTATAAGCAGCAACACAAAATCAGCAACAACTAGGTAAGGTGTCTAAAAATGTTCTTCTTGGACAAGTTCTTGACGTCCTCTAACAGGAAGACTACAAGCACCATTTCCAGGCCACTTTCCACATTCGCCGTCGTCCTATGTCTGCTCCCCTTTCCAAGGAACTGAGTCAAAAGTACAACGACCGTTCCATGCCTAAGGAAAGCAAAGGAATGTGTAAATTGTTCTTTAGTTTGTTTCTAAACTTTGAGTTTTTACACTTTTTTTTAATGTTGAGAGTTCCTTTTCTTTGTTTAATGCCGCCTTTTTAACAAAGTCTTGTTTTGTCATCTTTTATTACACTATTTTTCGTAAACAAATATATATGCGTATTGCCATACTTTCTACTGATTGCTATTGTTAAGTAATCAGATGATGGTGAACCGTAAATCGGTAACTGTATGTTAAATGGTCCCTGTTAAGCAAACCAGCAATTAGTTAATTTTTCGTTAAAAAGAAAATAATTGTACATTGTGAAAATGACCGTAAGATACATAGTATGTATGTAAATGTATTTGGGTGAATTTGGTCATTTGTATTGAAGGTACCAAAAGGGTTGTAGAAACTACTTCGGTTTCTGAGATTTTACTTAGTGTTCTAAGATAATTAAACAAACAAAATTCAAATATCGTTCAGTTTTTCATTAAAGTAATTTTTTTCATTAGAAAGTTAAAACTTAATTTTGGAAAATAATAAAAGTGTTAAATCTTTAAAAGGATCAGCAAAGTTTACTCGAGTTATCCTGTTCACCGGCCAGGCGCCCAGACAGACGGACATGGCTCCAGAATTGAATTCGCTCTTCAGATACATAGGTCCAACGTGTCTCGAGAAATCATTAATATATTTGTTTGTTCTAAGCATGTGTTTTGTAATGCATACTTAGAAATTGGCAACCAGAAAAGTAAGTTATTATAAGGAAATGGGATTCCCATATTAATTTTTTGTTGTGATCCGATATTAATGTTAGTATTTGTTTTTACTAATATAGTCAAAATACATGGAAGCAAATTGATTTTGTAATCTTATTGCATTTTTAAAAGGATATATAATAACATTTTTCAGATAATGCGTTATAGAATTAAAAACACAAACAAATTTCAGACAACAATAAAAAATATATTTCTTTTTTGATCGCCCTAGCATGCGAAACAAAGACTGAAGTTTTACTTTAGTGCACTTTGTTGAGTTAAGGCATGGCCGATTACACTGTGTTAGTCGTAAAAATAACAAGACCGGATTCGACGGTTTACCTGTAATGCAGACACGAAGAATTGAATTGCATCATTAGTTTTTGAGTTATAAAAATGTATAAGAAAGTTGTTCCAAATATTTTCAGCTTCTACTTTTGGATACAAACTTTAACTCTAAAAACAGGTTTGATTCAGAAAACCACTAAAAACTAATACTCGTAATTGAAATCCTATAACCAATACCAAGTGTATAACACCATGCGACACCAATTATGACCCATGATCGAAGCTACACACAAGTGGTTGTACCAATGTCAAAATAATCAAAGACAATACATGAACATAATTAAATCCCTTTCCGGTTTTTTTTTACTTTCGTCGATAAAAAAGTAAAAAAAAGTTTTCAAAAAAGGATCAGCTAGGATTTCAAACTTAAAACTTAATTTCCCTTTGCACCCCATGAATGAGGTATGGGATAGCTTCTCGCTAGGATTTCAACTCAAGCATTTTTTATGTATGATCAACCCAAAATACAGTGGCATTTATAAACTGTTTTAAACCTACCATCAATAGTTGGAAAAAGGGTTATTGGACATATGCAATTTTAGGTCGCAATTCTTTATCGATTTTCAAAATGTTTTTTTTTTGTATTACACTGTAAGACAAATTTAAACGTTTGGCCTCATCAAACTGACGAGATTCTGAAAATATAGCCCAAAAAAGCAAACGTGAATTCACTTTCGAGTAACTGTATGGGAGCTTCGCTCCAAAAATTGAATTGTTCGTAAAAAACTTAAATGAGCTGATCTAGAAAAACTGGGAGATACTTATATACTTTTTTGGGCTATATATTCAGAATCTGGTCAGTTTGATCATGGGTGAAAAATCGTGTCGTACAGTGTTATTGGAAACAAAATTGTGCACAAATGTTATAGTAAAATAAATATTTGACTTTAATTTCAAATATTTATGGATTTGTTTATTTTGACAGATGATGTAACATATAATAGTATTGGTCTTTTTAAATTAAGAGCACATTACTTAGCTTACTTGTAAACACAAAATATTATTTTATTTGCAGTTTGAAATTGAATTTTTGGTATATATTATTTTTTACAGTAGAATGTATTAAAACTTCTCTAGGTTTTATATTAAGAATTGTTATGATCGGATAATATTTGTGAGCAGGACAATATAGTTCTTGCTTATATTTTCACTCAGTTCAATTTGTAACATATGCTCACAATGCTTGCGGAAGTTCAATATTTTGGGACACCTAATTCCAAAAAATTTTTAAGTTAAAGTCAAAAATATTTTTATTAAGGAATTCAGTATAAAAATTCTGAACACAATTTAGTTTCCAATAACACTAGGAACAAAATTTTAAATCTCTCAAAAATTGCGGCGTAAAATTTCATATGTAAAAAAAAAGCAAAGATGAATAAAAATTAATCACCCTTATCGTGAATAAATTGGGGAATTTCTGTTCCCATGAAATTTTCATTTCCCTCGAAGTGGAATTTGCTATCGTGATATCCCCGTGAAGTTTTTGTTCCTTTCTTTAAACAGCTGTTCAAATTAAAGTCAGCTATCAGTGCGCAGTGAATGTAATTTAGAAGATCTTTATTTTTCAATTGAAATTTTAATTGTGTATGGACCTAAAAGAAAGTGTTTAGAATCGGCGCTCTTATTTAGATGTAGTATGAAGAAATGTACTGTTTTTGGGACCGGCCGTGGCATAGTGGTTAGAACACGAGACTACCATGCGGGAGATCGCAGGTTCAAACCTGGCTCCAGTCATCTTAAAAGAAAAAAAAATAAATAAAATTTTCTTTCATTGTCGGCTCCCCTCGAATGTTGTTGACAGCAACTTCGCAATATTAAGCGTCGATTCAATCGTCGTGTCTAGTAAGAGCTTCTCAAACAGTGACGTTCGCATTCGTCGATAAACAAGTAGGTGCCGTTAGTTGTGAATCTAAAAATAGAAAGCGTGTTAATTCACAACAACGCGAGAAGCTATCCCATACCTCATTCATGGGGTGCAAAGGGAATTTAAGTTTTTTTTAAAGAAAGCAATCAGCTTAGAATTAGTCGCAGACGTTTGCGAGATGCGTCTAACCCCTTCCTCATAGATAATGGCTGTTGTTTCCGCTTCACTCACTCCCAATTTTGCAGTTCCTTCATTAGCATGCTTCGGTAAACCAAATGTTAAGGAGTTTTGCAAACCTTCTATGACTTCTTCATACCTTCAAGGTCATACACACATTGCTCGTCTGGTGTGAGGTATTTAGTTCGATTCGGTCCACCTCCCGTCGCTCGTTGGCTTTTTAAGTTGGCGGTTGCTTTTGATCTTACATACCTTTTTTGATCTATCCAAACCTGTTGGGCAAATTGTGTATACAGATATAAATGTCAATACGAAGAAGTTATTGGACAAATAGTTTTTAGCTTTTTCCACATCTATTTTTTTATTAATAGATTTGTTTAACTCCCTGCGTTTTTTTTAGTTACCATTTTACAGTGAATGAATAAAAAAAGGGAAAACATTTCATGGGAAAAATTATTCACGATTGCAATTTAGGGAAAAGGGAAAACATTACGAGGGAAATAATGTTCACGATAAGGCTAAATATTTTTTTGTACTACAAGATACAATAAGATAATCACAATTGTACACAAAATTTTAGTCTACCTTGGTTTAATATAATATTGTCAAACAATGAACATTGATATTTCTAATTAATTTTTTTTGGAAACATACTATTAAAATGAAATGTGAAACCGACTGCCCCCCCCCTACATTGGATCCTGGTTACGACCTTGGTGTTATATTCAGATCAGTGTTGTATAAAAAGTTGAGTAACCTAATCGGCATGCTACCACCGATGCGTCTTAGGAACTAGGTAACAGAAGTTACTGAAGCTCAACACAGGCTCTCTTAGTGGCTTTGGCAGCCCCAAGAAACTAAGATCGGGAGCGGTGGCCTAATAAGCCACTCTCCTTAAACAAAAATTTATTATGAAAACACGAAGAAAACGAAAAACAAGAACCCCCCTAAATGTTGACGACCCCCGTAAACCATATAAGGACCATGATTTAAGGATATGCACCTGGTATGTCCAAACTCTATACAGAGATGGTGCCTCTATCCAACTGGCGGATGTCCTCGACAAATACAAGGCTGAGATCACCGCCATACAGGAAATGAGATGGACGGTACAGGGATGCACACGACGGAAGAGCTGTGACATCTTTTACAGCTGCCATGCAGAAAGACACGAATTTGGATGTGGTTTCATAGTCGGCAAGAGACTTCGACTCCTGGTCTCGCGGTTTAACCCTGTAAAAATTACCGTATAGCCACCATTCGCATCCGGGCGAAATATTTTAACATTACGCTGATTTGTGTACACGCCCCGAGGATATATATGACCGCTGCCCTGCACATGACATTAAAATCGTTCTGGGAGATGTTAATGCTAAAATAGGAAGGGAAGATGCTCTTGGTTCAGCAGTCGGAAAATTCAGTCTACACAACAACACCTCCGATAACGGATTCAGACTGGTAAGTTTTGCGTCGGCAAGAAACATGGTTGTGAGTGGAACCAGATTTCGCATAAAGATATCCACAAGGCAACCTGGATATCTCCCGATCAAAATACAAGAAATCAGATTGATCACGTGGTAATTGATGGAAGGCATGTCTCAAGCGTTATGGACGTGCGTGTGATGCGCTGTGCAAATATTGACTCGGATCACCACCTAGTTGCAGCCAAGGTACGCACACGATTAAGTAGAGCTAAAAACACTCTTAATCAAACGCAAAGGAAGCTAGACATCACAAAGCTGCAGACCACTGAGATAGCCAATGCCTACTCCAACCAACTCTCCCAATTACTCCATACAAATCCACCTAGTTCTGATGTTCCCGACATGCAGTGGCAGCATATTGCGAATTCTATGACCACTGCCGCAACAACCGTACTGGGTTATGAAAAACCACGCTCAGACAAGCCCTGGTACGATGACGAATGTCGCGAAATGTCTGAGGAAATGGATGCTGCATACAAGGCAAAGCTGCTGCCAATGGCGACGCGTGCGGTGACGGAGCGTTATAAAGAGAAAAGGAGGGAGATGAAACGCCTGTTCAGACGGAAAATGCGTCTGTGGAAGAAAAGAGAGAGCCAGGATATCGAAAACTACACGGATAGAGGTGAGGCCCGAAAGTTCTACCAAAAGGTAAAAAGTAAAGGTTTTGGAACAGGGATCCCCACCTGTAAGGACAGAGACGGAAAACTGGTCACGGACTAGGCTTGCCAGATTTAAAATTGTAAAATTCTTGACAATGACCAAAAAATATCTTGATTGTGAAAAAAAATCTTGACAATAAAAATACTCATACGTTAGAAGTTGTTAATTTTTTAAATTTATTTATTTTTTTATAAAAGTATAAATTCTTATAAAAAATATACAAAACTTTAAACAAATCATGTAGAGATATTTCAGTCAGATGAACTGACTGATAAATACCCTTACCTTATGTATGACATTTTTCAAGTCTAGAGTTATTGGAAGTAAACGATTCTCAACGTCTTGAGGAGTTTCTTTTAGAAATTATAGCAAATATATAAATTTTCGGGTAATTGGCATATTTGTGTAGAAGGTATCAGTAGGGGCAGCAAAAGAGGCCGATTTTTATTCGAAAATCAACGTTTAATAAAATTTTACCTTGCGCAAAATTTCACTAAATTCAATGTACTGTCATATTCAACTATGGGGGTGTGCTCGGTTAATTTTATGGGAGATACTAGAGAGTGTGTTTCAAACTATCGCAAGATAAGTAAACTGACGAAATGTAAGCATCCTCGAGTTGTTGGTTTGGAAGTAATGGAAGAAATGTAAAATTTCCGAAAATAGGTTTTTTGTATGGTCGGCCGCTGTAGGCCATATTCATTTCAGAGTAAAATTTTTGTTATATGCTTAAAATCAGTGTACTTACATAAATTATATGTATGTATGTACAATTTTGAGGGTGAGTTGGCTAATCTGTATTGAAGGTTCCAAAAGGGTGTGGCAAACATTTTGGTTTTCTAAGGTTTTGTCTACTATTACCTTTTATTTAAGGGTCGGTAAGTCGAACCTTTATGCCCATTTTGTTAAATTGGAGATATTTTTCCAATTAATATTTTATATAAATTTTTTCAAAGTTTAATTGTCCCTACCATCAAAACTATCTAACCGATGTTAAAAGATTGTAAAGAAAGGTTTTAGGGGAGCTCATTACCTTTAATTGGAGATCACTCTTGTTTAAATCGTTGGATGCGTTTACGAATTATTCTCCAATTAGCTGATGCATCAATCGTAAAAAAACTCGAACTTGAAAACTAATCAGAGGAAAATATTGTATCCTATATTCGTGTTGAGGATGCCGAAATCTATAGAAAAAATTCATTAGAATTCTGCAGCTGACAAAAAATAAATATTTTTAAACTGGTTTTATTAATGTTGAATAAAGGGGGGAAATATAAGTGTTGATATATTTTCGAAAACTTTGTGCAAGGAAAATAAAATTTTGAAAACATATTAACGTTATTTTTTGGTGGGTCTGAAAAAATCTTGACAAAACATAGTTTTTCTTTATTCTTGCCGAGTATTAAAAATTCTTGTAAATCAAGAAAAATCAAGACCGTCTGGCAACCCTATCACGGACACTCAGAGTGTGCTGCAAATATGGAGGGAACACTTTCAATCTCTTCTCGTTCCGGAAGGCAGCATAAGTGACGAAATCGCACCAATTATCGACGATAGAGTAGACTTTCCACCACCGAGCCAAAACGAGATCAGCACGGCAATTGCGCGGCTTAAAAATAATAAAGCTGCGGGAGCCGATGGACTGCCGGCAGAGCTTTTTAAAGCCGGCGGCGATGACCTGGTAACATGCATGCACCAGCTCTTAAACACGATTTGGCTCAGGGAGTGCATGCCCGATGATTGGAATCTGAGTGTCCTATGTCCCGTGCTTAAGAAAGGCGATCCTAGTGTGTGTACCAACTATCGCGGGATTAGCCTTTTACCCATCGCATACAAGGTCCTGTCTAGTGTGTTATGTGAAAGACTAAAGCCCCTTCTGGCGAACCTGATTGGACCTTATCAGTGTGGCTTTAGACCTGGTAAATCCACCACCGACCAGATATTCACGCTACGGCAAATCCTGGAGAAGACCCAAGAAATGCAGATCGATACCTACCATCTGTTCATCGATTACAAAGCTGCATTTGACAGTCCGATACGACAGAAATTGTTGGATGCTATGGCTGAGTTTGGTATTCCCGCAAAACTAATTCGACTCTGCGGGATGACAGTGACTGACACGAAGTCTTCAGTGAAAATTGGCAAAAATCTGTCAGAGCCATTTTCTACCAAGCGAGGCTTTAGACAAGGCGATAGTCTGTCCTGCGATCTCTTTAACATCGTAATGGAGATGATCATGCGGAAAGCAGCAGTAAACAGGAATGGCACCATATTTAATAAAAGCCACATGTTGCTCGCGTATGCTGATGATATAGATATTATTGGACGTGATGTTACTGCGGCTTTTTCGAGCATTGAAAAGCAGTCGGCTGAAGTGGGTCTGGTGATAAACGAGGACAAAACCAAGTTATTTGTTTCAACGAACAAAGAGTCCACTCGTCTGGGACGCTGCGTGAACGTTGACAACTATAACTTTGAAGTGGTAGATGATTTTGTCTACCTTGGCTCCGCCATAAACAAAAATAATAATGTCAGCCTCGAAATCAAAAGACGAGTATTGATCGCAAACCGCTGCTACTATGCGCTAAGCAAGCGATTTAACGACAAGGCGCTCTCTCGAAGAACAAAGATCCAGCTCTACCAGACTCTGATCCAACCTGTCTTGCTCTACAGCGCAGAATCATGGGTAATGACACAAGCGGATCAATCTATTCTGGGAGTCTTCGAGAGAAAAATACTCCGCAAAATATTTGGACCCATCATCGTGAACGGCAAGTACCGTCGTCGAATGAATCATGAGCTGTATGATCTGTACAACGACATCGACGTGGTCAAGCGCGTTCAAATAGATCGAATGCGCTGGCTTGGACACGTTGTACGAATGGACGAAAAAGCTCCGGCTCGAAAAGTCTTCGGCAATTAACTCGATGGGCGACGCAGGAGGGGGCGACCAAAACTCCGATGGATGGACCAGGTGACGGAACTGTTAAGTAAGCTTGGTATGACGAACTATCTACGGAGCGCAAAAGACCGAAGCGCTTGGAATGGTTTTCTACGTGCGGCTACTGATAGATGAATTTCTGTTGTTGCTGCCAGTAAAGAAGAAGAAGTTGTATAAAAAGATTACATTTGACATACAAATTTTGCCATATCTAACTAAATTAACTTTTCCATTTCAACAATATGTAATTCAGTTATGAAGCAATTTATTTAATAACAGGTTCCGAAGAAAATATTGGTTTTAGGATAATTTTAAACAAAAATAATATATTGTACAACCAAAAGTGGAACTTTTTCCTAATCAATAAAAGCTATTCTGCAATTGTTTCTTTGCAACAAAATGTTTTGCTGGGATATTTTGTATATAGAGACTTTTATATAGATTTTTAACAATTGCAGAATATTTTGGTGTGTCAACGCTAGTTAAATGAGACTTATAAAATTTAGCGGTTGAGTCTTAGTTCAAATTCTTTATATTAGGCATATTAGCCTCGAACAGAAGGTTATTTATTGGTGTAGTCCCAAATGCTTCAAGAGCATGACGAATATCGCTGTTGTAAACAGTTTTTATTTTGTTGTGATGAATATCCATATAAATGTAAACCATACATTATTTTACTAAAAATTAGGGATTTATAGCCTGCTAACCGAACTTTTTCGTGCAGACGTGCGATTGCTACAAGGCCGTAGCCAGGGGGTGGCCAAGGAGGCCAAAGCCCCCCGAAATGATTTAACTCAAATCAAAAAAAAAATTGTTGATTCGTATAAATGTAAAACCAAATCGTCCCCTTAATATAACAATAGTGTATGTGCTCATACACCATTATTTAGAATCTCCACCATTGATTCTTTCGTCAAAATCTTCTTCCACAAAGTGCGTCAAAAGGTCATTGGATAAATATAATTTTTACTTCAAAAATTTCATAGACATCCGATTTGACGAAAACTTTAAACTCGATTTTCTCAAAACACCAAAAAAACTAGTAAGGCGGTTATCTTCGGCTATGCCGAAGCTCAGATACCCTTCACCATTTGTAAAAATGGTGGTAAAACTGGTTATTTGCACTACAACTATATTTTATAAAACTTTGTACTACAAAACAGGGGAGTTGGTGAGAAGTGGACGTTACTTTTAGCATCACACATCCATTTTGTCAGTAATTTTGTATCGATTTTATTCGATTTACCGATAAGTTTATGAGTTGGAGCTTATTTTTACGAATTGTAATAACTCCTCAAAAATGGGAATTTGTTGGGATGTGGGAGTAGTTTAAATCCGATCATGCTTATCTTAGAACTTAACCTCTGCTTCTGGACAGAAGCTTGCATACCAAATTTCAGCCCGAAAGCTCATAAACTATAGGGACATACAGACGGACACCCCCAAAAAGGGGGAGTTTGTCATCTTACAACGTAAGCTCATATTATTGGATTAAAGCTTGCATATACAATTTCAGCTCAGCGCGGGGCAGTAATGCGGACACCCCAAAAAGGTAGTTTGAATGCGAGGTTGGAGTAGTTTTTGGCAGACATTGCTTATCTTAGAAAGTAGCCTCCGCTTAGATATTGAATCTTGTTAACAAAATGTCAGCTATATACCTCTTAAAATACGGCTGTAATCGCAGGGACAGACCCCAAAAAGAGGGAGTTTGTATGGGAGGTGGGAGTAGTTTTTGACCGATCGGGCTCATCTTAGAACTTAACCTCCGCTTTGAGGATAGAAGCTTGCATTCCAAATTTCAGCTCGATATCTCTTAAACTGCAGCTGTAATCGCAGCGACAGACAGACGGACAGACGGTCACCTTTAAATCGACTCAGATTTCGATGCTGATCATTTATATATATATATTGTCATACCTACCACGCCTCCTTTTGGGCGTTACAAATGGAAGAACAAAATTAATATACCCTTCACTCCGTTCATGCGCATGGTGAAGGGTATAATTATACACTATTGTTTTATTAAGAGGACGAAATTATACAATATTTATTTCAACATTTTGATTAAACTATAAGTAACACTTTATTTTAAATTAAATGTATAAAATTACAATGTTTTATGTTGTTGTTGAATAGTTTACCAAAAACAACTGACATTCTTGTATCAGTATTTTTCTAAAGTAAAACAAGCAAAATAACTAGTCAATTTGAGTTGAAATTGTATTTATATTAAAATTCTTTTTTAATTAATTCAATTGAATTCATGTAGAGAATTGTGCAATAAAACTATATAAACATATGTATTTAAACTCAATATAATAGAGCAATTCCAAGGAAAGCTAGCATAAAAAAAAAATATTTTTCATCCTTATTTGTCAGTCATCTATTTCATGTTTTCTCAAGAAGTTGACACCATTATGAAAATTACTGGGAGTTCCACAACCATATCATCTACTTCGGGGAAAAAATTAAAAAAATAGAGGTGGATTTTTTTCCCTAAAATAGTTTTAATTTTTTATTTTAAATTACACAAAAAATGCAAAATCGTACTTTTATTCTGTATAGAAAAATCTTTAAGCTAGCAATTACAAAAAATTTTTTGAATTTCCTCAATTCAGATTTAATTCTGAATTTTTTTTTTTAAATAATAATTCTTTTTCTGCGCACTTTAAGGTACATTAGGGTTTTTTTTGAAAATTTCCTTAGAAAAAGTAGTAGCGGAGTTGGACATCGAGCATTACCTCACGTTTATTATTTATAAAATTTCGAATCTATTGTGTGAAATAGATCACAATATATCATATGCCGTTAAGAGGTGAAGTGAAGACATATAAAAGTATATGATTGGACTTACCATATCTCTTATAGATATCGAGATATTTGATGCAATGAAGCATTGGATAGTAATGATTTTGGTGTCATTAGAAAATAGACAGTGTGTATTCGGATGAAACCAGAGATCAAAATCAAGATTTATTACTCTTTGCTATATTTAATGCCAAAAAAGGGTTTATTTTTGTAGATTTTGGCTCCATATATGCTAACTTGTTATCTAATAATGCAAATTATGTATTTTTTTTTCAAAAATACCCCTACTTATGAATCAATATCTCGACATCTAAAATATATACAGCAAGTCCAAACACTTCACTTCACATATTTAACGGCGTATTACTAATTCAAATGTCTACAACATAAAAATATTCAGCGGCAATAAACTGATTTGAAAATAAAATCGAACTTTGGCCTCTTTTTCGGCATGCTCTAATGCCAAATATATCGCACAATATATTCGAAATTTTATAAATAACAAACACATATTAGATAAATATGTGAAAAATATAATTATTTTTTGGTTCATTTGGCCCCTCCGAAATAAAATCCTGGCTGCGGCCCTGGATTGCTACCTAGTTTTTATTTGTGTATTTTCTCCTTTCGCCCGGGAGTAAAAGCTCATTTCACTCATTGTCCTTCTGTCAAAGCACATTGTTGCCAATGGAAACAAACAAAAAATAAACAAACAAAATTCAAAGTAAAAAATAAAAAAGATTACGCGATGCAACAAATGTTTTGGAGCTTCCAGAGAACCGGTAGGTGTACGAATATAAGTTGCGTTATCATTATTAAAATGTTTTTTTCTTTAGATTCAACGCCAACTTTCGGGTCAATAAAGAGGTGTTTTTGATGCTGTTAGCGGAAATGGAGCCAGTTATGAGACGGAATACCAGAAGCAGCGGTGTTCCACCCATAATACAAGTGTCAACTTTTTTAAAATTTATAGCGAGTGGTGGCTTTCAATTTTGCGTTGGGAATGAGTGCCTGTTCCTAATGTCAAAATCAAAAGTGTCGGAATGCTTAGATATTTTCGAGCACTATATTTGTCCAAAATGGATCTGACTACAAAAAACACCATAGGAGGAAGAAGAAACGAGACGAAGCTTTTTTAGCAGTGCTGGTCTACCTGGTGTTGTTGGCTGTATAGACACCTATGTCCGCTTAAAGTCTCCTAGACGACGAAAACAGCATCTGTACTACAACCGTAAGGGATACTACAGCATAAATGTAATGGCGGTATGTTTCTGCAGAATTATTGAAATAAAAAGAAAATTAGATATAAACCAGCGACCTGTGGTAATAAGAACCACAATAGTTGAGGGGGGGAGAATAATATAATTGTCCAAACCGGGTAAAATGAGAGAAATAAAACCAAAATAAGTTTTTCGTTATATTTAAATCTTTTATTTGTATTTCGTGTAAACGAAATCGCTCGATTATGATTAAGAGGAAGAATAATTGTTGTTTTTATTCATTTTATTTTCGTTCCTTCGTTATAAAATTGCAGGGATGAGTTATCACAGGTTCAACTCCTGGCTCCAGTTATCTTAAAAGAAAAAAAAATAAATCAATTTTCGCAGTATTAGTGTCGAGTCAATCGGCGTGTCTAGTAAGAGCTTCTCAAACAGTGACGTTTGCATTGGTCGATAAACAAGTAGATGCCATTAGTTGTGAATCTAAAAATAGAAAGCGTGTTAATTCACAACAACGCGAGAAGCTATCCCATACCTAATTCATGGGGTGTAAAGGGAAATTAAGTAAGTGAGTAACAAGGACTTTAAATTAATTAGGGTACCCAGGTAGACATCCCGCCCCCTTGCAAGAAGTGCAACGTTGAGGCTAGCGGGAGCCTAACTAGACCCGGACATAAAACGAAAGAAAAATAAGGACGAGAATTCAAAATATTATAATTCAACAAAAAAGGATTTGCAATAGTAAGAAATTTACAATAACATACATTAATGACGAGCATGCACATTAGACCTGGCGTTAAAAAGCCTTTTTTGGAATCTTGAGTGTGGGTAGCGATTAAAATATGAGAAATGATGCCAAAATTGATATACGAAATTTTCAGGCTAATCGAATGGTGCCAACCCGTGCCCCAATGAGGTCAAAGGTCGACATTTATTAAAAACCACCAAAAAAACTCTTTTAATTGCTTTGTGTTAGTTTTTTATAAATAAAATTACTATATATATAATGTTTTTTCCTTAATTTTCATTAAAAGGGTTTATAAGTTTTATTTTAAATCAGTAAAGATTTTGTATACGCTGGGAGGTCCTTACGTTAACCCTCTACAATGTGCAGCAAATACTGTTTATAGTCTTCGTTGTGTGTTAAGCATTTGTAAGAGTCAGTTATTAGTCTGACTATTTTTTTCGACGGCATTCTCAACAGTAATGCTTTTGACGTTCAGCTTCCATTTAAAAGATGCTTGGCCTTAGAAATTTGATGGATTAAAGCGTAAGAAATCCATAGAAATCTCCAAACGAGTAAAAAAATATTTTGTGTTCGTAGTCAGAAAAGAGCTCAAATACTGGGATGTGAATAATTTGAAATTATTAACATCATCACCGATATAATGGTCTTTATCAGATTTAGACCTTACTTAAAAAACTTAATTTTCCTTTACACCTCATGAATGTATAGGACAGCTTTCCGCGTTGCTGGAAATTAAAACGCATTCTATTTTTAGAAAGATAAATTTAGGCGGGAATTGAACCTGAGATCTCCCGCATGGTAGTCGCATTTTCTAACCATCATGCCACGAAACGCAATTGCTGGAATAGCTAAAGTTGTTCGTTTTGCTACTGGGTTGACGTGATAGAACTATGAAAAATTTGTAGCTATCCCCAGCATTGAAAATTAAACTGGTTCTACAGTAGCTCAATCAGTCTACGCCTATTTGCTACAAATTGGTATTCTGAATTCATTAGAAATTATATGTTTTGACATAACTGCTGCAAAAAACGGCCCTTTTGTCTTAAATATTAAGCGAAAGTACATATTCGGCATGATTATAGAGAACTTATATAACTTGCATTTATATTTATTGGTGGTAGCATTCCCAGTTTCACATTTCGTGCACCTGGAGTGACGTCACATGCAAATTTCATGTACAGGGACATCTATTGTTTAAAAATTTATATTTTTCACGCACACTTTAAAATTTCTGCGTTTCAGTTGAATGGAACTCGTAATATGTGAATTTTTTTAGTAAGTCTCTATAGTCCAAATAGTAATATGCAACTAATGAAGAGGATTATTGGCTGTTTTGATACTTAAACTATATACAGCGCTATTGGAAGAGGATTATTGGCTGTTTTGATACTTAAAATATATACAGCGCTATTGGAAAAAAAACAGTGGTATTTATCGAAGAAAACAGTTGGACTTGCCTTTTTTGACCACATGTAGACTCAGAAATAAAAGAAAAGATGGTCTAAGTCTGATAAAGACCGTTATATCTGTGATGATGTTAATAATTTCATCCCAGTATTTGAGCTCTTTTCTGACTACGAACACAAAATATTTTTTTACTCGTTTGAAGATTTCTATGGATTTCTTACGCTTTAATCCATCAATTTTCTACGGCCAAGCATTTTTTAAAGGGAAGCTGATCGTCAAAAGCATTACTGTTGTGAATGCCGTCGAAAAAATAGTCAGACTAATAACTGACTCTTACAAATGCTTAACACACAACGAAGACTATAAACAGTATTTGCTGCACATTGTAGAGGGTTAACGTAAGGACCTCCCACTCTATACAAAATCTTTACTGATTTAAAATAAAACTTATAAACCCTTTTAATGAAAATTAAGGAAAAAACATTATGTATATAGTAATTTTATTTATAAAAAAACTAACAAAAAGCAATTAAAAGAGTTTTTTGGTGGTTTTTAAAAAATGTTGACCTTTGACCTCATTGGGGCATGGGTTGGCACCATCCGATCAACCTGAAAATTCGCTATATCAATTTTGGCATCATTTCTCATATTTTAATCGCTACCCACACTCAAGATTCCAAAAAAAACATTTTAACGCCAGGTCTAATGCACATGTATGACAATGGTTGAAGCCAGGGACTCCGTCGACATGTTATGTTAACAGGAACACTGGTGGTGGCCCTGGTTGTGGGTTGCAGCCACTTGACGTCTGTCCTGGTTTTTGTGCCCCCGACTTCTTCCTTTTTTACTGCTGGGCGGCTGTTATTAGCGCTGGGTCTGTTGCTGGTGTTGGGTTTTTGTTCCGCATTTCGGTCGTTCGAATTACCTCCCCTGGAGGTCTTCTTCCTGCCGCCATTACGATTTTTGCGAGTGTTCCTTTGTTGGGCCCATGCTGCGGCCATTGTCCCGGTTATCGCGTCTAAAATGTAGCATTGTAAGATGCTCGGCCAGACACTCCAGGCATCGGTCCCGACTTGCAATTTTTGATTATCACTAGTTTAGAGTAAAGTATTTATAGTCAAAAGCTTTGTTTTTTTTACGAGTTTTTTTATATCTAAATAACTGAGTTTTTTAACATTATTGAATGTAACTTCTGTATAAACAGAAATAAATTGAAAAACCTACCACTTGTGCCGACAAAACAATACAAGGTACAAGATAAACTGACTGATAAATACCATCACCTAATATACGATTTTGTTTAAGTCTTGGGAAATAGCAGAATGAGTGTGACAAATAGTTCGGTTTTCTGAGGTTTTGCCTCATTACAATATAAATTAATTGACCAAATTTCATTATCCCGCAGGTGCCCGTTTGAAAGTTATGGGGGAAATATTAATTTTCCGAAAATAGATCATTTTGTTTGGGTGGTACCAAAAGGGGTTTACTTATATAGTCCATATTCTTTCTCGATTTAAATTTTCATAACCGTACAAATAACGCATAATTTGAATGAACACGAATATGCAGCTAAAATTTTAATAGTATTTTATTAATATATCAAGCTTTAAAATTTTTTACATATGAGCGCATAGCTAAACACAGCTCCTAATTAAAAGTCTTACCAAAGTTTTTGCATGCAGCCAAAGCAACATTACATCATTCAAGAGCTAAAATTTCAAATTTTTTCACTGAAACCTGATCCGCTATTTATAAAATCGGAATCTACATCAAATTACCTTTCGAATAAGGTATATAACTCCTTAATTGCAATATGAATAATATTAGAAATATGCTCTGAAATATGTTTTATTTTTATAGTAATAAATCGTTGTCGTAAAATACGGTCCTTGTTTCCGAGTATTACTATTGGCCCAACCTTAAATATTTTCCTCAAATTATTAAGTTCGACATCTTAGCTTTTCGATAAAAAAATTATGGTTTAATTCGAACCTTTTTAAAAATGAATTATGCGCTGGTCTTACTCTACGATTTTCCACTGTGCGACGTACATGTGACTCCTAATAATGTCAGCAGCCAATGGGAACTGAGATTTGCTGATCTCAGCTAGCTCAAACAGTGTTCTTATAGCTAAATATTCAGTTCGAAGTCCTGAATATCATCATCGGGGTGATCGCGGAAAATTATTCTCTGATATGAGGTCTGACTAGGATTTACGAATATTTGCAGATAAATTTTTTCAATGTCCGCATTAAACACATATTGGCAAAAATCTCAATCTAAGTATTAAAACCGTTTAATGGGCCTGAAGAACGGGTCCGGTATATAACACGTTATTAAGGCTTACGCCATTTGAAGAGGGCTAGAGGCGTTAAATACCACACGAAGTTTTGTGGTAGCGCTGTCAGGTTTGAAAACAGCATGGTGAGGAAGATAATATGACGGGTGCTTGATGGCGTTGTTTTGACCCAATCTTTTCATATGACCCAGAGTAAGATTTTCTTTAAGCACACCATCATACTGGGTTTAAAGGTCCGGATTTTTTGTTAATCGTGCCTCATTTCTCAGAAATTGTGAAATGGCGACACTTCGAGACAGACCTAATGTAGATCTACGGGGTAATCACGCCTAAAAGGCAATGATACTACAAATCGACCTTTTTCATTGCGATATGTTGTACGACGGTACAACTCTTCGCATAAGTTGTCCTCCTCAGACATTATGCTCGACTGTGGCACATCCTCAATTTCCCAGAATCGAGAAAGTTGATCGTTTAGCTCAACCTGATTGTAATACGATACCACTGATTGTAGTGGGATCGATTGGGGAATTTTGCCAGTCAAAATCCATCCGAACACTGTTTTTTGAGCTATATGGTCGCCACTTGGATGTTTCTGGACGCCGGCAAGCATAATTTTGGAATATTTATCGCCACCTAGCAACAAGTCCATATGCGAACATTTGAGATCGTTTGATGATATTTTTGGTAAATCGGTATTTAATAATTTGGTGACAGAATAAGTTGGAAGACGCGTAGGCAGCCGCTGAAGTCGATTAATCAACAGCGTCTGAGCGGGCTGGATTTCCCATATTCTGTGAATTTCCAGAGAGCTCGCAGGGATTTCGATCGGGCTGTTGCGAAGATCCCGTGCGGCGAAGCAACGAGTGATGCTTTTGTTTACAGTGGTAGCAAACACTTGAGCTCTTACATAAACTAAACGTGTGAGATGCAGCTAAGCAATTTGTACAACATTTAAGCCTTTTGACCGCATTTATACGATTGTCAATGGACATTTTCAAAAATTCTCTATATAATCTAAGAGGATGGTATTCAGAACACAAAGGACATTTTTGCTGAAAAATACCGATAGCCGATAGCCATAGCAGCTAGAGCTTAATATAAATTTAATTTTAGAATTAATTCTTAAAATTATATACCTAATAAATAAATAAATAATACCAGTAGGTACTACATAACGTTGAGTATTCTCAGCTGGGACCGTGTTGGCAAATTTTAGTCTCCCACTATCATCCGATCTATGCTTTGCATTTGAATTTTTCTTAGAACTACCAGTACTTAAAGGTGGATTGGGTTTAAGCACACCTCTGATATCATAAACAGACTCAAGGGCCTGATATCTTGAGGAGAGAAATGTATCCATATTTTCCCATACAGGTAAATTGGAGCTGGTCCCCTGGGATTGCTCCTAAAGTCCGAGAGTGACTTCGGGAAGCCGTGTCGAGCAGATGGCCACGAAAATTACATCCCAGTTTTTCGTTTCTATACCTAATAGCGATAAATTAATTATGCAGTCGTTAATAGTTCGCTGCAATCGCTTTATCGTGGGACCCGATTCTTTTTTAACGACAGGAAGATTAGAAAGTATTTTCAATTGGGCGTTTACGAGAACTCTTTTGTTCTCATTACGATCGATTTGATTTTTCCATGCCATCGCAAAACCTTCGTTTGTCATGGGGCAAGTTTTTATGACGTCACGTGCTGAATGTTACTAATATGGTCATTGTCCTTATAAAGTGCAGAGAACATGTCTCTGAAAGTGGGCCATGATTTATAATCACCAGAGAAAATTTCGGTGTCACATGGAGGAAGATTAATAGGGATAGAAGCGGTTTTTTTTTCCTAGAATTCAACTTTTCCGTAATTGAATCAATATATTCCAATCCTCGTACATAGAATTTATACACAGACATATATTTTGATTTCAATACTTCGATCGAACCTTAAGATGGTTCGTCATGTCACAAAAGTTTTCGTAACATTCGCGGACAACTTCCCAATGTCTGGTGTATTCTTGCCTATGAACACTAAGAGAATGTATAGTGTGTTCCTTTTCAGGTATAGAAGTGAACAACTGCTCTAGATCGGTCAATCGATCACCGCACATGATAAGAGATTTTAATTTAGCCATATTTTGGCAAAAAAGGGGCCTTTAAGACTTAAAAAAATAGAAAACAGGGTTAAGGGCCCCTAACTAATTACTAATGACTAATTATTTGTGCAGAATTATTTCCCAAATCGAAATAAAACAACTCACAATCAATTACCATTTCTTCGTAGTTAAAAGAAATTTTAAAGCTTTATAAAAAAGTAAAAATTTTAAATAAATTTCAAATTTTTTGCTCAATTGACACCACTGTGCAATACAATTACAGTGTTTAGATGTCCAAGCAGTGTCCAAAAAACACAATATTAGCAAATAATACGATTTGAAACTGGTTATTTTTCAAATTAGTATGAAATTTACCAAAAAAACTACTTAAAATTACGATTTGCCACAAAAAAACGATATAAAAAGTGTATATTTTCGAAAAATTCTAAATTCCAAACAAGTTATGAAAAAAATATGTATTACCAAATTTTGGTCAAATGGAGTCCACTGTGCCAGAGACAGAGTATTTATTAGACCGGGTCGGTCCCCATACAAATTTTTTTTTTCCAAAGTCGAGGGCAAATTTTAGAGACCACCTCAAGACAACTTCTAAACAAATTTTTTTTTCTCCCCCACCCCCCTAAAAACAGCCAAAATTGTTTGTTTGTGGCTCAATCGTTAAATCCAAGGCATCGGTGTATTGGTACTACATTTGTCCTATATATGTCGCTGACATACGACATCATTTTGTAATGATGGCCTAATTTAAAGCCGTTTCTACTCCTAAAATTTAAATATATTTTTTTCCTAAGATTTAAACCTTTTAAAAACCAAGAATATTTTGCGTTGGAAGCATACAGTTTTATTCAAAAACAAAAAAGTTACGAATGAAAAGATGTTTTTACAGCATCAACATAAATATTTATTCCAGTTGTTTGCATTATTATCGCAGATTATTGCATACTTTATACGCTGACGGAAATTTTTTTTATAAAAATGATTCCATACTTTGTAGCTCAAATTGTTGCATATGTCTTAACGACATCGAGAAAAAATTTAAATATTTTCTTGAGATAATTCATGTTTAATCTAGTTACCGACGAAATATAATTTTTATAACAAATAAAATCCCAAAAAGAGCATAGATATGTAATTACAGCAAATCTTGGTGCGACTTAAGTTCCGTTCACGACTTTCTAGTTTTGCAAAAAAATTTTATTTTCATTAGTCATTGCAAGCGCTGATTCACTTAGATTTCACTCAAATGTTCAGTGTTGCAAATTGCATGAGAAGAATACAAGTGCAAAATTATGTCTATATTTTAATATTAATACTTCCATTGGGGACCGGGTATCTTTATAATTTCGTTGCTTGAATATTGGTGACGCTGAATATCTTCATCTGTAAGGGATTAAAAACACTATCTGCACTAAAAAGTATGCAATAACATGTATTTTATTTTTCGATATTGGTAAGAAGTATGCAATAGTTTTCTGTAATAATGCAAACAAGAGGAAAAAATATTTGTGTTGATGCTGTAAATACATATTTTCATACGTAACTTCTTTGTTACGCGGGGTAGACAAACCAGTAGCAAAGCTGTAGTGTGTGGAGAAAACACAAGATACAGTAAACTACGGATAAGTGCACATCGCATAAGTGCACTGGAACTTGAAGCCATTAGCCTTTTTTTTACGTTTACATACAAAAATACACATGTGCAACACGTATAAATGCAAAAACCGGATAAATGCACAACTTTTGCTAACCTGAAAGTGTTTTTTAGTACAACTTTGCATGCATAAATGCAAATCTCTCATACAACATAAATGTAGATTATGATTAAGAGAAACTGGAGAAAAAAATATATAAGATTGGAACAGAAAACACGGTTGAAAAAAAATTTTCAAACTTTTTCAGCACACGTGGTTTAGGTGAATCGAATTGAGTGCAATTTAATATGTATTTTGCAAAAAACAATGTTGCAAAATATGATTGCAATGCTTCATTAACAGCTCTTATTTTCGCACAGTACTGAATATTTTTATTTTTTTTTGTATGAAATATGAAAAACACTAAAACAAAAAAATATAAATTTGTGATTTTTTTTACCTTAAACTGAACTGATTTTATAAGTTTTTATTAAGACCTGTTATGTAATGCAAACCAAATACAAATAAAAACAATACACAGCTTTATATTTTAATAATTTTCTTATAGTTCCGTCCAAACTGAACTGGTGTTACAGATTAATAAAAATAATCTAATGTTTGTATAAATGCAATAATCGCGCACTTATGCAATGTTTGTATATATGCAATAGTTGTGCACTTATCTGAGTGTTGTATAAATGCAAAAACCGCATAAGTGCACAAAAATTCGCGCGAAAACCGATGTGCACTTATCCGTAGTCTACTGTACTAAGAAAAAAAAATATGAATGTAGTGGATCCTGATCAAAAAAAAAAATAATAAAATAAAATAAAGCCCCAAAATGATCAAGGTACTAAGAAAAATATTACCAGTTGACAATATAAAATGTGGATTTTATAGATAGACCAAAATCCCAAGCATTTTAACCCTCTCAACCATGGTCTTAGTAGCTTTATATTTTATTAAGACCCCCAATCTCCCTCTTACCCTGACTTTACCCTACCATCGTCAAAAGTCTAAATTTACAGCAACATATTCTTAGATTTATTAGTTCAACAATTTCAGTACATTTATGAAAGCTGTTGTCCTATGTTCAAGCGGACATAAGAAATGTAAAATTAACATTGAAAGCTAATTCAAAACTAACATAAATAAGAGTAATTTTACTCTGTACATAACATGAGTATGTTAACTTAACAGAAGATAAAAGTACTCTAGTAGAGCTAATAAGTCCCTTGCAATTTTGAGAAGTGCATAGTAGGGTGATAATGCAAGTTTATTGTTTATTTATTATAAATTCATGAATGTAAATTTAAACTGTTCACTGACTCAAAATTGCAAGAAACTCATATTGGTTAAATAAAATAATGAGAAACAAGAAAAAAAACTTTTAACGTTAATTTGAATTAACTTAATTGAAGTAACAAAAAAAATAAATTGTTATGCAAAATTAGAGTTTCATTGTTTTAACATATAATTTGTTTCACTCACCAATGTAGATGTAATTAAGATTACTAATATCGTCGAGGCCTCGATGACGTTGTTCTTTGGTAGCTGTTGGGAAAATTTATGAAATCAATGATATTGCATTTAACAATAGAGAAAAAAAAATTAATTAAATTAATTCATTAGGGTACTTAATAGTAGCGTTCGTTGATAAAGGATGATTCCATGCGACGGAGTTTGTATTTTAGCGCGTTCTAATATATTGATGGGAAATGCTTTAGGCCAGGTAATTAAAATACAGAAGGAGTCTTGCCCTTCTGATGAACTTTGTCTGGAATTTGCACGAATTTTCTGGTCATTGGTGGATTCGAAGACTTGGTTGCGAAGACTCGTTTTATCTTAATTTGGTAAGCTCTGATAGATGGTTTGTCAGAGTATCGTAAATCTACAAATTCTCTCTATTGTCCAATCACAGGTAAAGTTGAAGAAAATGCCGCAAAAAGTGTAAAGGGCCTCACTTCCAAAGCCTTCCCAAGAATCTCCAGAAGTGAGGCAGTTGTGGCGGGGATTTGACCCGCTTTTAGGTTTGTCAGAAAAAGTAACTATAAGGTGATAATATTGTTAAAATCCTCACCTTAATAATTAAGACATTTAATCTCACCTTCAAACTTTATCAAAAATTTAACGTGGTAGGGGAATAATGCGAAAATGTGGTTGGGTCTCAATTCCGAACTAGTGTATTTATCGATTCCCTTATAGTAAAGCTGTGTCGTTACGTGTGCCTTAAAATGAATTGTATAAAAATTTTCATCTTTTTTCTTGTATTACAATTCACTAAAATTACCTTTTACTATAATTATAATATTCGTACGGAATAATTATACGAAATTAGCTTCACAATTCTCGCCTTAATAAGGAATAACTATATTAAAATATTTTCTCACACTGGTACACGTTAACTTCACTTTCTATCACTTGAACTTATTATAAAGCTATTGACTTTGATGTGTTTAATCTTGAATCGACAGAACCCAAAAGACTTTCTGAAAATTCCTACGCTTGCGATAAGCCCTGGTTAGCACTGCTGACGACTAAAGTCAGTTTATTCACCACTAACTATTTCCTATGGGGTAAAAGCAAACAAGCGATCAGCAGCAGAATCTGATGCCGTTGCCAACAATAGATCACCCACACAAACTTCACAAAGCGGGATCTATGTAAAGCCAATAATGTAAGTAAGCTTACATCTCTTGCCTTTGCTTACGAAAAAAAACATTTAAAAACATGAAGCAATATAAGAATATGAAGGAAACGTAAAAAAAATATTTAAAAAATTGAGTTTGCCTAGGATTTGAACCTGGGTCTCGCGTATCGTAAGCAGACACGCACCCGCTGAGCTATTGTAAGCTTGGCTTAAAGGTAGGAAAAAACCGAATATTACCAATGACGCTAATGTACGTGATGGGTAACTATGTCTAAATATAGAATTTCAGCGATTTTTCGTAAACAACAACAACAACTTGAGGTGTAATTAATAGGGACGGTAAATAGCAAATTGGTAGTACTATAGTATTTTTTTATGACATTAAAATAATAAGGCTTTCATCAGATACTTTTTTCCACCGTAAGCGTTCCTCACAAACCGGGTAATATTGATCATTTTGATAACAATATTAACAGGAAAACCTACGGTCGCATATCCTTTGCATGATATGTACCAGATGAATTTCCGTCAACGTCCTTGAGTATATAGTAATTATTACCCAACTTATCCATAACTTGAGCCTTTATAAAAATTGGTGCTAGTTTGGAGTTAAATCTCTTTTCAGCATTGCTTTGAGCGAAATTCTTTCGGAATATTAGTTGTCCCACTGTATAGGAAATTGGTCTAGCCCTTAGATTATATTGACTACGGTTAGTTTCATAGGCTTTCGCAATATTTTCACGCAGTTCCTTCCGCAGTAATACCATTTGGTCTGCATGCTGGATGGGATACTGTGATTCATCCAATAGTTGAATATTTTTCAGGTGCATGTAAGAGTCCCCATGAGTAATCATATTAAAGCCGAAGGTGGCATAATATGGGGAGCAATTAATTGCTTTGTGAACTGAGTTGCGTAAAGCGCAACTGATTGCACTTAAATGCTCGTCCCATGATCGTTGATCTTTCTTTAAATAGGCTCGAATCCCAGCAATGATCGATCTGTTAACCCGCTCAGACGCATTTGACTGAGGGGAATATAATGCGGTATATATGTGTTTTACCCCAAATTGGGTCAGAAAGGCGTTAAAATCGTTAGATTTAAATTGTGACCCATTGTCACTTACAATGTGCTCTGGCACTCCATATACGTGGAAAATATTTTTTTGCAGTAAGTCCTGAATAATATTGCTAGTAAATTTCTTGAGAGGAAACAACCAATGAAACTTGGTTAGATGGTCGAGAATAATCAAAAGTACAATATAACCATTTTTTGAACGGGGGTAGGGTCCTAAAATATCTATAAAAATGCGTTGAAAAGGACGAATGGTTACTGTAGGCTTCCCCATTTCGGGTCTGAGAATAATATTCGGCGCCTTGATGCATTTGCATGTTTCACACTGTCGTATATAATTACGCACGTCGATAACCATACCAGGCCAATAGAATGACCGACGAATCAAATCCAGAGTTTTCGCTATGCCACCATGAGCGGTTATTGGACAGTTATGAGCTCTGGATAAAACGGATTCGCGCAAATTTTTGGGCACCCATAATTTCCATGCCGTTTGTTCCTGCAATTCATCGCCTGAATAATACTCAGTTCTTATATAGACGAATTTGTCAATTGTTTTCAAATCAGGATATTTTGACGGATCAGCATTTATTTTTGCCCTAAGATCAAGATAATCCGATTCTGCAAAGCAGGGAGAATTAAGGTCTATTTCTGGTTCTGCCAATTCTAGACTGTTTACTTCATCAATAGGTATCCTTGATAAAACATCGGGTACTATATGGTCTTTACCCTTTCGATGGCTAATGGAGAATTTGTAAGCTTGGAGTTTGAAAACCCATCTAGCTAATCTACCAGTCAAATCAGGCTGTTTGAGGAGCCACAAAAGAGATGAATGATCTGTGATTATTTCAAAATCCTGCATTTCAAGATAGCATCTAAACCTCTTTACGGCTTCGATTGCCGCCAGGCACTCCTTTTCGGTGACGCTATAATTCCGTTGGGCAGTATTTAGTTTCTTGGACATGTATGCGATTGGGTTTTCGTCACCATTTTCGTCCTGTTGAACTAAAACTGCCCCTATACCGTAGTCGTAGGCGTCGCAATGCAAATACAATTTTTTTGAAAAATCTGGGTTGGCTAGGACTGGAGCTGTGGTCAGACGTTTCTTAACTTCATCGAAGGCAAGTTGTGCCTCAAGAGTCCATGCAAATTTCCTTTTGGTTGTCAAGGTTTCAGTAATAGGGAAAGTGAGTGTAGAAAAGTTTTCAATGAAACGTCTGTACCAACCGGCCAGACCTAAAAATCCGCGAACTTGTTTTACGGTACGAGGCGTTGGCCAATTTACTATCGCGGCTATTTTTTCAGAATCAGTTTGTATTCCACCATTACCTATTATGTATCCAAGGTATCTAACTTTAGTGACACAGAAATGACTTTTCTCGATATTTAAAGTCAAGTTAGCTTTCCGAAATTCATCAGCTATTCGCACTAAAATGGCAAGATGACTCTCAAAATCTTCGGACACAATAATCATGTCATCGAGGTATCCGAAGACACAGTGTCTCAAATCGGGAGGTATAAGCTGGTCCATGAGACGGCACATGGTCTGCGGTGCGTTGCACAGACCAAATGGCATGACAACGAACTGGTATAAAGGGCGCCCTGGTATAGTAAAGGCAGTTAATTCTTTTGCTTTTTCACTCAACCCAATCTGCCAGTAGGCGTCCTTTAAGTCCAGCTTGGAAATTATGTGAGCCTTGGGCAAACGCGCAAAGATTCCCTCGATGCTCGGTAGAGGATAGGCATCTTTTCTAGTCGCGTTATTTAGTTTACGCGCGTCTAAACACAGTCGCACCTTATTGGGTTTTACTACTAAGCGCATTGGCGAACTCCATGCTGACGTTGAGGGTTCAATGACACCTAATGCTAACATGCGTCTATTTCGGAGAACATAATTTTCTCGACAGCCGGCGAAACGGGGTAAAACCGTTGTTTAATTGCCTTTGCATCACCTATGTCTATTTCATGCGTAATTAAACGCGTTCTACCTAATCCTTTTTTGGCAAAACTGGGAAACAGATTGATGATTGCCTCCAATTGCTGCTTTTGCAATGACGTAAGAGGTAATTTTTGATTATCTGATAATTCAGATTGATGTCGGATTTCTATAAACTCTTGTCCTTCATTAGGTGCAGCACATAATTCAGACAAGTTGGGGGGCGATTCCGAGTAAATAGATGGAGCAGAAATAATTGCGGAGTCAAAGATCTCTGAGGCAAGCTTAAATGCTTTCCAAAAGTCCAGACTGAGAATCACTCGTTGTGCTATCGATGGAACTATTAGAAACTTTATGCGCTGGATATCATTTCGAAAAGTCACTTTAACATCTAAATAACCAATGGTCTTCTGAAGTTTACCATCGGCAGTTTTTACCGAGGCTTTAGAGGCCACAAAACAAGGACAGTCCGTAAAATTGTTCGTAGCAAGAAAAGATCCAATGCACGAGACATTAGCTCCTGTATCAAGCAAACCGTATTCGCTAAAGTTCAAAAACTGAACCTTGGCGTAATATCGCTTGTCCGTAGGACTGTTTATAATACCCGAAATAATGCGAAATATTTTTCGCATTAGTTTTTCGTAACTTAAAATATTTCTTAAGTCGCAAAGTGGATCTTTTTTGTCGCCTACATTTAGAATGTGTAATGCCACTGGCTGAGAAAATTTCGTTACGTTTAATGATATAATCACTATATCTTTCATGATATGGGCGTATAGGGTACAAAATTCGTTCAATAGGTGGATAAATATTCGAGTTTCGACTGAGTATAGTCAATTTAGGATTGTTGACCAAAAGGTCAATTGTGGAAGTGAGCTTGGTGTCTGTATCAAGTTTTGGTATAACATTTAAAGTAACATTAACAGGATCAGCTATGGTAGATTTCAGGCTGTCCTCGGACGTTGGAAGTTTTTTGGAATAGATGTCTCTTTATTAGCACATCTGACGCACTGTGGCTTATATACATTTTTCTCGCCACATCCATAACAAAAAATTTTTCTGTCACTCAAACAATCGTCCCAAAAGTGTCCAGTTTGGTCACAATTCCAACATTTATGTAGCATTGCCGCATTTTGATTAACAGCATCAACTTGGGCTTTGGGAAATCTATTCGGCTCCTCTACATCTTCACTCTGCAATTCAGAAATATTTCGCCTGACGGGCAGCCTAGTGGTATTTACTTTATCACTCAAATTTTTGCGATAGTAATCATCAGATAACAGGTTTTCCCGCATCTGCACAAGTTTTCTCAAATGAGCTATTGAAAATACTGGTACATATAATAGTTCATGTCGTATATCTGGACGCAAATTCCGTATCAAGATTTCGACAACTTCCGACTCAGCCATTGGCTGTTCAAGCCTATCCAACATAACACAAATTGAGTCATAGAATGATTCAAATGACTTAGCAGGTCTCATCTTCCTATTTCTAATTTCCTCTTTAATATCATAATTGGAGCGCATGTCTTTATACTCGTACTTTAAAGCCGTGCAAAAATCATTCCATTGAATGGAATCCACTTGTTTATGGTATCTCCAATACCAGTGAAGCGCTTTATCAGATAAAAGAACCTGTAAATTTAAACAAATTAAGTCAAAGTTGCTATTCAAATGCTCTGTAGTTAGTGCTTTAATCCGATAAATAAATTCATCCACTGTAAGACCTTTATTGGAGCCATCAAATTTTATACTCCAGTTGCGTATCATTGATGTAATTTTATCGGGATGTGATGATAAAGCATATTCAGAGTGATTAATAGAATTATTTAGATTGCTACCTGAGCGATAATTATACGAGGGCGGTGGAATTGGTGCCGAAACCATTACAGGGTCTTGAATATTAGATTGTGCCTGAGATTGAGATACATTTCTATTTAAATTCATTGATTGTAACATTATACTAATATTTCGCTCGATCATTTCGTTGATTCGACCGTAATCAACAATACTTGGATTATTTTGACTATTTAATTGTGGCATTGGATTACTATTATCTTCATGTATTAACTGTATATTTGATTGTGCATTGTGAGCAGGTGAAACTTGATCACCAGACTCTAAAGATTGATTTGCATGACGAGCACTTAAATCAAAACTAGAATTATTATTTTCAGAAAATAAGATTTTGTTCCAATTTCTAGTGTTTGGTCTGTTTCCAATTGCTCCCCGACTTTTCCCTCTAACTGCCGAACGACCTTTTTTAATGGTATCAGTTGTAGCAGTACTTTCTGGATCTATCAGAGGCTGCGACTTATACTGACGGAGATCTGCAAGATCACACGACATTTTACATGTTGGGCAATTCGCCGAAGTTGATAGTGCATCCTCGATGCAACTTCGATGGAACAAATGGCCACAATTTGATATTTTAACACATTCCTGATTCTCTTAACGCATTGTTTCCCCACAAATGAAACATTTATGTTCATCTGAATTGAATGAGGAACATGGAGCTCTCGAGGAAGGGGGAGGGCTATGGGCAGTTGCCATTATTGATTGTATTTAATTACAATTTAAAGTTACAGATACGCCTTAAGTAAAAATAATTTCAAATTTCGAAATAAAAGTTTTGATTTATAGATACACTTTTCCGATAGAGGGTAAGTATATTTAACAGGATAAGGGAGTAAATTGTCAACTGATAGGGTGCTCAAAACCGGTCTATGGAACGTGAATTTCTTTAATATTACCGTTAAGGATTAAGCACTTAGCATCATGTTTTGTCTTTTTCAACTAATATTAGTGGACTTCAAATTGCCAGAGCTAAATTAAAGTAATTCCTACCAATATTAGGATGCTATATATATATATTTAAATGATAGTATTAAAAAGACCCACATTGGAACTAACTAAACTCTGTTCTCAATATTTTATTAGAAATTAAAGTCTAATTGGATTACGCTCTCGGTCAGTATATCCGAATACCGAATCAGATAACTGAAATTCCTAAGAGGTGCAATCAGTATTCTAAATCTTAATATAGCCTTGAAAAAAGATTTCAATTAATCCTGAAAGTATGTACTTTAAGATTAAAAACTATTGAAGCCATTGCATTTCCTTCTCGGATTTGCTGAGGCCCCACGTTGGGCGCCATTTATTTATGTAACGAACAAAAGGTTGCAGTGGTTAAGTTCATACCTAATAAGTCTTTGACTATTCCTACGGATAGTTTAATTCCAACAACCTTCTGGTAGTTTGCTTGGCGTGATATAATGGAATGGAATGTTTTTTAGAACAAGGCAGACTGGGAGCCATTGAAAACTAGCTAGCAGTCGGGTGGGGGGTTCGGGTCTGCTTTGAACGTGTGCATCCAGCAAACTTGCACATAAACAAAAAATATTGTAGACTCCCGTGATATTACTAAGAAAAAAAATATGAATGTAGTGGATCCTGATCAAAAAAAAAATAAAATAAAATAAAATAAAATAAAGCCCCAAAATGATCAAGGTACTAAGAAAAATATTACCAGTTGACAATATAAAATGTGGATTTTATAGATAGACCAAAATCCCAAGCATTTTAACCCTCTCAACCATGGTCTTAGTAGCTTTATATTTTATTAAGACCCCCAATCTCCCTCTTACCCTGACTTTACCCTACCATCGTCAAAAGTCTAAATTTACAGCAACATATTCTTAGATTTATTAGTTCAACAATTTCAGTACATTTATGAAAGCTGTTATCCTATGTTCAAGCGGACATAAGAAATGTAAAATTAACATTGAAAGCTAATTCAAAACTAACATAAATAAGAGTAATTTTACTCTGTACATAACATGAGTATGTTAACTTAACAGAAGATAAAAGTACTCTAGTAGAGCTAATAAGTCCCTTGCAATTTTGAGAAGTGCATAGTAGGGTGATAATGCAAAAGAAGTTTATTTATTATAAATTCATGAATGTAAATTTAAACTGTTCACTGACTCAAAATTGCAAGAAACTCATATTGGTTAAATAAAATAATGAGAAACAAGAAAAAAAACTTTTAACGTTAATTTGAATTAACTTAATTGAAGTAACAAAACAAATAAATTGTTATGCAAAATTAGAGTTTCATTGTTTTAACATATAATTTGTTTCACTCACCAATGTAGATGTAATTAAGATTACTAATATCGTCGAGGCCTCGATGACGTTGTTCTTTGGTAGCTGTTGGGAAAATTTATGAAATCAATGATATTGCATTTAACAATAGAGAAAAAAAAAATTAATTAAATTAATTCATTAGGGTACTTAATAGTAGCGTTCGTTGATAAAGGATGATTCCATGCGACGGAGTTTGTATTTTAGCGCGTTCTAATATATTGATGGGAAATGCTTTAGGCCAGGTAATTAAAATACAGAAGGAGTCTTGCCCTTCTGATGAACTTTGTCTGGAATTTGCACGAATTTTCTGGTCATTGGTGGATTCGAAGACTTGGTTGCGAAGACTCGTTTTATCTTAATTTGGTAAGCTCTGATAGATGGTTTGTCAGAGTATCGTAAATCTACAAATTCTCTCTATTGTCCAATCACAGGTAAAGTTGAAGAAAATGCCGCAAAAAGTGTAAAGGGCCTCACTTCCAAAGCCTTCCCAAGAATCTCCAGAAGTGAGGCAGTTGTGGCGGGGATTTGACCCGCTTTTAGGTTTGTCAGAAAAAGTAACTATAAGGTGATAATATTGTTAAAATCCTCACCTTAATAATTAAGACATTTAATCTCACCTTCAAACTTTATCAAAAATTTAACGTGGTAGGGGAATAATGCGAAAATGTGGTTGGGTCTCAATTCCGAACTAGTGTATTTATCGATTCCCTTATAGTAAAGCTGTGTCGTTACGTGTGCCTTAAAATGAATTGTATAAAAATTTTCATCTTTTTTCTTGTATTACAATTCACTAAAATTACCTTTTACTATAATTATAATATTCGTACGGAATAATTATACGAAATTAGCTTTACAATTCTCGCCTTAATAAGGAATAACTATATTAAAATATTTTCTCACACTGGTACACGTTAACTTCACTTTCTATCACTTGAACTTATTATAAAGCTATTGACTTTGATGTGTTTAATCTTGAATCGACAGAACCCAAAAGACTTTCTGAAAATTCCTACGCTTGCGATAAGCCCTGGTTAGCACTGCTGACGACTAAAGTCAGTTTATTCACCACTATTTCCTATGGGGTAAAAGCAAACAAGCGATCAGCAGCAGAATCTGATGCCGTTGCCAACAATAGATCACCCACACAAACTTCACAAAGCGGGATCTATGTAAAGCCAATAATGTAAGTAAGCTTACATCTCTTGCCTTTGCTTACGAAAAAAAAACATTTAAAAACATGAAGCAATATAAGAATATGAAGGAAACGTAAATAAATATTTAAAAAATTGAGTTTGCCTAGGATTTGAACCTGGGTCTCGCGTATCGTAAGCAGACACGCACCCGCTGAGCTATTGTAAGCTTGGCTTAAAGGTAGGAAAAAACCGAATATTACCAATGACGCTAATGTACGTGATGGGTAACTATGTCTAAATATAGAATTTCAGCGATTTTTCGTAAACAACAACAACAACTTGAGGTGTAATTAATAGGGACGGTAAATAGCAAATTGGTAGTACTATAGTATTTTTTATGACATTAAAATAATAAGGCTTTCATCAGATACTTTTTTCCACCGTAAGCGTTCCTCACAGACGACAATTTGAGGACATCAAACGACGTCAATTTAAGTTTTTTATTTTTTTACTTCGATTGTTACAACCTAACATGCCTATTTTTGGCATAATTCGTAAATATCACAAAAAGGTATGAAGTATATATTTTTATTCATAAAGAAAAAGTTATAGAGGTTTTAAAAATCAATAGGTCATCCTACACACGGCCAAAAACTTAAAAACTGAAATTGAGGTCGGGGTCAAAAATGTCCATTAATCTATATGTAGACCTTATATAACCATAATTAACGATATGGGTCTCGTTTCGAGCGGTTATCAAATGACCATACAACGTAATAAATACTATTTCGGAGGTCGTACATTAAAAGTACTTTTTGGTACAAAAGTGTACTCTGGTACAAAAAAGTACTTTGTGTCGAAAAGTGCGTTAAAAGTACTTTTGGTACAAAAAAGTACTTTGTGCTGAAAAGTACATTAAAAGTACTTTTTGGTACAAAAGTGTACTCTGGTACAAAAAAAGTACTTTGTGTCAAAAAGTACGTTAAAAGTACTTATGGTACAAAAAAGTACTTTGTGCTGAAAAGTACATTAAAAGTACTTTTTGGTACAAAAGTGTACTCTGGTACAAAAAAAGTACTTTGTGTCGAAAAGTGCGTTAAAAGTACTTTTGGTACAAAAAAGTACTTTGTGCTGAAAAGTACATTAAAAGTACTTTTTGGTACAAAAGTGTACTCTGGTACAAAAAAGTACTTTGTGTCGAAAAGTGCGTTAAAAGTACTTTTGGTACAAAAAAGTACTTTGTGCTGAAAAGTACATTAAAAGTACTTTTTGGTACAAAAGTGTACTCTGGTACAAAAAAAGTACTGTGTGTCAAAAAGTACGTTAAAAGTACTTTTGGTACAAAAAAGTACTTTGTGCTGAAAAGTACATTAAAAGTACTTTTTGGTACAAAAGTGTACTCTGGTACAAAAAAAGTACTTTGTGTCGAAAAGTGCGTTAAAAGTACTTTTGGTACAAAAAAGTACTTTGTGCTGAAAAGTACATTAAAAGTACTTTTTGGTACAAAAGTGTACTCTGGTACAAAAAAAGTACTTTGTGTCAAAATGTACGTTAAAAGTACTTTTGGTACAAAAAAGTACTTTGTGCTGAAAAGTACATTAAAAGTACTTTTTGGTACAAAAGTGTACTCTGGTACAAAAAAGTACTTTGTGTCAAAAAGTACGTTAAAAGTACTTTTGGTACAAAAAAGTACTTTGTGCTGAAAAGTACATTAAAAGTACTTTTTGGTACAAAAGTGTACTCTGGTACAAAAAAAGTACTTTGTGTCAAAATGTACGTTAAAAGTACTTTTGGTACAAAAAAGTACTTTGTGCTGAAAAGTACACTAAAAGTACTTTTTGGTACAAAAGTGTACTCTGGTACAAAAAAAGTACTTTGTGTCAAAATGTACGTTAAAAGTACTTTTGGTACAAAAAAGTACTTTGTGCTGAAAAGTACATTAAAAGTACTTTTTGGTACAAAAGTGTACTCTGGTACAAAAAAGTACTTTGTGTCAAAAAGTACGTTAAAAGTACTTTTGGTACAAAAAAGTACTTTGTGCTGAAAAGTACATTAAAAGTACTTTTTGGTACAAAAGTGTACTCTGGTACAAAAAAAGTACTTTGTGCCAAAAAGTACATTAAAAGTTCTTTTGGTACAAAAAAGTACTTTGTGCAACAGAAAATTTTTTTTGGATCATAACTTTGGTACTTTGCTCAAGAGCCAAGAGCTCGCTAGCTCGAGAGCTGGCTCTTTTTGGGCTCTTGGCTCTTAGCTCGCGAGCCGAGAGCTCATTTGAAATGTAGTGGCTCTTGGCTCGCGAGCTGAGAGCTCATTTAAAATTTTGTAGCTCTTGGCTCGCGAGCCAGCTCTTTATTTGGGCTCTTGGCTCGCGAGCCGAGAGCTCGTTTAAAATTTGTGGCTCGCGAGCTAAGAGCCAATTTTCAGGAAAAGAGCGGTTCGCGAGCGAGCCATTACGAACCCTGATTACAAGTAAAAGAGCACGTAATGGCCAGGGAAATAAACAAAACTGGAGTATAAAGCGGAGCAAAGATTGCAATGGAGTAATGGAAATTAGAAGAGAAAGAACTTTGAAGGCTTGTTACCGTTCGGAAATTTGTGCAAAAAAATTGGGTAAGCAGTGCAACGAAATAGCAGAAGAAGATAGAAAGAATATATTTAAAACATTGTGGTCACTGTCTTGGGAAGGGGGAAAAACATACGTCGTTGTTAATTTAATACGATTTCTTTTTTTTTGTTACTTTGTACACTTCCTAAAACATTCATTCTATATTAAATATTGTTTTTATTGGATAATTTTGGTATAACGGCGTTATATGTGTGTATAGCTATGAGTGCCACAAACAAGTAACTAATTCATCAAGTATCAAGATTTAAAATTACTGTTAATGCAGCAAACTCGTATCTCAATAAATGCGTTTCATGCTTAAACTAAAATAGATTAGTATAATATTATTACTAATATACATAGATGTAATAAATTCCTTAAGAATTGAATTTGAACTTCTACCCAAACACTGATGTATAAAACGATAAACAGTTTTTTCTCTCTGTTGAAAAGTTGATTTTTTTGATGACAGTCATCTATAGTAAAACGGAGGATGACCATGTGAGGTATATAGAAAATGTGTTCAAGACATTAGATGATGCTAACATGAAAGTCCATTGGAATTTATCGGATTCGTAATATCAGAAGCTAGAATCAGACTAATCCAAAGAAAGTTGAGGCCATAGCAAATTTTGTACTGCCACGAACTCTTAAAGAACTACGATCCTTCTTAGGCTTATTCGGATACTACCGTCGTTTTATAAGGGACTATTCCAAGATGGCCAAATGACAGTACTTCTTAGAGGAGATAAAGATCATGTATCTAAGAATCAGTCTTCAAAAGTCGCTGTAAGTCTTAGGTCAGAAGCTGTAGACGCATTTACTAAATTAAAAAACCCTAGTATCAAAAGATTTGTTGTTGTCTTACCCAAATTACGACGAACCTTTTGAGCTGACAACCGATGCGTCAGACTATGCTATTGGGGCATTTCTATCGCAAAGGGACAAGCTTATTACTTTTATCTCAAGGACTCTGAGTAAAGCTGAAGAAAATTCACGTCGAAACCCTATTAATGTATTTAAAAATCAAATTAATCTAAATGCAGCATCTCCTTATCAAATTGAAATTATATTCCATCCATACACAGACACACAAAATCAAAAACACAATATACCCCTGAACAATTGGTTACAGTGCTTAAGAAATACCTTAATCCCTCAGCTATAAATGGTATAAGGCCCCTAAATCATTAATAGGTATAATTCAAGCAATTTTTCAATCTACACTCCGCGCAATATCGCATCAGATTTAATAGCCTTCAGGTAGAGGACATCAAAAATGAACATCAACAGGTGGAAATAATTAACAGCATGGACAGGAGAGCCCATAGGAATGCCAAGGAGAATAAGGCACAAATTCTTGAAAGATTCTACTTTCCCGGTATGAATAACAAGATCAACCAAATTGTGAAACAATGCACGGTGTGATAGGAAAACAAGTACGATAGGCACCCTACAAAACCTGAATTAAAAGCAACACCAATACCATCATGTCCAGGTGAAATCATTCATATCGACATCAGAGAATGACAAAATGTATAATAAGAGTACTGTTGAAGTATTTATGTCCAAACATGTACATGTATAAAGTGTAAACGATCAAACCATGCGCATACCCGCACACACTTGTGCATTGGTACACCCAAGTACACGAGAACCCAGCACATGCTGTTACAAGAGTTGGTTGTTTTGGGTGCTAGTTATACATGTCATGTTCCGTAGAGTATGGGAATGTACATGAGTACACATGAGTACTCATGTCACCCGTAGTGCATAGAAGAGTTGACGAATGTAAGAACGATCAAACACGATGATCTATGATGATCATTATCGTAGCTAAAAAACTTCATAATAAAGTTGAGTCTGCTTCGGCTTCTGACCTCGTGTCCGTCGAGTGTATTTTGTGTATACTTGTGTATGAGAAACAAAAGTAAGGGTAGGCAGAAGTACTTACTTAACTGGTACTTCTATGCAATCCCAGTGGATTATATACCGCACGTAGAAAAATATTATAAGCGCCTCGATCTTCTGCGCTTCTTCTCCAGTTAGTCACACCGAGTTCTGTAAGGTTCTCAGTAACCTGGTCTTTCCAACGGAGTTTTGGTCGCCCTCTTCTGCGCCGTCCATCGAGTTCATTGTCGAAGACTTTTCGAGCTGGAGCATTTTCGTCCATGCGTACAACATGACCTAGCCAACGCAACCGTTGAACCTTAATGCGTTTGACCACGTCAATGTCAGTGTACAGCTCGTACAGCTCATGATTCATACGACGCCGATACTCTCCGTTAACGATGATGGGCCCATATATTTTACGGAGTATTTTTCTCTCGAATACCGCCAGAACCAATTCATCTGCTTGTGTCATAACCCAGGATTCTGAGCCATACATTAAGACAGGTAGAACCAGTATCTGGTATAGCTGGAGTTTTGTTCGTCGAGAGAGGGCTCTGTCATTGAAACGCTTGCTTAGTCCGTAGTAGCATTTATTTGCAAGCAGGATTCTTCTCCGGATTTCTAGGCTGACATTATTTTCTTTGTTGATGGCGGAGCCTAGGTAGACAAAATTATCTACCACCTCGAAATTATAGTTGTCAACGTTCACGCAGTTTCCCAAACGAGTAGATTCTTTGTTCGTTGAAACTAATAACTTCGTTTTGTCCTCATTCACCGTTAGGCCCATTTTCGCTGATTCCTTCTGTATACCCGAGAATGCTGCAGACACATCCCGCAGTTTTCGACCGATGATGTCTACGTCATCAGCGTACGCGAGTAGCATGTGGCTTTTGTTGAATATAGTGCCACTCGTGTTTACTGCAGCTTTTCTCATTATCATCTCCATCACAATGTTGAAGAGATCGCACGATAGGCCGTCGCCTTGTTTTAGGCCTCGTCTGGTATAGAATGGCTCCGTAAGGTCCTTGCCAATCTTCACTGAAGACTTCGTGTCAGTCAGCGTCATTCCGCAAAGACGTATCAGCTTCGCTGGAATACCAAAATCAGCCATGGCTTCAAGTAATTTCTGCCGTATCGGGCTGTCGAAGGCAGCTTTATAGTCGACAAAAAGATGGTACGTGTCGATCTGTTTCTCTTGGGTCTTTTCTAGGATTTGCCGAAGTGTGAAAATCTGGTCAGTTGTTGATTTTCCAGGTCTAAAGCCACACTGATAAGGTCCGATCAGGTTGGATAACACTGGCTTTAGTCTTTCACATAGCACACTCGACAGGACCTTATATGCGATGGGTAAAAGGCTGATCCCGCGGTAGTTGGAGCACACACTTGGATCACCTTTTTTCAGCACAGGACATAATACGCTTACATTCCAATCGTCGGGCATGCACTCTTTAAGCCAAACCGTGCGCAGGAGCTGGTGCATGCTCGTTATCGTCTCCTCGCCACTGGACTTGAAGAGCTCTGCTGGCAGACCGTCGGCACCGGCAGAAGTAACGATCGTTATAAATGGTGTGCAGACATGTCTTTTTCAACGCAAGTAAGAGTTTGTAAGTATTCTCTGTGTGTTAGGTATAGTTCCACAGAAGTATACAAATTATGGGTATGTACTTAAGTATACATTAATTCCGAGTACTTATTGTCATTCTCTGATCGACATCTATAGAACCGAAAATCAGTAGTACTTACAGCTTTACACAAGTATTCTAAATAAGCCCAAGGCAAAGTTATCAAATCTAGAGCCATCGAAGATGTGAAAGAACCTCTACGGAAAATTCTATTTTTATTTGGCGTTCCAAAAATGATTGTCTTTGACAACGAGAAAACATTTAACGCACGCACAATAACCTTCATGATGAAGAACCAGCTTGGAATATGAATTTACACAGCCTTACCGTACACGAGTACAGTAAATGGCCAATTTGAAAGGTTCCATTCAACACTCACAGAAATAATGCGTTGTCTAAAAAACAAACAAAAAATTTTTACAACTACTTGACGGAGCTATTTACAAATACAATTTCACGATATATAGTACAACTGGACAAAGACCCCTCGAGGTATTCTTTGGACGAAAAAGCTAGGCAGAACAACATACAACGACTAAAAGATAAACAGTCAACCGACCTTGGGTATCATAACAAAAACCGTAAAGCAATTAAACATTACTATCTAGAAGACATTATATAAGGAAAATATGTCCACTAAAATTATTACAGAATCAAAAAAGGTCGTCCACAAGAGCAACATATGAAACTGACACCACTTTATCTCACTCCTCTTTCAGAATTTCCCAAACTGTCCACACGTCGGGTGCAGGTGAACTGCAAATCTCGAACTACACGCTAACACATCTTGTGACCATTAGCAACAGTCCTGAGCGAATACAAAATGGGGCATTCAAAATAATCCATAGATTAGAAGTAGAAAAATACAAAGCCTTTGTAGACGACATAAAGACGCAAATCAAACAGACCATTCCCAAATCCAATCCCTTTTCCCTCTTCCTAGCCCATGAACTTTCCCAAATTTATGACATTTTAGAGATTATAGTGCCAACTGAAAAACTCAGAAATAAAAGATCCATTAATCTAATAGGTACTGCTTGGAAGAAGAATTGAATAATATAAGATTTGGAATACAATGGGCAAAACAAAATGTGATTAATTCAATTTTATTGGATAAAAAATAAATCAAACTAGCAATGAATAAACTTATACAAAATAATATTATATTTGTATCAGTAGAAGAAGCCCTTGAGTTTTATACATCCAAGAAAAACTGTTTTACATAATTTTAATTCTCCTCACTTACAAGGAGGATTATACTAACATTATCATTAAGCCAATAAAAAGAAACAATTAAATTATAAATGTTAAATTCAAAGAAATAATGAGATATTTGGTATTTTCGAAAAATTTTCATCTGTTAACCACCAACAAATTTGTAAAACTGTAATTGACATATCCAACAATATAAGCATCCGTTCACTCCTTAATGGATCATCTTGTCCGATTGCTTACGGATACCACATAGCGCAGATAGAAATCGTTTCTCCCGGTGTCATTCTTCTTAACGACTTTAATGGAATATAATAATGGAATATTCAATGGTTCATATATACGGCCCTATTCTAATAATTTGATTACAAAAAGTTTTCACTATAAATTTCTTACAATTTTAAATCCAATTCTTGTTACGAGTATTCTGGCAATTTCGTAACAAGGAAAAGTTCACCTTGTGGTGAAATGTAAATTATTGACAATTCATAGCTAATTTTTGAATTTAAAAACACAATACAGAGAAAAGTAAATGTATTTGTACTTTTTAGATATTTATACAAATTTTAATGAGCTTAAGGAGACGACACGTACCCCAGTTAAGTGGACGAAAATATTGGCCAAATACTGTGTCATGGGGAATTGGTCAAAGCTGTCCCGCAGGTTTCTTGGCGGTTGTTCCCTTTCCACACATTTTCCACTACATCTCCATAGCAAAAGGGGGTAGAAGTGTTCTACCCACGACTTCAACAATTTAAAATTTTTTTTACAGTTTTTTTACACCTCCTTTTTGGCAGGTAACAATTTTAGTAACAATTGTCACGGTAACAAGGATTCGGAATACCGATTTTTTATTTTGTAACCAAAGTAGTCTATTGTAACCGTGGTGACTATTGTAACCTCATTATAATAGACCGGTTAATCAAATTCCAAAACATAACAATAAAAGTCAATAATAAATTGTATTTAAATTTGGGAGCTCCAATTCTGGAAGTGAATTCAACAAACACCGGCCGAGGATGTATTCGTTAACCTATTATCATTGGAAATGTAAAATCATAAAAACATACAAGAACTAAAGTCAGACTCTTTCAGTTCCGAACGTAGCTGCAATGCCATCACCGCCTTACCAAATAAAATTAGATGAACCAAGGCTACGGACAATGGGGACAATTGTTTTTAAAGAGCGAGGAGTTAACTAAAAGTGCAACATAAGCTTATTCATATTTGATTCAATAAATAAATTTGGTTAATAACCCATAAGCGATTTTTTTGTTGAAATCCGTTTATCGCCGCTAAAAAATTTCCTGTTTTAGATAGATGAACTAGTAATATGCCGTTGAATAGGTGAAGTGACGACCTGTAAAAGCATATGTTTGAACTTACCATATCTCTTATAGATATATTTGATGAAAAAGTGGGGGTATTTTTGAAAAAAAAATTAACAACAATTTTTGAAACTGCTTTACGAAGTAGGTTATAGCTGACCACCATATATTTCAACAATATAGTATATATCAAGTCAAAGTCTACAAAGAAGTATATGTGCATTTTTTTAATATCTATATCCATTCCCGAGATATGAGTGTTTAAAACCCGTTATTTTGACATTAAATATAGCAAATACTAATGCATCTAAACTTTGATCTCTGATTCCATCCGAATGCACATTGTGTCTGCTTTCTAATGACACCAAGATCATTAATATCCTATGCTTCCTTCAGGAGATATTTAACATTTTACACACCAACATTGTTAAATATTGTTTTTATTTTGTATTTTGAATGAAATTTTAATGTCAACAGTGGTTTGTTGACGCAAAGTGTTTTTAATATTGATAATTATTTGTACAATTATTGTTATGTAATTATTTCAACTTATGTAATGCATAAGATTCCTGTGGCGATCTTAGTTGTGTTATAGATGTTAAACCCGTATTTTGAAAAAAAAAAAAAAACGGTTTTCTGACCCGGGTATTAGAAACTCGATTTCAATATGTTGAATTTTATATTTTTAGAAGTATATAGTAGGTCTGTTGATATAAATACTACATATAAAAACTACATTTCTTACATCAACGAATATTGTATACATATTTGGTGATGTATCTATGTTAAAAATGGCATATCTCCTCAGTGGGGCATTGGATGGTAATGTTTTTGATGCCATTAGAAAGTAGACACAATGAGTATTCGGATGGAACTACAGATCAAAATCTAGACTCATTAGTATTTGCTATATTTAGTGTAACGGTTTTTAATGCCTGTTATCTCGGGAACGGATAGAGATATTGAAAATATGCACATATACTTTTTTGTATACTTTGATTTGATATATGCTAAATTGTGGAAATATATGGTGGTCAGCTATAACCTACTTCGTAAAGCAGTTTCAAAAATTTTTGTTAATTTTTTTTTCTCAAAAATACCCCCACTTTTGCATCAAATATCTCGATATCCATAAGACATATGCTTTTATAGGTCGTCACTTCACCTATTCAACGGCATATTACTAGTTCATCTATCTAAAACAGGAAATTATTCAGCGGCGATAAACTGATTTCAACACAAAAATCGAACTTTGACCTCTTTGCGGCACACTAACTTCTAAATATCGATGGGAAATTTCGCACAACATATTCGTAATTTTGTTAATAACAAATGAAACGTGGAGCTCGATGTCCAACTTCGCTACTAATACCTTTTTTTAACGAAATTCCCAAAAATCCCATATAAGGAACACTCTACCGAACGTGACTATATAGGTTCGATAGTACAACCGTAGCTGAGTAAAACCCTAGCTCAGTTTGGCTACCAATTTTTTTTGGCCTCCTTAACCTTTTTAAATCCTTTGGATCCCTTGAAATAAGGTGACGTCAGTTGTTGGCCAACAGTTTCTACAGTTGTTTATCTAGCTCTTTCTCTTCTTAAGCAAAGTTGTAGCTAATAGTCCGCTTAAGAAATTGAAACAATAATATGCTTTTTTTTTTTTCATTTATTTTAATTCATTAGTTATAAGTACAATTATTATTATTTAGTGCCCAGCGCCTTATAGGCATTGTAGAGGCTAGCTGGCAACTATATTACTAACAAGTATTAAAAATTTTTCAATTAAAACAATTATGCAAAAAAAGTATTAAAAATTTTACAGTTAAAACAATTATGCAAAAAAAGTATTAAAAATTTTACAATTAAAACAATTTATAAAATACTTTTATGAAGAGAAAAAAATACATATATGCAATATATTTGATATTACGTGAGAAGTGTTTCTATATTGTTAAGAAGATATTCTTTTACAGATTGTTTAAAAGTGGAAATAATTGCTATATTTTTAATTTCATCAGGTAAACTATTGTATTCAAGTGATCCTGCATGTTTTATTCGTTGTTTAGTTAAATCGATTCGGCATCTTGCAACTTGTAGGTGATTAGCCTGTCTTGTGTTTCTCCCTGTTGTCTGAACATTTCGGCTGAAAGACACCCCGGAATCTAGGGATCTTATGGATTTAAACATAAATAAAAATAATTGCTGTTTGTACAGACCACGAACAGGTAATATGTTTGTTGCTTTGGTTCTAAACAAATCCAAAGTAGGGTAACGCATTGGCAAATTGAATACGATTATTAAAGCTTTGTTCTGAGCAGATTGTAGAGATCTTAGTGAATTTGATGTTTTGGTAGCATACACAATGGGAAGGTACGATATTACAGAATTAATAAGAGCTTGATATAAGCATTTTGACATTGGTACTTAACTTGTTTTTGAATTTAAACAGTATTCCAGTTGCAGCTGATACCTTTGCTCTTACCTGGGATTTATGTTCATCCCATTTCAGATTTTGTGTCAAAGTAACACCAAGATATTTTACACTTAATGATTCTTCAATTATTGTGCCGCCAACGTGAATTGTCATCAATTGTTCATTTTTAATACAATGCGGTCTAAAACGAATAAATTTAGTTTTTGACGGATTCAACATTAATTTGTTAACACGGGCAAATTCAGGTAATATTGCCGCGTCATATTCAATATGGGCCTGCAGAACTTTTTCATGTTGGTATTTGTAAAAAATACAGACATCATCAGCAAATAAATTAAGTCTTCCATTGAATTCAATATTTTTAATATCATTTATAAATATTTTAAACAAAAGTGGGCCAATGACACTGCCCTGAGGAACACCATGATTAACGGGTAATATTTCACTCACCGATGAACCAATTTGAACAAATTGCGATCTGTTTTCGAGAAAAGTCTTCATTAATCTTAGAGAAGAGCCTATCAAGCCGATGCTCTCAAGTTTAACATTAAAATATTGTGATCAACAAGATCAAACGCTTTCGAAAAATCAAAAAATACACCTGCTACACCCTTGTAACCATCATCAATTCCAGAACAAATATCTTAAATCTAAATTGATTTTTATATAAAATTTCATTATTATTAACATACTTTGAAAGTTGATTAAAAAGAAGCTTTTCAAATAATTTAACTATCACTGATAAATTTGAAATAGGCCGAAAATCAGAAACATACTTTGCATTTGGTCTCTTTGGTATGGGTATTATCTTGTGAACTTTTAAAACACTCGGATACGTTCCCTCCATAATCATTTTATTAAAAATACACACTAATAAATTAGAAACAGCTGATTGTCTTACAAACAACATTCTAGTAGTAATGTTGTCATAACCCGGGCTTTTAGAGGATTTTAACTGTCGTAAAACGTTTTCAACTTCTTACCATTTGAAAAGTAAAGGTGGTAACCTCAGACCGTAACGTTCGGAAAGCATTAACATTATCATTAGAGTGCTGTTCAATATTATTATGTATATTGTTACCAGAATCTATGAAATATTTGTTTAAAACCGAAGCCATTTCCTCATTGGATCTGAAACAATTTTCTTTCTCAGATATTACTTCCTTGAGTGCTTCTTTCTTCCTTCCAAGTTCCCTATTTAGAAAATCCCACGTTTTCTTTGTATTATCCTTACATAAGCTAAGATTATGTACATAATAATCTTCTATTAAAAACTTGTTACAAATCTTTATAACTTTACTAATTCTCTTTAGCCGTTCTTCTGTAGAATTGTGTCTACGCTTTCTTCTAGACTTAAGTAGTTTACATTTAAGGATTTTCAAAGCAGCATATCTATCGGAGTTGAAATAATTTCTGTACTTTCCAAAGCTGCTGATGTTAAAAAAATTAGACTTCCCTCGTTTATTTTCAAAAAACTTCGATAAAAATTCAAATTTTTTCACTATTTTTAATATAAGTCGTAGGGAATCCAGATTTGTTCATACTATATTCAGTAAAATTGTAGTTCAGGCCACACCGAAAAACTTTTCTGACAATCCCATGCAATCTGAACAAGCCTAGGGATATTAAATAGCTTTCAAAACACACTATCTACTTTAAACAAATAATTCTTTTAGAAGTTTTGGGCCATTGTGCAATGTTTTTACTTGCTATCTTTACCAAAAACGTATTTATTGTATAACTGAACAACTTCTGTAAACAACCAATATGTTCGGAATACTCCACCCCTTTAATTGTTCACAAAAAGCATTAAGGTGCTCCTTATATGGAATTTTTCGGGTGTTTTTTTTCATTGTTGCACTGTGTTATTGTTATTTCCCGGGAATATTCGTTTATTACAAATCATTTAGAGCATTGTTTATATCGATCATCAATTCATTAATATCAATAGGTTAGGTTAGGTTAATTCGGCAGCCGTCAAGCCATTTCGTTGCCCTGATGAAGGCATGGATGTTCCGCAAATCGCCTACTGATAGACAGGTATTGTCTAAAAGTGTCCGATGACCAAGTTTTTCGTATCGCAGGTCACCTAAAGCAGGGCAGTGACATAGAAGATGCTCCGTGGTCTCCTCTTCGTCTTTATCATTGCAGCTTCTACAAAAATGGTTGTAGGGTAGTTTCAGCCTCTTAGCGTGTTTACCAACCGGCCAATGACCAGTTATCACAGCTATGATGTTCCTCAAGTGGACTCTGGATAAGTTTAGCACAAATCGTGTCCTCTGTATATCCATTGTAGGCCAAATCTGTTTAGTCGCCGTGCAGGTGGGTTCTCTTGCCCATCTCTCTTCAGCAATAAGTTCCAGTTTTCCCGCAATGAGTTGTTTCCCCCTTGTAAGAGGGATCCCAATTAGACCATAAACTTCGCCCGAGTTCACGGTTGTGGCGGCCCTTGCTAGCGTATCGGCCCTTTGGTTTCCATATATGTCCCCATGTCCTGGAACCCATGTTAGGGTAACCGTCGAATGTCTCGCTATCTCCTCCAGAGACGACCGGCATTCTCGAAGTGGTATACACGTTCTCTAGGGATCTGATAGCCGCTTTACTATCAGTAAGAATATGGCCGTGTTCGCAGTCTTTCACATTACATTTGTACACACTAATTTGAAAAAATTGGTTTGGAATAAGTTAAATGCTAATGTTTTATGCATGGAAATTATAAAGCTTAACAGTGTGCACATTTTCTTCAAAGAAATTGTTTATCTAGGTCCTATGGTTTTCATGGTATAAGCTGTTAAAGTCGGTCTTTCACATTACAAATTTTGGAAGTCACTTTTGAGGTAGACAGATACTTTCTAAAAGTTCTGCTCTTATAGACAACGGGTTGTCCCAGTACTTTTGGAGATAAAAGTTGAATAATGAAGAAAGGAAATTGCATTTCAACGGTTTAAATATGTTGCTTAGAAACCTCAGTAGGACTTAAAATATCAAGTCTTTCACATTACATCGAAAGTCTTTAACATTACATCTTACAAATTTTTGCATTTAAAAACGATTTTTTATGCTTATAAATGCTTCTTAAAGAATTTTTTTACAACCATAGACCAATATTAGGTCTTGGGACTAAGGCATCGTAATAAATATCATGGTTTGGGAGGTGGGGGTAGAGCGATTTGTGACAGGTGGGAAATCAGCTTTTTATGGCAAAAAAAGAAAGGTGTCAAAAAAATTCGAAAACAGCATGACAATATTTAAGGGCGGGCCCATACCTGGCAGTGTTCGCGAAAATTTTTTGGTGTGTATGCAATAAGAAGTGTCTAAAAAATTTGGCACCAATGTTTTTTTTGGTCGAAAATTGAACCCTAGCATGTTTTTTCTAGTAACCTTTAAAGTTTTATGTCACCATTGTTCCGCTTGCCAAATAAAACTATAAAATTCTTTTGAAAACGGTTATATTTGCGGAATTATTAAAAAAATGCAAAAACAAAGTTATTCAAACTCTATTTTTATTTTGTTTCTCTTTTGATGTTTCATTTATTTTTTAAGGTTGATTATATCCTTCTTTGGAAGTTGAAAAAATGCGGATATTGACGGACTCTTGCTGTATTTGATGGGCCGACGTAATATCTCCAATATTTTTTGTGTTCAAAAAAAATTCGGCAACATTTAATATATTGTTTATTTCACAAAAGTTTTCATCAGTGACTTCTTCGACAAAAATGGCTGAAGGTGTAAGGTTGAATGCATTTACGTAGTCTTTGCGACGTCTTTCTACAAGAGTCTCACGATCCTTTCTTGGCATTTCACTTTCTGTCAATTTACGGTTTTCTCTCAATTTACGCATAGCTTCTGCCCTCTTTCTTTTGTGTTCTTCGTATTTACCATTCTTTTTTAGCTTTTCGATAAAATTTTTATTTTTTTCCGCACTCGTGAGTGGATCCTACCAAAAAAAAAATTGTTTTTTTTTTTTTTTCAATTGGTCTTTCACAGTACACACATTTGATGGCAATTTAATCTGACAAACCAGCATTAATCTTCAAAAACACCACCCATTCCAGATATTAGGAACTCCTGCTCAGAAAAATTTTTATTTTCATAACAAAACACCAGCGTGCAACCACCGTTATTAAACTTTTTCAATATTAGTCTTTCACATTACACCGAAATTGCGCAGTTTTCATTGCCATCAAATGTGCATTAAAAAATTGTTTTTAAAATTTTCTTTTGTTTTCAGAACTAAAACAATTCTTTATCTATATATTGCAAAAGAAAACAATGCAATTTTCTGAGCAAAATAGGTTGTTTTTACCTTTTTCTGTGAGCTATCCATTTTGTTTGATATTTTAGTTTAAAGCTTACTAGAAAAAACATGCTGGGGTTGCCACGGTTTTGCAATTTTGACCAAAAACAGATTGTGCCAGATTTATTAGACACTTCTTATTTCATACACACAAAAATTTTTTGTAAAAGTCACAAAAATATTTTTCCCCTCTGGTTGACATTTTCCCGAACACGGCCATATGAATATTGCCGTCCAATATCCCAAGATACTGAATTTTCTTTACGGCTATTCTAATGGCCGCTAGTTCGGCCTGAAATATGCTACAGTGATCTGGTAGCCTGATTGATAGACTCAGATTCAACTCTTCCGAAAAGATTCCACAGCCCGCTCTTTCTTTTGATTTTGAACCATCCGTGATAATTAGGATGACATTCTCCCCAAAGTTTAGGGCATTATCATTATCATCATAGTAGGACCTATCCGGGATGTTCCTTATAAAACCCGGATCGAATAGAGATTCAGGTATGGTGTAATCCGTATTGCAGATCACATTAATTAGGTTCAGGATTTTGGCATGGCCATAGTTCCTGTGCATCCATGCTTTTGTGGCGTCTAAACGCATTGCGGTATTCGCTGCTATCCTCCTCGCCTCAATGTCCGGTGGTAACCAGTTTAGGATCGTGAAAAGTGCCTTAGTTGGAGTGGTTCTAAATGCCCCTGTTATCATGATCGCCACCAATCTCATAATGCGTTCGAATTTCAGCCTTTGGGACGCTTTATCTAGCGCCGGCCACCATACTGCTGATCCGTAGAATAAGATGGGTTTAATAACTGATTCGTATAACCAGTTTAAGTTCTTGGGGCTAATTCCCCAATTGAGGCCGATTTCCCTTTTGCAGCAGTATAGAACCGTTGCCGCTTTGCTAATCCTGGTCTGAGTGTTCAGATTCCAATTCAGTTTACTGTCCAATGTTAGCCCGAGGTATTTGACACTATCGGAGAGTGTAAGTGCGACTCCATTTAATCTTGGTTTGGCAAATTGAGGGATTTTGTATCTCCGTGTGAATAGCACCAGTTCTGTTTTACTCGGATTTACACCCAATCCACATTCATGACACCATTTCACAAGAAGTTTCAGTGCAGATTCCAGTAGATCAGAGAGTAGTTTTGGATCCTTACCTGTAACTATTAGTGCCACGTCATCCGCATATGCGACGGTTGTGCAGCAAGTTTTTTCCAACTTTTTCAGGAGAGTGTTGATGTTAAGATTCCATAGTAGTGGAGAGAGTACTCCTCCTTGTGGAGTACCGCGAACCGCCACCTTAGAAATATTTGACGCGCCCTGACTGGATCCAATGCGCCTAAATTTTAGTAGTTTATCAACCAAGGCGATGACCACTGGGTTAATCTCCAGCTGTTCCATTGAGTCAATTACAGATTCAGGTTTGACATTATTAAAAGCTCCCTCAATGTCCAGGAAGGCAGCAAGAGCGTATTCCTTGTAGTTCAGGGATCTTTCGATGAGGCTGGTTATCGAATGTAAAGCAGTTTCCGTGGATTTGCACTTCGTGTAGGCATGCTGAGCCCTGGACAGGACATCCGGTTTAAGAGATGATCTGATATATGCATCAATTATTCTCTCCATAGTTTTGAGTAGGAAGGAAGATAGGCTGATTGGTCTAAAATCCTTGGCTTTAGTGTGGGATGCCTTACCCCCTTAGGTATAAATACAATGTTGTAGGTTGTCCACCTCGTTGGAATATACGACAGTTTCAGACATGCTTTAAAGATAATTAAAGCATAGTTATGGCCGACCGAGTTTTCTATAAACTGGAAGTCACTTTCCCGACAACCTGGGAAGTGTGCTTCCATCAGCACTTCCAGAGTTTCGAGGCTGCTAGTGGTCCATGTACCATCTGGTCCCTGTATGTACGATGGTATTGTTGAATTCGAGGATAAAATCTTGCGTAGCCGACTAGTTTCCGAAGAGCTTTCTACATTACTGCAGAATTTTCTCCAAGACTGCCTTTTGGCCTTCCTTATCAGGTTCTTGAAAATGTAAACTGACTTATATGCGCTCCAGTTGCCATCTGTTTTAGCCTTATTGAATAGTTTCCTGCATTCCCTGCGCTTTGCAGCAATATCTGCATTCCACCAATGTGGCTTAGCCTTGCCTTTCCTGTCAGTTCTGCTGTAGGATTTTTCCCTTGCCTCAGCTAAGACGTTTGTTAGTATTTCGACCGTGGAGTCCAGTGTAGACTTATCATCGATAGAGACCGGACACCTGGGTAACTTGCTCTCTATAACTCCCTTAAAGATGAGCCAGTTTGTTTTCCTTCTATTAATATAGCTGTCTTCTGAATCCACTGCGAGCGAAAGGTCAAAGTCGATATATAGATGGTCAGAAAACGAGCAATCTGTGGATACCCTCCAGTTACTGACCATATTTGAGTATTTATCGTTAATTAGTGTAACATCTAGGACTTCTTTTCTGTTAGTAACAAAAAAAGTGGGTTCGTTACCCCTGTTAACTAATGTTAGTTTGTTCTCAATAATAAAGTTGAAAAGCGACTCACCCCTTAGGTTAATATCTGAGCTACCCCAGATAGTATGGTGCGCATTGGCATCCGCACATATGATTAGAGGAACGTTTTTGTTGTTCAAGTGGGACGTTACCTTTCTTACGGTGGAGCCAGGTGGGTCGTCTACATGGTCGTGTGCCATGTAGCAGCTCATAATCCATGTTACATGACCATTGTTCTCGACTGCAGCCGTACAGTTGTCCTTATCGCTGAAATCACTTAGAATAAAAGCTTTAAGGGTGTTCTTGGCCATAATACAAGCTCTGGTCTTACCTGATCCGGCTGTGACAGAATACAGTAGCCTTCTTTGTTGAGTCCGCAGATACGGTCTTGATTAATCCATGGCTCTTGGATGCAAATTATCTCCTCCGTAGATGGTGTTAGTCGGAGGAGAAGAGCGGCCGACGCCGCACAATGGTTCCTGCTAGTGTAAGAGCGTAGATAAATTCAAAATTTAAAGTGTATGCAAGAAAGTTTTTTTTATGTTTTTTTATTAAAAATATGTCCAAATTAACATATTTACGATCTTTTCCATTAGATTTCATTTTTATTTCGAAAATATCATTGCTTAAAGTTGCCATATTGGTGTAATCAAAAAAGTTGACGTATAACACCTAAAAGTTTGAAGTTGTATAACTTTAAGAGTATAAAAGTCACACTTACGTATGATACATCGTTGAAAAGGTAATTTTATTGCAAATAAAACAGTGTTAAATTCTTATCAAAATTATTAAAAAATAAAACAATTTCAACCAATTTTTTGATCCATGTTAAAATTTCAAGGATTTGATTTTAAGATGGAGCTACAGTTTTGCCTCCACTCCCCTCCACGAAGATATTAGTACAGGCATATTGCCACATGTTTCACTTACTTGCCCTAACAATTTTAGCTGCTACTACCTGCTAACCTGCAATATATGTACAAAAAACGTTAACAACTTTTTCCAATAAAATTGTGATTTTTTTTTTTAATTGTCATATATTATCATACGGAATTATTGTGTATATGATATTTAAATGACAATTTCGCATTTTTCTAATTGTCGGACGTTCACTTGTACGTATATATACAAGAGATATGCTTTCCTATTATTCGGTCTGAAGCCTATGACTTAAATGTTTATTCTAACATGAATGTTATATGTTCCAAACATCATTAACTTTATTTAGTATATTTTTTATTTTTTTATGTTTATATTTTGTTTTATTAAAAATAATATTTTTATAAGGCCGGCATCTACACCTGTTATTATAGCTGTTTTTCACAGTTAGCAAAGAACCTTCTTGCCGTGTTGCCATCATTCGTTGTTCCACTACCAGGTCGAGGTTTATCGCTTTTGGACTTCCTTCTTCTTTTCTGCCTTCATTTTCTTATGTTCGTCATTTATTGCCGATAAATGCAAAATAGTTTCCATTGATCGAATCCATGCATGGAGTGTTGACAGCCCGTACTTATATGCGCATTCATTGTTGGATCTTTTAAGTACTTTTGATATGTCATTCATATCTTTTGGGGAAGCTCCACATATAGTGCATTTTGCTGCTGATGAAGTATTCGTTAGCACTTGGGACACTTTTCCATCAATCATGGTTTGATAGAAAGTATACATTACTTTAGCTTCTTTTCCATCTTTACATATTGCTGTCGGTAATAATAATGATTGATATTATATCATTCATTATTTCTGAAACGTATTTTTTCCGAAGTTTCTTTGCACTGCTCAATTGATATGGGACGACAAAATCTAACTGAAGAGGGGCTTGGATTTTCCCATACCATATGATTTGTTTTAATGTCAACAATTCTCAGAGGAACAAAGGAGACAATAAACAAATGAGCATCTGAAATAATTTCCGATTCTTCAATATTAAATATTCTTTGTACAGTGAGGTCTAAAAGCTCCTGAAGTGATGTTATTTTTGCACTATAATTAGTTATTTCAATTGCATTAGGGGAAGGGTAACATTTTTTTTTGCTTCCAATTTTTTTTTGTATGTTGGCAATATTAAACAGTATCTTTGTTTTAGTATATTTCTCATATCGATTTCGAAAAATCCATTTCAATATAAACACTCAAAGCTTCATCATTGTCCATAGGAGTGGAACATTCTTCCTCATTGAGCATTTTAAGAATTTGTCCCTTTTTTTCTCTACTGGCCGATCTTAAAAGCTCTACTATTTTTTTTTGCTTCGTCTGGTTCATAAATAGCTCGTAGTCCTTGCATATATGCACTGCGCAATTGATCAAGACCTGTTTCTTTAATTAAAGCCGTGTTTTTCTTTTTCCTTGTAAGTATTGCAGCTTCTTCAAATGATGAAGATGGTCGCCCTCTTTTCACTGAAGACGAAGAAGATGCCTGAGAATCTGGGATTTCTACACAAAATTCCTCATTCATCCAATCCTTATATCTTCTTAGGAAAAACGTTTTATTTCGTTTGCACATATTCCAACGTGTGTTAAAATGCGGAATCAAAATTCTGGTTACCTGAGTCATTACATGATTGATGGACTTTTCGCATAGATTAAAATGGTTCTCTATGTAAATTCTTATTGTAGATTCACTTTTGTTGCTATTTATGTAAGACAAAATTAAATCATTTTTTTTACACTTGAATTCTTCCATTTTGCACAACATTAAGTTTATTTTATTTAAGAGAAAAGATAATAAAGCTTTTGGGTTTATACGAACTGATTAGATTGATGATGTGAACAGAATTGACAGCCGTCAAAATAAAATCAAGAAGTAAGTTAGTATAGTACCTATTTCAAAGTAATAACTATACTTATATAGATCAATTCCAAATGTAGCTACCTATTTCGATACAATCTGTTAATTAACGAAAATCAGTAAATTTTAAGAAGAAAACATCAATAATAATAAAACATAATAAAAATATTCAGAAATAATATATAATAAACAAATTTAATGATGATTTTAGACATAGTAATTGACGGCTTAAATACATAAGTATGTTAAGTACTGCGAAGATTAAAATGTTGAGTTAAATGTTGATAGATAAACAAAATTTGTTGAATTATTATGCTAGTACGTTTATAAACCTGTTTTATGATAGATTGCAGGTAATTTTTATTTTTTACATATAAAAAACAAAAGAAGAATTACTTGGAAGTAAAAATAAAAAAAACGTAATTTTTAAACTTTAATAACTTTAAAAATAAATTTTGTATCAAGTTAATTTTTTGCACAAATAATAATAATGTTCCCTCCAAATTTCAAAATAATCGAATAATAAACAACAAAGTTACAGATTTTAGCTACGCAAAACCCAAAAAGGAACCACTGTGCGCCGCTTTTGAGTGGTGAAGGTTAATTTGCGTAACCTTCATTACAGTTGGTCGCTGTGGACGACAGTTATGTTGGCGTCCTCTGGGTCGTCGTCAGATTCCAGGAGGTCGCCTTCATCTAATGCCACGTTCATCTTGCCAAGGAATTCGCTCGCCAGGCTGGACACCGAGTTTGTTTCTTCATTGGTAGATGAACACGCCATTTTGTCGTCTGTGTTGTTGGAGCTGTCTTGCTCTAGGGACTTTTTCCTGTCGTCGCTCTTATAGACACGCAGGAAGATGGAGTCGAAACCATAGAACACCCTCCCTTGTGTCTTTCTAAGCGGCAGAAGCGTGTCACTGTTGAGGATGATAGTGGCCTTCCTGCAGTCTTCCACCGCTTCAGTAACCTTAACTACTTTCCAGTCCTGTGTGGGTAGTTGAGGGTTACTGTATTGCAGGATTGACAGGATTTCCAAAGGGTCGGAGGGTTCAGCGGGGATCTTGGCAATAGATCGTGGCCTCTGTGGAACATCAGCCAGATGTATAGCTTCGAGCCTCGCACCAGGAAAAACCTCTCCTAGCGACTCAATAGCAGCTATGTACAGTTGCGCTGAGCGTTCATCTGCACAAGCCACAAGTTTGATGTGTCCCTGATACCAGCCTACATCATGACATTGCGGCGGAGGTCCGGGTCTCTCCCGGACGAATTTTAAGAACGCCACAGTGAGGGAGACAACAACTGATTTCCAATTCCTGGAGGAAATAGTGCCGTCTCTGTTGTTGCGGTCTACGATCGCCCAGATAAGGTGGTCTTTAGCGACATCCTTATACGATCTCTGTAGTGTCCGTGCAGGATTTGGTTTGGATTTCTTTGATCCCGGAAGGGTAGTATCCTCAGACCACTGCCGTTTAGGCGCTGCATCAGATGACTTCCGTGTAGTATTGTCATCCTTCGCAGGAGGTACGCTACCTTTTAGATCCTTAATATAGGATTGTGCCCACTGGAGAGAACTCTTTTCCTGCTCCGTGAGCTCGTCGACCGGTTTATCACCGAACCGGCTGATTATTCTATAGGCGGAACGCCTGGTAATAAATGCGCTTCTGGAAGGTGTTTTGTGCCTAGAGGGGTTAGTATTAGAGGTCGAGGCCGAGGGAGATGCTTCGGAGAGAATCGAATCATTCGCCTTTTCTCCTTGCACAGTTGTTGGCACTTAGGAAGCTGACTTAGCGACTGTCTGCAGACCTGTTACTTTGCCAGCACCTGAAGCAGGGGTTTTGACAGGATCACATCCCATCTGGACCTTGGAAGCCTTGGAGGTACCTGGTTTCGAAGAACCACTGTGTACCAAGCTCGAATTTTTACTGCCTTTTGGCTGCGTCGGTTTAGTATTTTAGCGCACTAGTAGCTAATCGACTAGCGGAGCCTGGCGCCACCACTCCACTAGACGAGGTCTCAGTAGCAGACGACGTACTACAGCCTGAAGCCGACACTGTAGTAGTCGGGTCTCCGGAGATTATGAAGCCCTTAACCGGATACGCAGGGCATGATTTTTTATCGGACGTTTGGACGAAAATTGGGGGGTTGCATTTTATGCCTACCTGCCAGGCGTGAAAAACCTGCCACTCCTCAGGAGACAAACGCAGACCATTAACCGCTCAATATGAGGACAGACGTTTATGGATTTAAGGTACCGTATTTTGTAAGAGCGATTTCGTAAGAACGAATAAAGGACCCTTACGGATCAAATTGACGTATGTCTCGAAGCCGCCCCAACTGGGGAGAAACAGACGCTAGGAGACAGGGGAAGAATTAATTCTTTATTCGTAACTAGTATAGGTCCCACTGGCAATCGAGACTATGTAGGTAATAACTATAGTCACTACCCCGCTCCTCTTCATGCTAGTGAGACTCTAAGGACTTGTACGATAATTAAAAATGCATCTTAGATGCGAACAAACTGCCGCTCCACTGGAGACAGACACAGACCATTAGCCGCTCACTGTGAGAACAGACGCTAATTGGATTTAATAAAAATACGGACCGACGACCTTAGGGATGATGGTCGAGTGACTTTTAAGGTCAACGGACGTATGTCCCCTAGCCGCCCCACTGGGGAAAACAGACGCTAAGAGACAGGGAAGGGGTAGTTCTTAGTTCGTACTCAATTCAGGCCACACGGGCATCAGAAATTACGGTAATGACTGACGTCACTGCCGCTTCTCTAGATGCCAGTGTGACTCCAGAACATCTGCGTACTTAAGCCCTCGCATCGCGCCAAGATGACTACCCATTCGCGAGGGATTAATATCAATAATAAGCGAATTTTGAAATGCTTTACCATTCATTATTTATATATATTTTTTTTATATTTTATAATTCATTTGTAAAATATATATAAAATAAATAAATATAATTACGAAAACCGCTTTTGAATGTTTTTATAATTTTTGTATTTGGGCAGCTTATACCACTCTTTATAGATATTTTTATTTCCAACGATTCGTGATCACTAATTTTCAATTTAGTATTCGTTTTTTTTCCTTTTCATTATTTATTTATTGAATCTTCATATATTAAATATGAACAAACAATAATTAATCAAATCTTATCCTAATAATTTATTTTATGTCCTGCCAGTGCCAGACAAAAATTTTCTTCATCACGGGTCTGTTCACATATGTAGGTGTTTATCGCTCATCTTAATGGGTAAGTGCTGCAGTGTCTCTTCTTCTTAAGCGAGTGTGGCCACTATCATTTAAAATATTTCGAGCTAGTGGATTAGGGTGCAACTCTAGCCTTTTTAAATATTTTACCGCATACTTCGTAATAATACTCCTTACCAGTGGCACATTGAGATCCTTGTGGATATTTGAGTTTTTATCATACCAAGGGGCAGCTGTGATTATTCGAAGAAGTTTATTTTGGCGCCTTTGAATTTTTTCGATATTTGAAGCCGAGGCAGTGCCCCATAGTTGAATACCGTAGCACCATATTGGCTTTAAAATAGAGTTGTAAAGTAGTAGTTTGCAATCGAGACTAAGAACAGAATTTCTTCCAATAAGCCAGTTAATTTGAATTGCTTTTAGTTTCATTTGGGTTAATTTAGCTTATATATGGCATATCCATGTTAAACGACGATCTAGATGAATACCGAGATATTTGACATACGATTGTTGAGGCACTAGTTGATTACTGATTTTAATACGGGGGCAAGTTTCCCGATGCAAGGTGAATGTTATATGTACGCATTTTTGCTCATTGACCTTTATTCTCCATTGTTTTAACCACAGTTCTAATTGAAATATGTGATCCTGCAGGTATCGAGATGCTTCACGTCTGTTCTCGTGTACGCTTAGAAAAGCTGTATCATAAGCAAAAGTTAACGTTAGGGTGTAATTATTTGTTGGCATGTCCGAGGTATATAAGGTAAAAAAGTGGGCCCAGGATGCTTCCCTGTGGGACTCCAGCTTCAATTGGCTGAGGAGAACTTAAAAAATCACCTTCTTTAATAATAAATTTTCGACCGACCAAGTAGCTTTCTAGCAGTTGTGTGTGATAACCGGTAGGTTTAGCTTCAATTTATGTAACAAGCCTACATGCCAGACTTTATCAAAAGCTTGAGAAACATCGATGAGGAGAGCGTCGCAATATTTTCTTTCTTCAAAAGCTTTTCTTATGGAGTTTACTATTCGATGGGTTTTTTTAAATTGTGCTATGTTCTCTTCTGAAACCGAATTGATGGTTAGGTATTAGGGTGATCAGTTCGGTTTTCAGAAACCGGCTACTCGGTTTTTTCTACCCATAAAAACCGTCGGTTTTTTTTAAATCCCTGTTTTTCGAATATCGAATAATCCGGTTATTTTTTGTCGAATCTCGGTTTTTTGGCATTCGATATTTTTTATTAAAATTTATTCATAATTGTGTTAAATGTGTACTCGTGCATGCTTTTTTCCATTGTTTCGGCCGAACAACCTAATTTTCAGTTTTATAAATCTTCAATGTTTAATAAGTCGGCTGAAAAGCGAAAGAAAAATGTTTGTAAAAGACCAATTTAATAACCTTCAACTTATCCATGATGTTAAGCACCGCTGGAATTCTACAAATGTGTGAATCATACTTTATTGGACTTAGGACTGACACCAATTATTGAAAATATTATCGCAACCTTGTCTGTGTTTAGTGACTCCCTTAAACCTTTGGAAATGTCTATACAAAAACTTTCTGCAAACTCTTCGACTTTAGCTGATGCTGAAGGTATTTTTAAATTTGTACTTAAACACTTTTCAACAATTCAAAACCAATTATCAATAAATTTATATGAAATTGTTAAAAGACGTATATCAGAACGACGTGTTCAATCCCTGAATACTCTCATTTTGTATTTAAGTACGAGTAAACTCCCAATTAGTGACGCATTTCTAAAATATTCAAGTAAAAATTATTTTTGATTTTTTATATATGGATAAGAGCGGCAAAAGGACTCAAAACCTTGTCAGATTATTAAACGCCTTGTACACTATAAGTCCAACTAGTACATTGAGTGAAAGGGCATTTTCAATGTCAAATTTTATAAAAACCAAAGAAAAAATAGGTATACACTCAATAACTTAAATTGTATCTTATTTCTTAAATGTTACTTTAGGGAAAACTAAAGATTAAATTAAATATATTTATATATAATCAAGTATTTACAAATTAATTGTTTTGTTTCGTTTGTCTTTGTTAAAAAAACAAACTGATCTCACTAATGTTGTGCATTGTAATTATAATAAAACTAAAAGTTTACTTCTTATAGGTATAATTGAATTGTTTTCTGTTATTTGTTAATAACATTTTTGGTCTAAAATTGTTTTTTAATTTGTTATTTGGCATACTTTTGAAAACCGGATTATCCGGTTTTTTGTGAATTTCAAAAAAAGCAACCGGTTTTTTTTAATTGCCATTTTTCGAATAATTCGAAAACCGGTTTTCGCAAAAACCTGAATAATTGATCACCCTATTAGGTATACACCCATTATTATTTAAAATTGGGGTTAATTTTGACGCTAAGAGCTTCTCAAACAGCTTTGATATATTAGACAATAAGCTAATAGGCCTATATGACTCAACTTTTGTGTGATCTTTTCCTGGCTTTGGTATCATCTTTACTAAGGAGACCTTCCATTCTTGAGGGTAGTATTCAAGGCGTAAAATATCATTACAAAAATAAAGAATAATTTTCTTTGCTATGCGAGGTAGCTCCAAAAGCATTTTGTTGCTTATCTTATCAAAACCAGGGGCTTTCTTGGGGTTTAAGTTACAAATAGCCTTTTCGATTTCTCTCATCTCAAATCTTAGGGGAACAGCTGCTCTAGCAGCAACAGGTGGTAACTCGTCCGCTATGTCGTCAGATATATTTGGGGTAAATACGTTTTTCAAATGATTTACAAACAGGTTTCCTTTCTCATTATCATTTCTTGCCCAACTTCCATACAGGTTTCTTAATGGTGGTTTCGTGATAACTGGCCTTTTTAGATTTCTGGCTGCACGCCATAATGAGTAGTCTGATTGTGGAGTTTCATCCAGGTCCTTAAGATATTATTCCACGGAAGCTGTTTTCCGAGACTGCAGTAATTTTCTTAGCTTTTTTGTGCACTCTTTTAATAAGTTCTTAAGTTGGGGGGATCTGTGCAATTGCCACTCTCTTCGCACTCTCCTTTTTTCATTCAAGAGTAGCTCGACATCTGTAGAATATATTTTATTATTATAAGTTTTTTTTGAGGGTTTTGCAGGAATGTTGAACCGCTAGTTTAAGATAACTGTCAAAATTGGCAATAGAGAGATCCACATTCTCCGGTGTGCTAAGCGGAATATTTTCTGTGCAATGAGTACTGAGATATTTTTTATATTTTAACCAATTTATTTGTGTAGCTGACATCGCTATGTAACTAGAGGGAGATACAATTCTATTGGTGTTTGTTATAGTAACTGTTCGCCGTAAGCGAAATAATCTAAAAGAAGAAAATAAAACACGATAGTTTTAAATATATAAACAAAAGCCAAATTGCTTTATTGGTTGGTAACAATTTTACCTTTGTAATTACACAAGTTGTAATTAGGTTGCAACGATATGCAGGGGGATGATGCTGAAGTATCGATCGATAGATAACGAGTAGCAAGAAGTTAACTTGAAGAGTCAAGAGAGATACATCAAGATGAAGTAAGGTGGCGGCGACTTTAAGCATTCGTTAAGTTACTCGTTAGAATCTGTAAACACTTACAAGGGTGTATTAACTAGGAGTAGACAGATTCTAACGAGAATGTAAGGCAGGGATGGGAGTTCGAAACCCATTAATTTAATTACCACAAAAATTACGAAAGTAATGTTTTGTAATTAAACATTGCCGGCCACCTTGCAACATCGAGGGATGTTGTAACTTAAAAATAACTTAAAAATAAGACAACGGCTGTATAGTGCAGTTGTGTGAGCTTTTTTTTATTCGAAATACATTAACCGAGAGGGCCAGTAGGGACCCCAAGTGGGCCAGTAAGGACCATGGATTGAGCCAGTAGGGACTCAGGATCGAACAAGTAGGGACTCGTACTAAGTGAGTCATAAGGGACTCCTAAGTGTTTTAAGGCCAGTGTTTAATATGGTAAACACATTAAGTAAATACTAGAACTTATCAGCAAAAGAATTGATAGTTTTAGAACGAGAGAAAATTCCCACATAGATAAACCAGTCATAAATTATGTGTTTTATGGCTCACACTAATGACTGGCATACACATAGCGTTTTGTGTATTTACTGTGCACACCACATGTCGGCAAGGGTCATGATAAGAAAATGTGTGTGATCGTGCAGTAGGTAGAAAATGCCTTTCTTAAAGATTATGAACTGTGTATTTAGTATATAAGAGAGAAAATATCTTTGAATAAATGTCATTAACTTTAGTAACATAACTGAGTGTGGCCGTATTATGTATCTCCTGGTTGGAGAAGTTGTTCGATGTGCCATAACTGCACATTTTGGTGATCCCGACGTGATAATTCACGTATAAATATTTATCTCCTGATAGCTCGAATTTAGTTGCAAGTTGAAGTAGTCATCGATGTGCCATAACTGCATATTTTAGTGACCCCGACGTGATGATTCACGAATAACGACTGCAAATGGATGGAAGGAAAACTCCAGCAGCATTTGAAGAAGAGAAAGATCCTGTTCTGCGCCAGATGCTTGAAGAGGGCAGACAAGATCAATTAAAGTTGATCCAAACATCTCTCGAACTAAGAGAGTACATGGAGGCGTTCGCTCCTGATCCTGTTCTGCGCCAGAGACTTGAGAAGCAGAAGGAAGAAATTCTCACAGCCATAGAACGGGAAGCTGAGAGACACCAGGAAGAAGTATTGATGCTGGAAGATGTTGTCCAAGCCATGCAATTTAAATCTTTTGATGAAAGGAAATACCTTCCTACCACCAGCTGATCAAAAAAGAATCTTGCTATTTAGGAGGAAGAAATGGTTTCTCTGAAGCAAGAGATAACGAGTTTAAAGGATGAACTCGTTAAGGAACGTATGAAATGGGAAAATACGGAAAACGAGCGAAAAAGATTCCGAACCAAATATTTTGATTGTTCGTGCGACAGGTTCTGGACGGAACGAAAATGCAAAGAATTAGAGTTGGAAAATAAACGGTTAACGAGCCAGTTAATTGAAGAAAAGGAGTCTAAGGATGCTGCATATGTTGAACTGCAAGTTCTGAGAGACGAATTGGCTGAAACAGAGGCCAAACTTCGAAAGGAGCAGTTATGCAATAAATCCAATCAGGAGAAGTTAGAAGCAGTTTACACTCAATTGCGAGTTAAAGAAAAATTTGAAGTATCGTTAAAAAGGTAATTGCGACATGAGCAATCTTTAAAATAAACATCAGAGTCAATGGTGTCGTCATTGAACAAAAAACTGCAGGAGATGACAAAGCTCAAGGAGAATATGCAAAATGACTTTGCTGATAAAAAAACATATTTTGAGTGAACAAACGTCCTTGCTCTTCGCAACTCAACGGAAAGTTGAAATACTTCAAAATGAAAATCAGAGCATTCAAATACTTAATGTGTGCCAAGAGCGGGAACTGTCTTTGTTAAAAGATGAGAACATCACACTAAAAATCGAAAACGAAAAGTTGGCTAAAACTTTGCAGGCCAATGCTACAATGGTGGAAGCATCGAAAAAAGATGAGTCCGATTTCGATAACAGTGGTGACAAGAAAATGCATGAAATCGACTTAAATAGATTCATGACCGTCGATTCTGTGGGAGTAACTGACGAAGAAATGGATGCCGACGTCGACACTCTATTTAACGACGTCAATGTCAATGAAGGCTCCGAAGTAAAAAGCAAGGATTTATTCCATGCCAACGAGGAAGAAAAGAACTTACATTCCAAGCCGTTTAAGTCATTGTCTTTAAATGGCATTTTGAAAGATGAAAGTCCAGGTGAAAGAAGACACGAGAAACTTCCCATCGCCGGGGAACGAAGAGAGCGGTTTGTAGCTGTACAAGATGGTGCAGCAGCAGTTAAGAGAATCATGTTCAAATGGACATCAAACTAGAGACCAGATGCTACAATGGAAGCTAAGTCAAGTCCAATCCTTTGGCCGCCGGATCATGGAAAATATATAAGGAAAGATGACATCCCAAAGTGCCCGATCGTTGTTAATAGTGGAATTAATTATATAGTTTTAGGTTAAGTAGTTTAAGTATTAATTAGATTAAGTTTTTATTTATTCAGAGGTATCGACTTAATTATGTATTAAAAGATCAGGATCTTTTAAGGAGGGGAGAATGTTTAATATGGTAAACACATTACGTAAATACTAGAACTCATCAGCAAAAGAATTGATAGTTTTAGAACGAGAGAAATTCCCACATAGATAAAACAGTCATAAATTATGTGTTTTATGGCTCACACTAATGACTGGCATACGCATAGCGTTTTGTGTATTTACTGTGCACACCACATGTCGGCAAGGGTCATGATAAGAAAATGTGTGTGATCGTGCAGTAGGTAGAAAATGCCTTTCTTAAAGATTATGAACTGTGTATTTAGTATATAAGAGAGAAAATATCTTTAAATAAATGTGATTCACTTTAGTAACGTAACTGAGTGTGGCCGTATTATTTATCTCCTGGTTGGAGGAGTTGTTTCGATGTGTCAGAGTCGCACAGCCAGTATGGACCTAGCAGTCGCAAGTTCCCGATAGAACCCAACCAAACGAATTTCCTCCAATTCCCGGAATTGCCAAAGTGTATTGTTCCTTATAGCCTCGTCTGAGACGGCGATAGCGTTAGTAAAGGTACGAACATGATATGATGCTATATGACCCGTAATGATCCAACCGAATATGGTGTTCTGCGCAATCAGCGAAGCCATCAAGTTTTGCTGAGATCCCTCCAGTAGAATACTGGGATACAAATCAGCACCGATTAAAATGTCTACTGGGCGACTTTCAAACAAACGAGAGTCAGACCAACGAAGTTTCGGCAGTTGAGCTTCAAAGTCCGAATTGACTCTGAACGAAGGTAAATTTTGCGAAATCTTTGGCAGAACGAGCGCCTCCGTTTCGTTGTCGCAACATTGGCCGAATTGTCAGTGTTGGACGTATCCCGATGCAATAGAGTGTGATGCCTCTGATTGCATTTCGAACAATTATGATAGCTATCACAATTTTTTACTTCATGTCCTCGCATCAGACAATTAACGCACAAGCGGTGGCGTTTAACAGTAGTGAATCTTTCTGTAGGCGAAAGATTTTTAAAAGAAGGACACAAATGAAATCTGTGGCTTTGTTCCCGACAAAACATACAGTATGAACTCGAAGAAGTACGAGAAGGTTCCGAAGCTGTATTCGTCAAATGCGATGTGGCCTTTTTACCATTAGATCGCTTCGGAGATTCACCACCCCGAAGATCATGAAGGCACAATAGAGTTTGGATTCTTTCCGTTAGAAAATTGTTCAAATTCTTCCACGATGATAGAGCCGATTTATTTTTGACGCTCTGTTCCCACAAAGTTTGCGTTATTTTCGGTAACCGCTGAAGACACGAAAACTAAAATCGGGTCCCAATTATAAGTCGGCACGTCATGAATGGCCATCGCCGATAGGCAGGCATTCCGCGTTGTACCGACTTTAAACCCGAGCTTGTCTCTCCATCATGAACCGGGAGACCGAAAAGCTCCTTCAGTTGGTTATATACCAAGATACTAGTGTTATCGTATGTATCTCTCAAGGCTTTCCACGCAAGAACGAAACTGCGATGAGTAATCGGAAATTTCGAAACAATTTCGCGTGCCCCACCGCTCGTCTTACATACTAAGTGACAAAGTCACGAAAGAAAATCGCCATGAAATACGTCAGTATCACATGGCGGCAGCGATTGATTATGTACGCTATCACTGATGGGGAGAGCAGAAGTTTGAACAGTGATCGGAGTTTCGATCACGATTTCCGATTTATCCGTCTCTCGAACGACCGAACTAGCTCTAGATGACACAGGAACACAACGACGAGGTTCACGTGGATTATGTGCCGAATGCTCAGATTCCACTCGGACAGATCTTATCGACGAACTATGTCGAGATGACCCGCGAGTACAACGAATTTGGTCTTGCTTGCGGTTGATTGCGGATAAACATTGCATATAGGCTTCGAACGCCGCGTTGTGTTTACCGTCCGCAGAATCAATGTCCGCACTCGTCGCATCTTCTGCCGAGTGCAGATAAACGAAGCACTCATCGAAAGTGCTTTTTGCCTTTACCCACAATGCTTTCAATTCCGAACTTCGTACCTCAAGACTATAAATATCGAGATCTTCGTCGCGTAAAGCATTCAAGTTCGCGTTAAATTTTATTAAAGCATCCGACGCTCTAATAAAGAAATCGAGAGGGGTAATAGGCATTATAGATTTAGATTATCCGAATTAAAAGAAAAAATGGCCGATTGTAGGGTATATTGGATTTTCCGAAAGTAAAATATCAAAAACTACCGAGACAATACCGAAAAGCCAAAAAAACGCGAAAAAATCAACAAATGTTCAATAAAAGTCGAGTTGACTGACCGTAGGGTGTACTGAATTTTCAGGCGAAATCGTAGTCACACACCCGATGAATAGCGAAAAAGAGCGACTCAACAAAAGTCGAGTAAAATATTAACGAAAGTTAAGTAGACCGACTGTAGGGTGTACTTGATTTTTAGGCTAAATTATAGCTAAACACACGATAAATAACCAAAAAGCGATAAAATCTAAAAATATCTTTAAATTTTTAGGCAAATTTTTTAGGCAAAATCGTAGCCAAACACCCGATAAATAACAAAAAGACAAAAAAATCGCTAAATTTTAACGAAGGTCGAATTGACCAACTGTAGGGTGTTTTAGATTTTTAGGCCCAATCGTAGCCAAACACCCAATAAATATCAAAAATACCAAAAACATAAAAAAATAGCAACATTTTAGCTAAAGTCGAATCGACCGACTGTAGGGTGTACTCGATTTTTATGCTAAATCGTAGCCAAACACCCGTTAAATAACAAAAATGCCGAAAAAATCAAAAAAATCGCAAAATTTTAACAAAAGTCAAGTCGACCGACTGTAGGGTACCATGTACAAATAAGCAAAAAAACTCAAAGAACGCGTCGTACAACAGTAGCGAAAGCAAAGCTAATCAAAAAAACACCAAAAAGTAACACTTTTATTACAATAAGTCCGATTGACCTACTGTAGGGTGCAGACGATTTTTTCCATTTTTTGTACCGACCCGTATAGCCCACGAAGCTATATTATACGAAACCCGCAAAAAAATAAAATTTGTTACAAACGAGTTTTCGAACAAATACTATCGACGCGATACCTGTAGGGTATAAACAAATAAAAAGAAAGCGACACAAAAGAAAATACGCAAATATCAACTACTACTGGTATGTATGTAACTACGTATGTTAATACGTAGTAATATGTGAAGCTGTGTGTATTGTTTTCAGTGGTACGTTTTATGCTTATTTCAAATCGATAGTTGAAATAGACAACAACCTAATTATGACGTTAATATGTCGCGATTTTGTTCTTTTGTTCTTAGCGACCACTATGCAGTTTTGAAAACTCAAATTACACACAACTTCACTGCAATGAATATGGACAGGGACTTGCTCTTGTTATTTTCACGAGTTTAATTAGTCTTTGCTGCTTTACAACATATGAATGTGCGTGTGTATATATGTTTGAATATTCGCACTGCAGCCGCGGAATAGACAAATAGAATAGACAAACAAATACTTTGGCGAGGGGAGTGGGGGTTATTAGTGATGGGCTGTAGGGCGATCTGTTAGTTGTTGTTGTCTGTGCGAGAACAGACAAAACAACTTCGATGTAGGTATGGACGTATGTATATATTTTATCACTCGCGAGCTCACTCTTAGGTAAATATACTGCACTATACGTACCTTTTGATGACGAGATGACCCGCGAGTACAACGAATTTGGTCTTGCTTGCGGTTGATTGCGGATAAACATTGCATATAGGCTTCGAACGCCGCGTTGTGTTTACCGTCCGCAGAATCAATGTCCGCACTCGTCGCATCTTCTGCCGAGTGCAGATAAACGAAGCACTCATCGAAAGTGCTTTTTGCCTTTACCCACAATGCTTTCAATTCCGAACTTCGTACCTCAAGACTATAAATATCGAGATCTTCGTCGCGTAAAGCATTCAAGTTCGCGTTAAATTTTATTAAAGCATCCGACGCTCTAATAAAGAAATCGAGAGGGGTAATAGGCATTATAGATTTAGATTATCCGAATTAAAAGAAAAAATGGCCGATTGTAGGGTATATTGGATTTTCCGAAAGTAAAATATCAAAAACTACCGAGACAATACCGAAAAGCCAAAAAAACGCGAAAAAATCAACAAATGTTCAATAAAAGTCGAGTTGACTGACCGTAGGGTGTACTGAATTTTCAGGCGAAATCGTAGTCACACACCCGATGAATAGCGAAAAAGAGCGACTCAACAAAAGTCGAGTAAAATATTAACGAAAGTTAAGTAGACCGACTGTAGGGTGTACTTGATTTTTAGGCTAAATTATAGCTAAACACACGATAAATAACCAAAAAGCGATAAAATCTAAAAATATCTTTAAATTTTTAGGCAAATTTTTTAGGCAAAATCGTAGCCAAACACCCGATAAATAACAAAAAGACAAAAAAATCGCTAAATTTTAACGAAGGTCGAATTGACCAACTGTAGGGTGTTTTAGATTTTTAGGCCCAATCGTAGCCAAACACCCAATAAATATCAAAAATACCAAAAACATAAAAAAATAGCAACATTTTAGCTAAAGTCGAATCGACCGACTGTAGGGTGTACTCGATTTTTATGCTAAATCGTAGCCAAACACCCGTTAAATAACAAAAATGCCGAAAAATTCAAAAAAATCGCAAAATTTTAACAAAAGTCAAGTCGACCGACTGTAGGGTACCATGTACAAATAAGCAAAAAAACTCAAAGAACGCGTCGTACAACAGTAGCGAAAGCAAAGCTAATCAAAAAAACACCAAAAAGTAACACTTTTATTACAATAAGTCCGATTGACCTACTGTAGGGTGCAGACGATTTTTTCCATTTTTTGTACCGACCCGTATAGCCCACGAAGCTATATTATACGAAACCCGCAAAAAAATAAAATTTGTTACAAACGAGTTTTCGAACAAATACTATCGACGCGATACCTGTAGGGTATAAACAAATAAAAAGAAAGCGACACAAAAGAAAATACGCAAATATCAACTACTACTGGTATGTATGTAACTACGTATGTTAATACGTAGTAATATGTGAAGCTGTGTGTATTGTTTTCAGTGGTACGTTTTATGCTTATTTCAAATCGATAGTTGAAATAGACAACAACCTAATTATGACGTTAATATGTCGCGATTTTGTTCTTTTGTTCTTAGCGACCACTATGCAGTTTTGAAAACTCAAATTACACACAACTTCACTGCAATGAATATGGACAGGGACTTGCTCTTGTTATTTTCACGAGTTTAATTAGTCTTTGCTGCTTTACAACATATGAATGTGCGTGTGTATATATGTTTGAATATTCGCACTGCAGCCGCGGAATAGACAAATAGAATAGACAAACAAATACTTTGGCGAGGGGAGTGGGGGTTATTAGTGATGGGCTGTAGGGCGATCTGTTAGTTGTTGTTGTCTGTGCGAGAACAGACAAAACAACTTCGATGTAGGTATGGACGTATGTATATATTTTATCACTCGCGAGCTCACTCTTAGGTAAATATACTGCACTATACGTACCTTTTGATGACGAGATGATGAAGTTGTTGAAATTTGTTCATGGTTGTGGATGTAATTCGGCGCTACACAAAAAGGAAACCGTATTAGTTCATCAGCGATTCGGCTCGAATGGACCAAAATGTTCGTCGTAAGCGAAATAATGTAAAAGAAAGAAAAGAAGAAAATAAAACACGATAGTTTTAAATATATAAACAAAAGCCAACTGCTTTATTGGTTGATAACAATTGTACCTTTGTAATTACACACGTTGTAATTAGGTTGCAACGATATGCAGGGGGATGATGCTGAAGTATCGATCCAAAGATAACGAGTAGCAAGAAGTTAACTTGCAGAGTCAACGAGATACATCAAGATGAAGTAAGGTGGCGGCGACTTTAAGCATTCGTTAAGTTACTCGTTAGAATCTGTAAACACTTACAAGGGTGTATAAACTAGGAGTAGACAGATTCTAACGAGAATGTAAGGCAGGGATGGCAGTTCGAAACCCATTAATTTAATTACCACAAAAATTACGAAAGTAATGTTTTGTAATTAAACAGTAACAATTGTAGGTGTGTGATCAGAGGATAATTCTAATGAGGCTTTAACGTGAATCGTTTCTGCGGGGATGTTTTTAACCACGCCGAAATCGATGACATCTGGAATTTTTTGTGGATCAGCAGGCCAATATGTTAGTTGTTCGCTCGCGACAACATTTAAATTCATTTTACAGATTGTGTTAAACAAAACACGACCCTTTGGTGTTATAAGTCGTGACCCCCAGAAGGAATGTTTAGCGTTATAATCGCCAGCGGCCAGGAAACAGGGTCCTAGGGATTTATAATATTCACAATATTGGCTTTCTGATATTGAAAATCTAGGTGGAGAGTATAAAGATGGAATTACTATGTTTCGATTAAGCTCTTCAACACGAATATTTCCAATTATTAAATAGTTTTTATTCCCCGCAATTTTATCCGTTTCGGTTTCAACCGGCCGTGGCATAGTGGTTAGAACACGCGACTACCACGCGGGAGATCACGGGTTCGATTCCCGCCTCTAGTCATCTACAATTTTCTTTCAATGTCGCAGTATAAGTGTTGAGATAATCGGCATAGCTAGTAAAGACCTCTCAAACAGTAACGTTCGCATTCGTCGATAAACAAGTAGGTTCCGTTTGTTGTGAACCTAAAAAATAGAAAGCGTGTTAAATCACAACGACGCGAGAAGCTATCCCATACCTCATTCATGGGGTGTAAAGGGAAATTAAGTTTTTTTAAAGTTTCAAAAAAATTAATAAAAGATGATTACATTATATTTCTGATTACATTATATTTCTCCTTCTCGCATCTAATTTCGATTTAAAGCCACCATATTTGTTTATCGATTGATATACAATATATTTTTTTTTAAATTGCCATTTACAGTTTATTTAGATGCACACTAAGCCGGGTCGGTCTATATGGAGAAAAAAATATATGAATGTTACCGCCTTATATGAACTTACTTACTTAAGTGGCCAATTACAATTTACGAAACGTAGTTCATAAATTTGAGGCCTGAAGTAATAATGAATTCCACTCGTTTCGGTCTTCTGCGTGTGTTCTCCAGTTAGTCCTACCAGATGATGGCACATCGCCTACCACTTGGTCCTTCCAACGGAGTTATGGTCTCCCTGCTCTGCACCGTCGTTCAGGTTCGCCTTTAAACACCTTTCTCGCTGGAGCATTTACATCCATCCTGGCAACATATCCCAGCCATCGAAGTCGTCGGATTCTGACTCTTTTAGCTACGTCGATGTCGTGGTAAAGCTCATACAGCTCATGGTTCATCCGATGGCGAAACTGGCCGTCGACATAGATAGGTCTATATATTTTTCGTAGTACTTTTCTCTCGAATACTCCCAGGTTTTGTATGTCCGTTGTCGTAAGTACCCATGATTCGGCAACATACAAAAGAACGGGTAAGATAAGCACCTGGTATAGCTGTTTCTTAGTATTCCGAGAGAAGGTGGTGTTACTAAAGTGCTGCCGAAGTCCGTAGAAACATCTACCTCAAAACAATAATTGTCAACGTTCACGGTGCATCCCCATCGAGAGGACTCCTTGTTCGTCGAAATCATTATTTTGGTTTTGTCCTCGTTGACCGCTAAACCTATTTTTGCTGACTCCTTTTCTAGTGACGAGAAAACTGCAGTAACATCCCGCAGATTTCGGCCAATGATGTCAAATGTCTATATCATCAGCATAGACTAGTGGCTCTTGTGGAATATGGTGCCAGACATGTTGACACCAGCCTTTCTCATCACCTTCTCCATAACTATATTAAATAGTGTACAGGACAGGCTATCGTCCTGCCTGAGACCTCTTTCCGAGTTGAATGGTTCAGACTGATCCTTACCAATCTTAACCGAGGATTTGGTGTTTTCTAAGGTGCATTTGGAAAGTCGAATCAGCTTTGCAGGAATACCAAACTCAGACAAGGCCTCATAAAGTATATTCCTTATCGGAGAGTCGAAGGCAGCTTTTTATGGGTTTTTTTTCCAGGATCTGTCGTAAGGTGAATTTTTGATCCGTCGTAGATTTGCCAGGTCTAAAGCCGCACTAATATGGTCCAATTAGTTATTCTACAATTGGCTTTAGACGTTCACACAATATGCTTGAAAGGACCTTCTACGCAATTGGTAATAGGCTTATTCCACGGTAGTTCTTACATTCACTACGATCTCCTTTCTTGTATATGGGACATAACAGGCTGAGGCTCCAACCCCGGGCATGCTCTCCTCTTGCCAGATGTTCTCCATGAGCTGATGCATGCTCCGAATCAGCTCCTCCCCGCCAGCCTTAAACAATTCAGCAGGGAGACCATCGGCTCCAGCAGCTTTGTTGTTTTTACGGCGGGATATTGCCACACGTATCACGTTTTTCGCCATGCTTAGCCTTGTGCGTACCTTAACTGCGGTAAGGAAGTGATCGGAGTCAATGTTCGCACCCCTAATCACTCGTACGTCCAGAACACTCGATGCGTGCCTTCCATCGACTACCACATGATCTATCTGATTCCTCGTCAATTGATCTGGAGATAACCATGTTGTCTTATGAATATTTTTATGGTCAAATCTGGTAACTACCATATTTCTTGCCGCAGAGAAATCAATCAGTCTGATGTCATTGTTCGACGTTTCGGTGTGCAGACTAAATTTTCCGATGGTAGGCTCAAATGCGGTTTTCCTGCCTATTTAAGCATTAAAATCGCCAAGTAAGATTTTAATGTCATGGCTCGGGCTACGGTCATATACATTTTCTAGGCTCTCGTAGAACTCGTCTTTGCCCTCATCGCTTTTCTCTTCTGTCGGAACATGGGCACATGTGTTATGTGGAAAAACTTTATTTTGACTCTTATGGTGGCTATACGTTCACACACCGGGTTGAACCTTGAGACTAGGTGCCGCAGTCTCTTGCCAACCACAAATCCACATCCAAACTCGTGCTTGTCCGGCCGCTATAGTAGATGTCGCACGTCTTCATGAGCGAGCACCCGTGTCCCGTCCACCGGATTTCCTGTAAAGCGGTTATGTCAACCTTGTATTCTTCGAGGACTTCCGCCAGTTGGATGGAGGCACCTGGTCTACACAGTGTTCTAACATTCCAGGAGCATATCCTTAAATCATGGTCCTTAATTCGTTTGCGGTGGTTGTCAACATTTTTATTCTTCTCTTACTTCTTTTCATTGCAATAGTTTAAACGTCGGTGGCGGGTTGCAAGCCCGGCGCACCACGTCGCAGTTTTCTCCTCCTGTCAGGATTTTAATACAGGCGCCCATTCTGTGTCAGACGCTCACCAGGGTACCGCTCACTCTGAGCAGACGTGCCTGGGTTTTAGGTTTCTCCCCTCACAGTTAGTCGTGCTCTGAAGGGTGTCAAAGGCACGCTTCTAGGCGTCACCACGTGGAGGTACTCCGTCCGCAGTAGTACTACGAATACGGAGCTCTGTGAGTAGACTTGAAGTGCAATTGGCAAGGATCATTCTGGGTTTGCCAAATTAAACCGATCAGAAGCTTTACCTTGCATCACACTCCCGACGCCTTATATGAACAGTCATATCAAAAACAACATCGGAGTTGCAAAAACTTTTTTTTGTGGGCGTGGCAAAATCGCCTATTTCGAAAACTCCCCTAATTATAAAATTGTTTGATGCAGATTTGAAAACCTTTAGAAACTTTTACACTTAACCTTTTAGTACATATGAAAGTTCGATGTAGACTTTTATAAAAAGTTTTATTGGCTCAACCAAAGATTTTCTCATGCTCCGATATGGCATTAAGCAATATCAAACTGCTTTTACATTGGTCGGTAAAAAATTTATTGGAAATTCCTCAGTTGGATAATATCCCGATTAGTTGGTAGCTTCGAATATTGATTTCTATTTATTTTAACTTTATTTATTCTTCAATTGTACACGTTTTATAACAAAAGAATGTAAAAAAATAAACAAATTTATATTTTGAACTATCACAGTGCGCATACATTTGCATGACTTTTCAAATCAATATAACTTTTTTGTTTATGAATACAAGTTAACGCTTTTTTTCTTCAAATCTTTGCACCACAGAATTTGTTTTGCCATAACTGTTCATATGAAGCGGTAACATTGAAATTTTTTTTTTCCGAACCCGGCTTAATGCACGCTCCCTCTGTGTATCTAGAGCAGTGAACGACATCCTATCTAGAACAGTGAACGACATCCTAATACTATCATAATATGAGTTTGTGTTGGTGAGTTGTTTTCTTCCCTCTCTTACTGTAGTGAAGGAAATTTTTTATAGTTTTTTCATAACTATGAACAAAGTTATAATATAAAAATCCAGGAAATAATTGATAAATGTTACTGCAGGGCGCGTGTCAACGGACATTAACATATTAGAATTAATTTTACCAACAAAATGTATTTCTTGCACTGTCGTGCTAACAAGCACTTCGGACAAATGCTCAAGCGAGACTGAATGCATTTCCCCTCTTCAATGTCCTCAGTTAAATGGGTTTCAGTTACATAAATTAAAATTTAGATTTCCATCACTGCTTATAACTTCAAGTTCATTAAAATGTTTACGTACGAGCTTTTTATGTTCTTTGGTTGCTAGTATGCAATTCTTTCCATTTCTAATTTGTTTTTCCTTTGTAAAAGTGACATTATGTACTTCTGCAGTCATGGTTCGTATCTACACTGTGGTGCAAAAATGAGCCAATGTTTTAAACAAGGTATGTTATTAAATATTTTTTATACTTATTATTGTATTATTTTCAAACCTTTTGCTAAATTTAAAATATGTATCTGTAAAATATGTAAAGCAATAACAAAAACAAAACTTACATTACTGTAAGTATATAAAAACCAAACATTTTCAAAATCAGACTATTGGCACACTTTTGCTCCAAGGTTTTTCTAATCTAAATTTAATAATTAGTCCTGCATATTTTTACTTTCTTCAAATGATCCACCCTATTTGGCTTATATTGACAAAGTTGAGCAACATAATATACAGGAATTTTGTTTCATTTAGCCAGAACCCACTCCCACAGCTCATTTCTACTTTTCGGGGCTCTTTCGTTTCTGTCAGCCCGCGTTTTAGGTAAGCTCACAGATTTTGATCGGGTTCAGATCTGGACTCTGCAGTGGTTACTCCCTGACCCTAAACACCTGAGAACTAAGCCATTCCCTGACAATTTTTACAGAATGTTTTGGGACATTGTCATATTGGCATACGACATTCTTTGGTCTACCTGAAATTTGGCCAGGGCTATGTGGCAAATTATCTTGCAAAATGCGATGATAGTCTTATTATTATTTTTATTATTAGCCTTTAAAACAACTTGACACATATATATATTTATATCTTAGTGCCTAAGTCAGAGGCCGAAATGATCAAAGATTTCCATTCGCTTCGATCTTGTGCGCACCGTCTCCAGTCAGTCCTACCAAGCAGCGTCAGTGATTCCTCCACCTGGTCCTTCCAACGTAGTCGCGGTCTCCCTCTTTTGCGCCGTCCGTCGAGGTCTTGATAGAATACCTTTCGCGCTGGAGTTTCCTCATCCATTCTCACGACATGGCCTAGCCAGCGTAATCGTTGCACTTTGATCCGCTTGACGACATCAATGTCGTGGTATAACTCGTACAGCTCAAGGTTCATCCGAATCCTAAACTCGCCGTTAACGCAAATGGGTCCATATATTTTGCGGAGTATTTTTCTCTCAAACACCGCCAGATGAGCTGCATCTGCCTGTGTAAGCACCCAAGATTCGGAGGCGTACAACAGGACCGGTAAAATTAGTACCTGGTACAGCTGGACTTTGGTAGTTCGAGATAGGGTGGTGTTTATAAAGTGCTCGCGTAGTCCAAAGAAACACCTGTTAGCAAGCACTATTCTCCGTTTTATTTCGAGGCTGACACTGTTGTTCTTGTTCATGGCGGATCCAAGGTAGATAAATTCATCCACTACCTCAAAGCAATAGTTTTCAACGTTCACGCTGCGTCCCCAACGGGTAGACACTTTGTTCGATGATACCATTAACTTCGTCTTGTCCTCATTCACTGCCAAACCCATTTTCGCTGACTCCCTTTCGACTGATGTGAAAACAGCTGTTACCTCTCGCATCGTTCGACCGATAATGTCGATATCATCGGCATATGCGAGCAGCATGTGGCTCTTATTGAATATGGTGCCAGACATGTTAACCGCTGCTTTCCTTAACACCTTCTCCATCACTATGTTGAACAGCATACATGACAAACCGTCACCCTGTCTAAGACCTCTCGTCGTATCGAATGTTGCAGATAGATCCTTGCCAATCCGAACAGAGGATTTGGTATTCGTAAGGGTACACCGGCAGAGACGAATTATCTTCGCAGGAATACCGAACTCAGACATGGCTTCGTATAGTCGATGCCTGATGGGACTATCGAAGGCAGCTTTGTAATCGACAAAGAGGTGGTAAGTGTCGATTTGCTTCTCATGGGTTTTCTCAAGAATCTGCCGTAGTGTAAATATCTGATCCGTCGTGGATGTGCCTGGTCTAAAGCCGCACTGATAAGGTCCAATCAGGTTTTCCACAATTGGCTTTAGACGTTCACACAGTATGCTAGACAGGACCTTATACGCAATGGGTAAGAGGCTAATTCCACGATAGTTTTTACACTCACTACGGTCACCTTTTTAGTAGATTGGACATAGCACACTGAGATTCCAGTCCTCTGGCATGCTCTCCTGAAGCCAAATGTTCTCTATAAGCTGTTGCATGCTTAAAACAAGCTCATCTCCACCCGCCTTAAACAACTCAGCTGGAAGACCATCAGCCCCAGCGGCCTTGTTGTTCTTTAGGCGGGATATGGCAGTTGTTATCTTAGCTTGGCTCGGAGGTGGACACTCGATGTTATCATCTCGGATTGGTGCACAGTCTTCATCAGCCGAGTTTTCACACATCAATAGGCTGCAGAAGTGATCTTTATATATTCTCAGTACGCTCTCGGAGTCAGTAACGAGATGACCATCCTTGTCTTTACAGGAGGGAAGACCTGTTCCATGTACCTTTCCTTTTATCTTTTGATAGAATTTTCGGGCTTCACCTCTGTTCCTGTAATCTTTAATACACACATTATTCCGCTCCTTAAGCTCTCTTTTTTTCGCCTGAAGAGTCGAGTCGCCTCCCGCCTCTTCTCCCTATACTTTTCATGAACATGAACTGCTCGCGTTGCCATTGGCTGCAGTTTGCCCCTGTATGCAGCATCTTGTTCCCGGGTGGCATCGCGGCATTGGTCATCGTACCAGGCATTATCGTTAAAGGGCTTCACATACCCTAGTACGGACCGCTCAGTCCTTTCCATCAAGTGGGCAATATGTTGCCATTGCGCGCTAGTATTTTCGGGAGTTGGAGCTTCAAGAAGTAGTTGAGTGAGTTGGTCAGATGATAGTCTTCCTTTCGCATTATTCCTTCGATCCGTATATGTAGTCCCTCACCATCTGGGGTTACACATCGCCAAATCATAACAGAACCGCCTACGTGCTTAATGTTTTGTGATACATGAGCTGGATTTGGTGAGTTTGATCAATTGGCCCAATAAAAAACCTTCCCAACCGATTGGTATCTATTGATTTTGGTCTCATCTGACTATACGACCAACAAGTTAATCATATATTTAATTTGTATTAGTTAAAACAAATACTCACCACGTGCCAATCTCAAACCATCTAGCACGGAGGCTTTTCTTTTATGATTTGGGGATGTGTAACCCCAGATGGTGTGGGACTACTTATACGGATCGAAGAAATAATGCGAAAGGAAGGCTATCATCGCATTTTGCGAGATAATTTGCCCCATAGCCCTGGCCAAATTACAGGTAGACCAGAGAATGTCGTCTGCCAATATGACAACGTCCCAAAACACTCTGTATAAATTGTCAAGAAATGGCTTAGTTCTCAGGTGTTTGGGGTCTGGGAGCAACCACTGCAGAGTCCAGATCTGAACCCGATCGAAAATCTATGAGCTTACCTAAAACGCTGGCTGAAAGAAACGAAAGAGCCCCGAAAAGTATAAATGAGCTGTAGGGGTGGGTTCTGGCTGAATGAAACAAAATTTCTGTATATTATGTTGCTTAACTTTGTCAATATACGCCAAATAGGGATAGGGATCATTTTGAAGAAAGTAAAAATATGCAGGATTAATTATTAAGTTTAGATAAGAAAAACCTTGGAGCAAAAGTGTGCCAATGGTCTGATTTTGAAAATGTTTGGTTTTTATATACTTGCAATAATGTAAGTTTTGTTTTTGTTATTGCTTTACATATTTTACTGATGCATATTTTAAATTTAGAAAAAGGTTTGAAAATAATACAATAATAAGTATAAAAAATATTTAATAACATACCTTGTTTAAAACATTGGCTCATTTTTGCACCACAGTGTATGTCTTTTAAATTTTTCCTTTCTTTAGCTTTCTCAATCTATATATGTATGATCCACTTCACTGCATTTCGCGCAAATTTGGTTATCATTTTTGCAATACTTTGGCGTGTGGTTAAATCCACAGCATTTAAAACATCTAAAGATCCTTTCACTTGTAAATTGAGAGATGAAGGTTTTATTTTCTCTTTCATTTCTTTTGCTGTTAATTCTCTATTCTGTTTATTTCTTCGCTTGAGAACAACGTTTCACTTTCCGCGCTTATTTATTTTCCTTCAATTCGTTGACAATCTCTGTTTTGGCCTCTTCAACTCTTTTTTCTACCAATTCATTTGTTTTTTTTATTTTCTCAGAAATTTAAACTTTATTTTCCTTAAGCAGTTTAAATAAATTCTTGTAATATTCGTTGGTTATCTTAATAAAGTTGATACAATCTTTACATATAAACTTTATGCTTTAATATTTAAATATCGCATCACACTCATATTTTATGACACCAACGCATTTCATATGAAACTATTTTTCACAAAAGCCGCAATTTAAACTTATGATTCCCTAGAAAGAAAAAATTCGGAAGCGTGAATGTGTTTCTGATTATTGCATTAAACTTAAATGACCTATTTTCAGCTGTAAATTACCGAAAAACGTTAAGCAAAATGGTCACATCTACCACTTCTAGCGTGTTTCCTAATCAAAAAAGTCATATCTGCCACTTACTATGATAAAAAGTCGGCTTTTAAAACTTTTTTCTTTAGTATCTATGATTTTTTTTTGGATAGTATGACTTTTTTTGTCACTCACAAGTTCTTGCAAACATGACAGAACCTAATTTATTATATAAATTAAAAATAGCAACTAATATAGGTATAGACATTCTTATTATAGTGAAAAATTCATGAAAATGTTGAACTTATTTGTACAGTTTGGTTTTTGTAAGTTTTTTGCGTGTCTATACTAGGCAAACAAGTCATAAGTCCATTTTCTCTACTTTATCATCAAAATATGCCATATTTGTTACGATAATAAAATCGAAAAAAATAATACATTTTGAAATCATTTTTGAATTTTTGCAAAAATATTTAATTTTAAGACGCGAAAGATAAAAAACGTAAAAGCTAAATATTTCAAAAGTACTAAAATGGATATGTGACGTTCTTTCTTAGGAGGGCAGTATAGGTATTCACTTCAGCTAACGACTTATTACTAGTTAGTCTGTCTTTTAAAGAAAAGTACTCAACGCGAAAAACTGATTTGAAATCAAATTAAAACTTTAACCTCATTTCGACACACTCTAACGTCTCGATACGAAATTTCACACAATATATTCATAATTTTGACAAAAACAAACCTAAGTTGATGCTAGAAGATCAACGTCGCCAATACTACCTATTTTGAACGAAATTCTAAAAAAATCATAAAAGGAACATCCTAATGCTCTATTTTAACAACTAAAGCGGTGAAGTGTTCCGATCCCTAGAACGGGTTTTCCGGGATATAAAAAAATTATTTTTTCTTCGGTTTGTTAAGCAAAGATGCACAGAATAGCTTGAAATTTTGCAAAGATCATAAACAGGCACGTCGTTATATTGTCACAAAAAATTATGGCTATTGATGAAACGCTGTTCAACCCCGGTCCGGAAACGAAGAAATTTTCATACATATATATGAAATTTTTCAGTTCCCGGACAGGCGTTTTTAAAATACCTACTTAAGTGAGTCGCGATTGTTCAATATTAAAGAACAACATTAGTAACACATTTCCGCGAATTTTTGTGATATTTGCTTAAAAACTGCGGAAAACCCGATTCGGGAACGAAACAATTTCTAAAAATATTTCAGTTTTGCCGTCTATGCCGGATCGACGTTTCTGAAATACTTACTCAAATACGTCGCGAGTTGGCAATGTTGAAAAACAACATTAGTACAACATTTCCACAAATTTTTGTGATATATGTTCAAAAACTGCGGAAACGCCGTCCGGGAAAGAAGAAATGTGTATTATATTTTTCAGTTTTCCCGTCTAACCCGGACCGGCGATTCTAAAATACTTACTCAAATGGGTCGCGATTTGGCAATATTGAAGAACAACATTAATAGAACATTTCCACAAATTTTTGTGATATCTGTTTTGAAACTGCGGAAATGCAGGTCCGGGAACGAACAAATTTGTATTATTTTTTTCAGTTTTCCCGTCTATCCCGGACCGGCGTTTCTAAAATACTTACTCAAATGGGTCGCGAGTTGACAATATTGAAGAACAACATTATTAGAACATTTCCACGAATTTTTGTGATATGTGCCTCGAAACTGCGGAAATGCCGGTCCGGGATCGAAGAAATTTCTATTACAAATGAGCGATATCACAAAAATTTGTGAAATTGTTCTACTAATGTTCTTGTTCAATATTGCCAACTCGCGACTCATTTGAGTAAGTTTTTAGAAACGCCTTCCCGGGATAGAATGGAAAAAAGAAAAATTTTATACAAATGTATGAAAATAATAGAAATTCCTTCGTTCCCGGACCGGCGTTACCGCAGTTTTTAAGTCGACGTCACAGAAAATGCTCTACTAATGCTGCTCTTCAACACTGCCAACTAGCGATCCATTTAAAGAAGTATTTTAGAAACGCCGGTCCGGGATAGACGGGAAATCTGAAAAATTGCATACAAATGTATGAAAATAAGATATTTCTTCGATCCCGGACCGGCGTATGAACAGCGTTCCATCAAACGGCATAATTTTTTGGTACAAGTCTATTTGTGATCTCTGCAAAAGCAAGCCATTCTGTGCGTCTTTGCTTAACGAACCGAAGAAAAAATAATGTTTTTTTTAAATATGTCAATCCCGGTTTCCCGAAAAAACCGGGAATAACGTTTCCCGGGAAATGGGTAGCACTAAAAATATCGTATTGAAATACTGGCTTTTCCGGCTGGCGTTGTTTCGACGCTACTTTTGTTTTTTCACATAACGTGGAGATAATGTACACACTGCGATCCGTAGAGAAGAGCGAACAATAAAGAATTTTCCAATTCGACTAAAGATTTACTATTATTAGCCGTTGCAAAATATACTATATACAATGGAATAAACAAATAACAAAATAAAGAACACACATATTTGTTAAGATGCAAGAAATTTATAAATGGAAGTATTCATTTTAACCTAAAATATAGTTTGAGGTATCAAGAAACTATGTTTCTTACTCGTATATTTAGTGCATTTTCGATATCAGATGTCTTCAACGAAATTTACAGTGGATTTTTTTTGAGGAACATTTTAACTCTCTATATCGACTTTTTACGTATACTTTTCGTCCTTATTTGGGAACAGTCAGACAAATAGGACTTTCTAACATTAAAATATTCTACAAAAATGTTGCTTAACAATTTTTGAAGGTGTGTTCTAAGGCAAGAAATCGATATATTTAACTTTTTATGTTTTCGAAAAACCGACCTCAAAAACGGTTATTCAAAAATAGATATTTTGTAAAAACCGGCTGACGGTTTTCAACAAAAGAACCGGTTTGCTGGTTTTGGTTTTGTATACTTAAATCGGGTCCGACGGTGATTTTAAGGATATTGGTGGTATTGTTTAGAGAATAGTGATCAACCTAAATTTACAATATATTTTTTTGTCGTGTTTTGGCTTGGAAAATGACTGCTTGAGAACCGACCTGAGTGTCGCGACATGTCGCTGAGCTGGCCGATAGACAACCTATTGCTACAGATAAACAAATTCAGTAAAACTTTTTATTTTAATTGAGCGCTTTTTTTGATGCTACAAACTTTATAAATGTCTATATTTCAGGTTTCGTACACATCGTGGTTTCTAGATGCTTTTAATTATGCTATGTTCAGAAATATTAACGTTTTGAATCTGAGCATAGGAGGACCCGATTTTATGGATCAACCTTTCGTTGAAAAAGTGCTGGAACTTTCTGCTAACAAAGTTATTATGATATCCGCCATTGGAAATGACGGGCCTCTTTATGGTACACTTAACAATCCAGGCGATCAAAGTGATGTCATAGGCGTTGGTGGTATAAATTCGGATGATTTCGTTGCAAAATTCAGCTCACGTGGAATGACGACTTGGGAATTGCCTGGTGGTTATGGGCGTTTAAAGCCTGATATTGTGACGTACGGTAGTCAGATCAAAGGCAGCGATGTGTATGGGGGTTGTCGATCGCTGTCAGGCACATCTGTTGCCTCTCCAATTGTGGCTGGAGCTGTAGCCTTGATATTAAGCGGAGCACCAAAAAAAATGTTCATGGCCAACCAGGCATCCATCAAACAGATTTTGGCAGAAGGAGCAGATAGACTCCAAAATAGTAACATGTTTGAGCAAGGTTATGGTAAACTAAATATTTTGAGAAGTATGGAATTATTTTCATCGTATACCTCAAAGATAACCTTAAGTCCCCCATACATCGACTATTCTGATTCGTATATGTGGCCATACAGTTCTCAGCCTTTGTACTGCGGAGCCATGCCATCTATAGTCAATGTTACGATTTGGAATGGATTGTCGGTAAGAGGACAAATAAAAGAAGACCCTGTATGGCAACCAGACCTAAAAAATAAAGGGGAAATTGTAGATGTCAAAATAAATTATTCTCGTATATTGTGGCCTTGGTCCGGATGGATGTCGCTTAAAATATGTAAGTATTAAAATATGAGTAACCACATTGAAGAACGAGAGTTGCCTTTTTCCTAAAAATTAGTAAAAAAAATGTTCTTCTCGAACACAGACCGCCAAAATCTGAAAGGTTATGATCGTAGAAGTAATCCCCTAGCTGGGTTTTGAATTATTAGCTAAGGTTCTTTTATAATTCATTTTTGAAAATCATGTACTGATTCTTAAGGCTATATCTCGTGAATTATTCGAAATTTTGATGTCTCTCTTTGGTAAAATTTTAGCTCTTAATCAGATCTAATAATTGAACCTTCAGATAAAATCAAAAACACAACAAAATATCACTCAAAAAATCAAAAATTTAAAAATATCGTAAAATTTCTTCATAGATTTTTATTGTTTTTTTATTTATTTCTATTTTGTATTTATTTCATTTTGAAAAGCTTAGCATTTTTAATTTCGATAAACGTACAGTTGAAAGTGATTTATTTACAGTTTTGCTGATTTGAGTAAGAAATTGTTGTTTTCTTGATTTTATCTCAAGGCAAAATTTTTAGATCCGATCAAGAGAAAAAAGCTATATTTGGAATAGTTCCAATAAAACGCTCTACAAATTTAATTTTTGTACAGATTTAGCTCTATAACGTTCTATATTGAAAATATAATAGGTTATATATTTTGTAACTTTTTGATTAAATGGGCGGAGTGGGCGAGTCATCACATTTTTTTCAGCTAGAGTGATAAAATTTGGTACACAGATAATACTCGATACTTCAGGCTCATATTTGCAGACGAAATTTTTATTTTCGATAAGTAGGCGGTGGGCTCGTGGCAAACCTATATTTAAGTCTTAGAGAGAGAAAATTTTATATCACGATAGTACTCTCCAATACAATTATGAATATGCAGACGAAATTTTTTATTTTCGATCAGTGGCAAAACTGAAATTTGAAATATTTTCAATCAGTGGACGGATATTTTTTTTATATAAAAAGCATTCTCGGCCTATTACGAACATTGTGACAAGAAATTAGTCGAATCGGTCCATGCGTTCTCAAGTGGTGGCCTTACCAACGAACAATAATTCATTTTTATATATAAGATAATTTCTGAGTATGTCCTGATGTTTGTATGTATATACTATTCTTTCCGCAGCTTTCTGATGACATAGGAGGCTGCAATTTGTCATACTTAAAGTACTTTCTCTGCGCAAGATCGTAACGGAGCCAGATTTTCGATCAATGGGACCGGCTTTTCAACTAGTATAACTAAAAAGATCTGATTAAATAGGTGTTTTTATAATATAGGGAACTTTGGGCCCCACTAGGCACGACTAGGCACCGTCGGATTAAGCTGAATTAAATTTAAAAAAAATATCCCATACAAAATGCGACCAGTCTAAAGTATATGCTTGGTAAAGGAAGGCGTATTTGAGTGTCAACAAACTGCCTTCGAAGGCATGTTTGCAGGCCTAAATATACAATGCCTCGGCTTTTCCGTTGCTGCGATATATTAATATGTCAATATGTGTCCAGAGACAGTGATTTGTAACCGACAAAAGCACAACTATCGAGTATAGAAATTCATAACTATTAAAATTTTTTATGTACATTTACGGTTTGGGTGTCGTTTTCTTTAGAAATGAGTCAACTATTTGTAAACAATTCAAAATTTGGGTTTGCATTGCGATTTCTATTTTTCCTACGATAATGAATAAAATTTTTACCGTTTTTCAAGTTAATTAAAACGTTAGCATCGAACCGACATTACTTATTTGAAAACGTTTAAGGAAGAAGGGCTTTGTTATCTTTAATTTGAGTGGTTATACATGAACACAAAAATTTAAAAAAAAATCTAAAAAAATTATTTAAAAAAACGGTTCACAATCTAAAGAAAAAGTGCTTTAAAGTCTGATTTGCACAGAAAAGTCGAAAATTTGTGGGCTGGTGTTTTTTTTTAATAAAAACAAGACATTTTTAACGATAAATTATATGCTCACTTCCATATATTATTTTTGGGTCTATGAAATAAATCCCACGAAATAAGTCCCACTTTTAAAAACGAAATAAGTCCCACCAAAAATTGCTATTTTGAAAGTGGGAGTTATTTCGTTTTAAAAAGTAGGACTTATTTCGTCAATTGGTGGGACTTATTTCGTTACGCGTTTTTATTTTAAGTGGGACTTATTTCGTTTTGAGTGGGAATAAATTCGTTTTGTAAAGTGGGAGTTATTTCATACCCCTAAATTTATATTTAAAGTTATATATTGGACATTTCGTAAAAGGGACAACCATAATTTTTTGTCCTTATCTCTCATGGCTCTCCTTTTTTGTTTATTAATTACTTTATACTTACTATAATAAAAAAACTTTAAAGAAATGTGTACAAATAGGTACCGAGCTTAACTACTGGAAAAACAATATTAAAAAAAATTGTTGACGTAATTACGTATGTATGTGTTTTATTATATTTTTAGTAGGAAATTGGAATTCGTGTTCCATGTTTTCTAATATCACCATTACAAAATACAACTAATCCCAATGTCACGTTAAAACTATAATACCGTCTACCATGCACTGGATCTTCAAGGTATTTATAAAGGTCGATAATTTTAATCTGATGGTCCTTCCGAAACGCTTTTCATCTTAATAATAACAATTGATCTGTACTTAATCCATTTACGAATCCAACGTTGTTACTAGTAGGCGTTCTCTATACGTTCCTTGACCGAAAAAAGAATTAATAATAAATTCTGGAACTCTATCAAAATTCGTAATATCCATTCCATTAAGAAGCCTTCTGCGAGCTTGCATACGATTTTTCTTTATTATTCCTCTGCTTTGATTATTCATATTATTCGACGTGTGTTTTTTTCGAAGAGTCAAATACTTCTTATTTGAAATCGCATTAAACAGTGAAAAAGTGGGACTTATTTCGTTTAAGAAAGTGGGACTTAATTCATTTTAGAAATATATTATTCAAGGGGTAGTTATTTCATTTTGAGTGGGAGTTATTTCATTTCAAGTAAATTATTAAATCATTTCATTTTGGTGGGACTTATTTCGTTTTCAAAAGTGGGACTTATTTCGTGGGAGTTATTTCATTTTTTTAAGCAATTTTTGGTGGGACTTATTTCGTTTTTAAAAGTGGGACTTATTTCGTGGGAGTTATTTCATAGACCCTTATTTTTACTATTTACAAATTTAATTGCTAATAACAGTAAATCTTTTTTTTATTTTTGTGCACAATGTAAAAATCCAGAAGAAACCGGTTACCAGGGTTTTCCTTAATTTAATATTCGAAATCCGAGTTTTTGAAATAACCCAGTAGGAAGTGTCTGCAAGACATTCTCAAGGATAGGTGCATGACCATAGTAAATCGTTGATGACATTTAGGGGACCGTCCATACAAATCGTCGACGAAATTTTCATACTAGTGTCCGCTTTGTCATGCACGACCTGATGAGCGACAATGTCGGTCAAATTGTCGTTGATGACTATATAAGCGACACGTCGCCTACAAAATCATGCACGACTTGATGGGTGAAAATGTCGGTCAAATTGTCGTTGATGCCTATGTATGTTTTGAATTAACATTCAAGCCATATTGGTATGACGTTGTATATACATTGGTGCCATTTTAAAAGATGGATTTTTAGCTTTTTATTAGTATGACTAATTGTTAATACTTTTATAAAACCAAGTGAGGGATATAAAAGTATTATATCCCAAGAGAAAAGTGAGGGATATAAACTTTTATATGACATTCACCTTTATTCGAGATTTCAAACTATAAAATTGCTGATGTTTACTCGTTCGTTTAATAAAGTAAAATTTTTTCATTTTTTCATTTATTTATATATTGTTATTACCTGCACAAAAGACATAGTCTTATATTAAGTACAGGACATTTATGTTGGGCAGGTGGTTGGTTATGGTAAATATATAATTATACATTGAATAATGGAGAGTAACATGTTATTGCAAAAACAAAATAAACAAAATCGTAACACATAAGTAAACTTTAAACTAAAATAACATAAAAAGAGAAGAACAAAAAAACAAAATATAAAACATTAAACATATGTTTTAGTTAAGAATCAAAATTTTAAACAAAAGTTACTTCAAATAAAATATATATCTATAAATCTTAATAACATTATTTAATTATGATTGCTGAAAATGTCTGTATAAATTTGTCTTAAATTGCCTTTCGCTACTTATTATTTGTATATTATTAGAGATATTATTCCAAAGACGAATTGCATTAACAAAAAAATGATGGTCAGATATACGTCTATTGTGTCTTATTTGTATCAATTGGTCCTCTATTGGATCGTGAGAAACGTAGAATATCAAACAAGTATTTAGGTTTCCGGGTGTAAATAATTTTATGTAAAAATAGTAAAGTCCTTATTTGAAGATAGGTTTCGAAAGAAACGCCAAATATTTGATTAGCAAAAACGAAAACATGGTCTCTTCTTCCCAAACCAAATACATACCTTACAATACTATTGATCGCAACACGCAGTCTACCACAATTACAGAACAGTTCACATGAACACAGAAGTTTAGGAATCAGATATGTTTTGGCTAATAGCATTCTTAAATTCGGAGGCGTAAAATTTTTGTAGATATAAACATTTCTCAATAACCCATACGTTTTACCGATCGCTGTTCCTACATGATCATTCCATAGTAGTCTATTATTAAAAATAACTCCCAGATTCTTAGCCGATTTAACAATATCAATGTTTGAGTCCGATAGCATAATATTTAAGTTGGTGGGAACACAAGCTGGGTTATTGCTAATTACTATGCATTTTGACACTGAAGGGTTTAGGGTTAGCCCATTTTCTTTAGCCCAATTACTAATATTTGTCAAGTCATTGTTTAAACGTGTAACGCTCTCAGCTATTGTTTTGACATGGGTACTTAAAAAAAGCTGAACATCATCAGCATACATGTGAATTCTGCAATATTGTACCTGCTCAGGAATATCATTGCAGTATATTGAGTACAGCAGAGGTCCCAATATAGAGCCTTGTGGAACTCCACGTAAATTGTAGAGTGGTGTAGACAACCGATTTTTACAAGACACTGATTGCGATCTCATTGACAAGTAAGATTTTATAAACTTAAGTGCTCTTTCAGAGAAATTAAAAAATTTTTCTAACTTAAGATACAAAATATTATGATCCACTGTATCGAATGCTTTAGAATGTTATGGTCCAAATCAGATCTTAAGTCCTCATATACCTTAATAAGTGCTGTGGTACAACTATGACTTCAACAAAAACCGGACTGGGCGTAATTTAGTAACGAGTTGTTGTTCATAAAATTTACAATTTGACCATTCATGAGTTTTTCGAAAACCTTTGACAAATATGGTAAAATCGATATTGGTCTATAAGTTTCATCGCCCTTTGGAATGGGAATTATCCTCGCATATTTCCACGCCTTTGGATAATAAGATTTTAAAAGTATTGCGTTGAATATATATGTTATATATGGCAAAATGTTTACTAAAATAATTTTTAAAAATCGTGGGTCAATGCCATCAGTTTCAACCAGTGATGGTATATTTGACGATTTATCGTCATTTTGACGATTTTTTGTCCAAAAAAACAGAAATGACGATTTGACGATTTTTACCCCTCAAATGACGATTTTTACAAATCACAACTTTCCTTTCCAAGTTTGCGCTTGGTAACCCTAACTTAATCAGCACACAATGAAAGTGATGCCAAAAAAATGGTAAATTCATTACAAATACTTTTTGACACATTTTGTGATCAACTTCTGAAACGATTTGAATTTGAAAATAAATTCAAATCATACAACTTAATTAATCCTTATGTACATTCTTCCTCTGTTATTGTAAAAGAGTATCAACATTTTATTGAATACGATGAATTGCAGAGTTTAAACTCCGAATTCCGCGAAGTATCCCAGTTAGATTTTAGAAATATATTTAACAGTAACAACGATGAGTTATTGAAATTTTGGAAAACAGTCTGTGAGCTAGTACGTGTGGACTCTAACCTACTTTTTCCAGTTTGACCAAAATTTATTCAAATAATTCTAATTAAAATATAATTTTTTTTATGTTTTTTTTTTCAGTTTTGTTTTTTAAGTTATTTCATTCAATGAATTATTTTTAAATAAATTTTTAATGTATTTTATATAAAACGTTTAAAAAATGTATTTTATTGTTTTTTTTTTGCATTAGTTTGTTACATACCGGATAAAATGAGTAAATTTTTGTGTAGATTTTTTGACGATTTCAAAATCAGGTTTTGACGATTTCAAAACCCAAAATTGACGCGTTTTGACCAATTTTGTATACCATCACTGGTTCCAACAGCATTGGATTTAATAGATTTTATTGAAAAGATAACATCATTTTGATTAACACTTGCAAATTCGAAGGTGGAAATGTCAGGAGTTGGATTGGGAACATGTTGATAGTAGTTGGGGTTGGATTCTTGCATAGGTATGTCAACAAATGTCTTGTTAATTTGATCAATATCCATGTCATCTTCTATTGCCAATGTTTCCTTTCCTATTCCTATGGATCTTAGTTGTTTCCATGTGTCTTTAGCATTTAAAGCATGTTGAAACTTTACTTTATAATAGTTTATTTTTTTATCTTTATTTTTAAAGTTACTATGTTTCTTGCCTGTTTGTAAATTTGGTGAAAATCAGGTAACTTAAATCGCTTCCATCGTGAAAAAGAGTCATTTCATATCTTAATAAGAGTTTTCAGTTTATTGTCAAACCATGGGTTTTGATTTAAGGATTTTTTTTTACTTTTTAATGACACATTTGTCACAAAAACTATTTATATTATCTTGCAGAAAAATCACTTGGTCGTCAATGGAAGACATATAATACATTTGTTGCCAAGGAATTAAACTATATTCATAAGACAAAAATCTCGAATCAATTTTTTTAAAATCTCGAAATGTCACTATTTTCTCAGTGTGGTCAACCTGTACATCATAAGTTAGGAAACATAGATCATGTTTGGAAAACGCAGGAGCAGATAATTGATCGTGTAACTGTACAGTTTCCTTAGAACTAACAAAAATTAAATCAAATCAATCAATGTTTCCGCAGTACTTGTGTAGTGAGTGGGATTGCTCGTATTGACTAAATACATACCAAAAGACTGCATTATGGCTGTTAAATGTGACTCCTCAAAAATATTGTTATTAAAATCACCTAAAATAATTATATCCGTATATTTAATAGCCAAGTTTTCAATCTTTTCGAACAATTTGTCAAAACGAATTCTTTTACTGGGGCGATAGACTACACCGCATAGAATTTTTTTATATCAGATTCCATTTTTTGTTCCCATTATCAAAGCAAAACATTTTTTTCCTTTTATTTTGCTGAATGTGTTTGATGCACGACAACATAAGTATTTTGTCGGTCAGCTTGTCGTCAACCGAGAGTTTTGACGACAAGTAAATACATTTTTTAAATTTTGTCTTGAGGACAGCGCACAGTGGTTCCTTTTTGGTTTTTTTTGGAATTAATTCTGTAACTTTTGAACGGATAATGCTATCTTGATGAAATTTAAAATAGTTAAAGCTGAGGTGTTTTCGAGATGATTTGGAAATATTCGGCTCCCGAGGTGGTGTGAGGTCCACTGCGTGGCCCTCCAAAGTTGGTCACCTCGGGTGTTTCAAAATTTCAAATGATTGAGGAATGTGCATTTATGAACCGATTTAAAAGATTTTTTGCAATTAGATAGTGCTTCGAAAAACCTTCAAAAAACATGCTTACATTCACATGTTATCTCATTTAGGTCAAGAGATATTTGAGAAAATAAAAAAAATTGTGTCATTTTTGGACGAGGTTGATTTAGTATTTTTAAGGGTGTGAGCTAAGTTTTTCCTTGATTTTAAAGATATTTATATCGTTAGTTAACTTATAAAATTCTGAATGAAAAATAATTCAAATATTTTGTTCCAATCAAAAGTTATAAGCATCGCAATTAAAAGTTTCCAAAAAAAGGCATATTTTTACTGTTTTTTTGCAAAAGGCGACTACATTCTTTCGTTTGTAAAAAAAATATTTCTTCCGGGAAGTGGCAATTTCTTTATTATTCCTCATAGAAATGTTGATGCAGATGCATTTAATGCTAAATTTGAATCAGTTCAGCAAAATGGTTCCCCGGCAAGGGAAGTCAAAAATAACCCATTTTTGAAAAAAAAAATTTTTTTTTTTGAAAATTCTCAAATCGCAAAGCGCCAACGAGAAAGCTCGTTATATATTTTTTTGACCACATATGTGGACTAGTTAACTGTAACGTATTTCAACATCCCTGCCATAAACCAAGACAGTGTGGCCATTTTAGTAAAAAATTCGGAATTTTGGAACATATTTTCCCCGTTTTGGGAATTTAGGTAGTTTGTTGTAAGATATGGCAACATATTGTTATTCGTTTTTTTAAGGACAATTTTATGTACATTATTTCAAAATTTCGTTAAGATATTTCAGTCCGTTTGGATTTTACGCTATTTTTCATATAAGATATTATTTCTCCAAAAAATACGTTTTGACCAAATTTTATATTTGACTCAGAATTATGTCCAAAATAAAATGTGCTTTTAATTAATTATTGTAAATTATTAAACTTTATGTAATTCCCTTTCCACTGATATGCAATACTTGTATGTCAAGAGTTTATTTATTCTTTATAATTATAATCAAACTTCACTACCTCCGTAATAAAAGTATATATCGTGAAACACACATATATATGGGGGCTATATCTAAATCTGAACCGATATGCTTAGTTTCGTTACCACATCATAATAGTGTAAAAAAACTAAGATGTGCTAAGTTTCGTTAATACCAGAACAAAAATGTGGTTTTTGGCTACAATAATGTATAAAAGGTTATGCTAATTTGTATGGGAGGTACCAGAAGGGGCGGGGCTAGCGGACCCATTATAGCAGTATATACTACACGCTGTCAAATAATAATACCATCCAAATTTTAGCTTCGTAGATCCCTTCATCAGGAAGTTAGTGACAGTATAGTGGTTTTAGTGAAATAGGTAATTTTGTATGGGAGGTACTTGAGGGGGCGTGGCTATTTCGCCCATTTTCCAACCAACATCGCGACTAGTGAATTTTATGCCACTGGTAAATTCCTATTGAAATTCATTAAGAACTACTCCATTTATCGTCGTAACCATTTTCCCAGCCGGCCAGACGGACATAGCTTTATTGGGTTAAGAAGCCCCGAAACTTATTTTTTCTGAAGGAATCTAGGGTCTCAGTTGTATGCACTGATGGACTTAACTTCTTCCCGTATAAAATTATATATTTCCTATTTGATGTTACTGAGATTATACAAATTTTGTTCAAAATTTGTTAAAAATGGTAATAATAACAATAAAAAGCAACAAAAACATATGAATATTGCATTAAAAATCAAATTTATAACTTAAAAAATAATTTTGCTTAAAATATTTATGCAATGAGAGAAATTTTTAGTACACATGAGACTAAAAAATTATTATGGAGTCGTTACTTATAAATAAATCTTACAAGCCCATAGACTCTCTAATTAAGTTATTTATGATTTATAAATCCCTATACACAGGAATGAGAGACAAATTACGAAAAATTTCTCTTATTGCATAAACATATCCAGCAAAATTATTTTTAAAGTTATATATTTGATTTTTAATGCAATATTCATATGTTTTTGCTGCTTTTGTGTGTTATTATTACCATTTTTAACAACTTTTGAACAAAATTTGTATTATATCAGTAACATCGAAGAGAGAATATATAATTTTATACGGGAAGAAGTTAAGCCCATCAGTGTATATAACTGAGACCCTAGATTCCTTCAGAAAAAATAAGTTTCGGGGCTTCTTAACCCAATAAAGCTATGTCCGTCTGGCCGGCTGGGTAAATGGTTACGACGATAAATGGAGTAGTTCTTAATAAATTTCAATAGAAATTTACCAGTGGCATAAAATTCACTAGTCGCGATGTTGGTTGGAAAATGGGCGAAATAGCCACGCCCCATCAAGTACCTCCCATACAAAATTACCTATTTCACTAAAACCACTATATTGTCACTAACTTTCTGATGGAGGACTCTACGAAGCTAAAATTTGGATGGTATTATTATTTGACAGCGTGTAGTATATACTGAAATAATGGGTCCGCTTGCCCCGCCCCTTCTGGTACCTCCCATACAAATTAGCATAACCTTTTATACATTATTGTAGCCAAAAACCACATTTTTGTTCTGGTGTTAACAAAACTTTGCACATCTTAGTTTTTTTACACTATTATGATGTGATAACAAAACTAAGCATATCGGTTCAGATTTAGATATAGCCCCCATATATATGTGTGTTTCACGATATATACTTTTATTACGGAGGTAGTGAAGTTTGATTATAATTATAAAGAATAAATAAACTCTTGACATATAAGTATTGCATATCAGTGGAAAGGGAATTACATAAAGTTAATAATTTACAAAAATTAATTAAAAGCACATTTTATTTTGGACATAATTCTGATTCAAATATAAAATTTGGTCAAAACGTATTTTTTGGAGAAATAATATCTTATATGAAAAATAGCGTAAAATCCAAACGAACTGAAATATCTTAACGAAATTTTGGAATAATGTACATAAAATTGTCCTTAAAAAAAAACGAATAATAATATGTTGCCATATCTTACAACAAACTACCCAAATTCCCAAAACGGGGAAAATATGTTCCAAAATTCCGAATTTTTTACTAAAATGGCCACACTGTCTTTGTTTATGGCAGGGATGTTGAAATACGTTACGGTTAACTAGTCCACATATGTGGTCAAAAAAATATATAATGAGCTTTCTCGTTGGCGCTTTGCGATTTGAGAATTTTTAAAAACAAAATTTTTTTTTTAAAAAATGGAGTATATTTGAATTATTTTTTCAGCAATTTCATTCATTTCATTATAAGCTAACTAACGATATAAATATCTTTAAAATCAAGGAAAAACTGAGCTCACACCCTTAAAAATACTAAATCAACCTCGTCCAAAAATGACACAATTTTTTTTATTTTCTCAAATATCTCTTGACCTAAATGAAATAACATGTGCACGTAAGCATGGTTTTCCGAAGCACTATCTAAATGCAAAAAATCTTTTAAATCGGTTCATAAATGCACATTCCTCAAGCATTTGAAATTTTGAAACACCCGAGGTGACCAACTTTGGAGGGCCACGCAGTGGCCCCCACACCACCTCGGGAGCCGAATATTTCCAAATCATCTCGAACACACCTCAGCTTTAACTATTTCAAATATCATCAAGATATCATTATCCGTTCAAAAGTTACAGAATTAATTCCAAAAAAAAAACAAAAAGGAACCACTGTGCAGCGTTGACGACAAAGTCGTGTATGACGGAACTTCCTACTGGGAATGTTAATTTCGAATAAAACCGTAACCGGTTAATCGAAAAAGTCGAATGTTTTTATACTCTACTTATGCTGCCTGCGGGAGTTAGCAGAGAACGAAAGTGTTCCCTCCACATTTGCTCAACACTTTGAATGGCCATGACCAAGTTTCCGTCTCCGTACTTGCAGGTGGGGATCCCTGTTCCAAAACCTTTGCTGTTTACCTTTTGGTAGAACTCTCGGGCTTCATCTCTATTCCTTTTGTTTTCGATATCCTGGCCCTCCCTTTGCTTCCATAGACGCTTTATCCGCCTGAATAGGATGCATTCACTGCACGTGTTGCCATTGTCTGCAGTTTTGCCCAGTTTGTTGACGAGTAAGTACTGTTTCATTATTGGCGGGTTAGAGATTAATTTTTACATTTCATGTTATTAGTATGTTTACAAAAAAAAGTACCTAACAAAAAATCAATGCTCATTGTTTTGACATTATTAAACAAAGGTAGACTAAAATTTTTTGAAAAAATTGTATGTCATTGAATTCCATTAAAATAATTTTTATTCATCTTTGTTGTTTTTTTTTGGATATATGAAATTTTAAGCCGCTATTCTTGAGCTATTTTTAAATATTTTTTCTTGTGTTATTTCAAACAAAATTGTGCACAGAATGAAGGTTTTTTTATTCTGAATTCCTTATCGTTATTTTTTTTAAATCGATGAAAAGTCGATGAAAAAATAATTTTTGACTTTAATTTCAAATATTTTTTGGGGTTTATGGGCTCAAATCGATTTTCGCAGGCTATAGTGTTCGGACATGACGTCTTCGACAAAGTTGTTTTAAATAAGTCGTGCTTATCCGACTTCCCAACTATAGGTTGTCGATAATCTATTCAACCCCTTAAATCACTTCCGAAAGTAAAAAAAAAACTTTAAAAAAATGTTGTACGAAACCGTCATTGTAAATCAAAAATCTAATGATGCAATACGATTCCGAATTAGGTTAACACGGTCGAGTTCGGTCTTCTTAATTTTTTCGACTACCACAGAGTTCTTTTTCACTGAATGTAATCTACAAATCCAAAGAACTAATTAATTTAGTCTCATGTCTTGTTAAAATCGATTCGGAAATCGAGTACGGAATATTTTTACTGTGTTCGTTTAAATGGCTGCATCCGAAAGTACCTCATTCTGTCACCCCAATTTTGCAAGACCTTGTTAAAGCCTTCGGGCTGTAGCTCACGGATTGCTTTGATGATAGTGGCCTTAAGTGTTTGAATCGCTTTTGATTTAAAATAAACTATGATTTTAAAATCCGGGACCGGTCGTGGCATTGTGGTTAGAACACGCAACTAACATGCAGGCGAGCCCGGGTTCGATTCCCGCCTCCAGTAATCTATATTTTTCTTTCATTACCGGCCCCTCGATGTTGTCGACAGCAACGTCGCAGTGTTAGTGTCGAGTCAATCGGCATGTCTAATAAAACCTTATCAAGCAGTGATGTTCGCATTCGTTGATAAACAAGTAGGTGCCGTTAGATGTAAATCTAAAAATAAAATTCACAACAACGCGAGAAGGTATCCCATACCTCATTCATGGGGTGTAAAGGGAAATTAAGTTTTTATGATTTTAAAATTAACTTGTATTTGGTCCACCTTCTATATCATTTGACACGAGCAAGAGTGTAACGTGTTAAGGGAGACACGTTGGATCGTAAGAATCTGAAATGCGAATTCAATGCTGAAAAAGTGTCCGTCTATCTGGGCGGCTGGCTGGTAGACTGGAAGATATTTCAATTTGTTACATTTACATACATACTAAGTATCTTTCTTGCAAGAGCAAGAGTGGAAAAGAGGCAGCAACCCGAACATACAACATGGCTGGGCAATCATGACGAGCAAGCTCAGATAATTCGACACGCACATGGTACTTACTTTTTGAACCGATAAAAAAAACTGTTTAAGGTTTTAAAATAAACATAAAATTGAATTCATTTATTGCTATGCAATGTATTTTTTGGTGGTACTATTGTACATTGTACATACTTAAATTATAAGTGTTTGATTTGAATTATTGTATTATTGTTTAGTACTATGTACTAAATTCATTGGCGCTTGGCAAAGATATCTAGTAGTTTTTCGTGGAACGACTTAATTTCCTCAGCCACGTCACTTACAATTTCCAGCTTTCTCTCTTCTATTTCTATAAGCCTCTCGAATTTATCTACCTTCCGTCTTTTGCCCTTGATGTTGAGGCTTCGCCGCAGGAGTCGACCGAGTTCTCCACATCAATTCGGTCAGAGTTTCTATGAGGTGTCAAATCTGAAATGGATAAAAATGTTTATAGACACATGTGTAACAGTTTTAAGATTTTATACCTATGCTTTCGACCATCAATCTCTTGTAATTAATGGCCTTTGATGTAGCCAATATTTTTTAATTTGCTGGTAGTGCTCCCAAGTAGATAGCAATAAAATGTAGATAAACCATTTAATATTTAAAAACTTCCCTGTATTTCTTCGTCAAGTTTTCTACTTTGTTCTTGACCTCAACAGCGGTCAGCCCAGGCATTCCCAATTTGTTGGCCATCACTTTGAATATATGTGAGTTTTTACGCACACCTCTCAGCTCATCAATATTTTCTTCCCACATATCGATGAGACAGGACGTAGCTTCTGTTGTCCATTCTGCTTTTGGCACACATAAAATAATAAAAAACTTTTCAAATTAATTTCTACAATATTGAAAATATCAACTTACCTTTTGTTTTCTCCATTTTTGCGGCTGTTTAATGTTTATGTGCAATTTGCAGTGCTGCCATTAATAGGTATTGGTGGGTTTCGATTGTAAAAATAGTCGAATTTATCGGAAGTCGCGTCCAATATGAACGCAACTTTTTCCCATACTTAACTGCCTTTACTTTTTGTATAGGCTTTAACGCACGTTCATTGGGTTTTGGGTGTGGATGCGACCGTAGTGGAAATAGCATATAACTCTTGCCTAAATACTTCCATTATTCTTAAAATATGAAAAGAAGCCAAGGTGATAGCTGTTTATAAACTTAAGAAACCGGCAGACAAAGCATCATCTTCTCGGCTTATAAGTATCCAGCGGCAAAATTTTAGGAATGGTCTTAAAGAGAAATTAATAAATTTCATTGATGATAACCACATAATACCACCTCAGCAATTCGGATTGAGAAGCGGCCACAGTACCGCACGTCCACTGTTGAGTATAAAAGACTTAATAAAATTAAATTATTGCATAAGTAAATCGACTGGTATTAACACCAGAGCTCGCAAAATATGCTCAATCATATTTGCGGTCTGCTCTCTTAAAAGACCGAAACAAATGAGACGGTATCCCTCAGTGTCTGAACAGCAACCATTTTTTCGTTTTGTTTGTGTTCTTGCTCTCAGGTTTCGGGTTGAACGTAAGATATGAATCTGTATCTTACTGACCGCTCGATACAAACAGAACCTTCCGTCGCTCAGCTACTGAGAATCAGTAAGTGAGCAAAGCAAGCAAAGTGTCCGCACAAAAGGTCTTTATTTTTATTGTTGCTTTGCATTATGTTGTTGCCTTACAAATTTTGTCATATGCTTTAAAGAGGAGAGAAGAAGAAAAGGGGAAAGGGGGATCATTAGTGTACATATGTGTATGCGTACGTTTGCCTATCCACACGCGCAACACACATACATGCTCAAAATACCGCTTGACGAGTTTTTACGAAGTAAAGGGTCTCGAGTAAACCCATGAGCCGATCTAGTGAACAGAAATGCTCGTCGGTTGAGCAAAGAGCAAGCCAAAGAAGATCGAAGTTTAAGGGTTTTTCGCGACAGTTTCTATATATATAAACCATTTTCTAAACTGTTCTCAAAATGTCAAACCACTTCGTGCAGATCGCTGTTCACACATCTCTCCTTACGGTATGCATGCTGCGTTCCACTGATGAGGCTATGTTCCAGGTTTCGTCTCAAGTGCAAATCAATAAGCCTCTTAAAATTCTTTAATAGGAACAATGATAGGCTAATTGACCTACAGTCCTTTGCTAGTGAATGTGTTGATTTACCTGCTTTGGGTATGAAAATTACCTTTACTTCCCTCCATGAAATGGGAACATACGATAGTTGTAGACACCCTCTTAGAAGTTCTGTTAGGATCGTTGCAATGACGGAAGATATCTGCTGTAACATAGCCGGATAGATTTCGTTAATCCGTGGAGACTTTTAGGGTTAAAAAGTATTCAAAGCCCATTTAACTTTTTTCCTCAGTAATCACGTCGTTCACTATGGTTTCTTGTACTGAATCCGGCGTTTCGGGCGGCCATCACTGCATCTCGTGTGTAGCAACATTTTTGCATTCCGAGAAGTGTGTATTCATCAAAATTTCCAGCGTGTCCTCTGCGGGCTCAGTCCAGTCACCGTTTGGCATCTGAACACATCCGAGTACTTTAGGGTCCTTTGAGAGTAATCTTCACAGAAATTGACCCATGAAGACCAATTAGCCCTAATGCTAATAATTGGCCAAAACCAATCTGCATGTCGTAAGTGCTCTAATTGGTCAGTTCGATAAAATATGCAATTCTTGCATTTACAAGTGGTTCAATATAAGGGGGTGGTCACAAATTATATGACTAAAATTGTATATACAAATTATATGGCTAAAATTAAATGTATAAATTACAATAGTTTTATGTTTTATTGATTTGAGTTCTCTTATCAAACTGAAGCTATAACAATTTTATGAAATACTTATTGATACTTTGTACCCACACCCAATCGCGTATTTGCTGACAACGCGCTCGTGTGTGGTGTTGTTCCATATATCATTAGTTCAACGATCTTGCTGCGTATTATGTTGAGAAATAATATGTTTGTTGACGCTGCAGTCTGGTCAATACTTGCTGTCGTCGAACTTTATGTTAGAGTGGTGCATTTAGTAATCATACTGGGTTAACTAATACATTTTCTAGTACATCACACATTCTCCCCCGCGTTGAACGGATGTTCAACAAAGTGAATATGTGGACGACCATGTTGGATTCTGGATTCTGTTTTGGCTAGACATCAAGCATGAATCTGCGTACTTGTTGACGTGGCATTGGTGTAGGGATTGCGTTATTATCCGAGTCATATTGGTGATCTTAGATGTTTTCCATAGTACATTCAATAGGCCTTGTCGGGTGTGGGTTTTGTATGTTTCCGCAGTTTTTGTAGTATCTGCACCATTTAATAAAGCATGTCATGAGACTAAGAGAGATGGAAAGGTAACCAATTGCATGGTTGTACTTATGGTGGAATTTAAGTTCGTTGGGAAGGTCCATGATTTTCTGCTCTTTTAATGATGTTTGTAAGGCTGCTAGTTCCTTCATACTATTTGCGTATAGCTCATCCGTGTTCGTGGAAATTGAATTGTTGTTGTTGATGTAATGTGGAATGTTATTTTGCTTAGATAAGTCCGAAATTTTGCCTAGACTTGTGTATGAAGATCTTACTGAACTTGTTAAAGTTTGAGGTCCATTCATAGACAAAATTGTGTTTAAGCATACATTTTGGATCAAGCTTAAGCAATCCGGATCCTTTCAATGAAATCTGAATCATATCCCCGTTACAAATAGTTGTGGCCCCTGATGCGAAGAGGTTGCGTATATCTATTTATATTTCTCGTTGAGTGGTTTTGTTGTTGTACAAATTATTTCACATCCTCACATATCTGCACCAAAATCGTAACGACTTTGAACGTTGGAGCACACAAAATTGTCTTCTTTTATCGCATCGCAAGAATTCAGCTCAGACCTTGTGAGAAGAATGTATTGATTACGGGATGCTGATATGCCCATAAAGGTTGTACACGGTTTGATGGCTATCATGGTGCTGTTTATAATGTTGGGTACTGGAATAAAATAGAACATCTTGAATAGTTCCTGTTCAACCAATGGTATGGCTATTTTAAAAACTGCATGCAGGTGTGTAAGTCGGCCCTGAACCTTCATGAGTTTAAGTAGTTGTAACAATTCATCTTTTCCGGTTACAGGAAGAATCATTGAAGCTGGTGAATGGAGTTTAATTTGATCAATTTCATTTTGCAATTGTTCGGGAAATAGTAGTAATGGATACACATCATCAGGGTGTCAAGAATTGAAGATTGTATTTTCTGAACGTTGTTGGCAATTAGAGTCAGCTCGAGTGCGCCGGAATTGAATAGTTGTGTTAGGTGTACTTGAAATAGTACATTACCAATGTCTTGTCAGTTGTTCGAATCTAGCCTTAGGTGCCAATTGATTTTCTCGTATGATATTAATTGTTGAGTCAACAATTGACGTTTGATACCTGAACAAATTTAACAAATGCAACTCATTTTCTCTTACTCGTTGTATCGTATCCGATATCTGGTCAGCATATTCTGAGTCTTATATGCCAAATATTGAGTGAGAAACATTGCCGACTATATCGAGTGCTCCCTTCCTGTTTCGTAGCTGTGTATTCTCCAGTCGTAATTCACCTTATGCTCAAAGTGATAAATGATGCTGAGACAGGTTTAATTTACGTTCATAAGATTGCACAGATTTTGTAGGGATTTGGTTCCATTTATCAGAATTGACATTTCGGACCAGTAAGTAGTCAAATCATAATACACAAATATATTCCATTCCGTGGTTGAGATTGAAGCTGTGCCAATCTGTTCAAAATATATCCCCAATTTTGTACCGAATTTTCTATTTTCCACTGGAGTGCCACATACTGTAACAAAAATGGAATTGTGAGAATTGCCAGGGTATGATAAGTCAATAACGTTTCTCCCTTTTTGCCTTAGGTTCCTCGTTAGCGATGATATTGTTTACATCAGGTACCTTATTTGATTCGCTGGTGCTAATGTTCATAGAATTTGAATGTTATCAGTAGCATTAGCTGTCTGGGAATCTTGTTCGATTGGTAACGGGGCGAGTCGATGTATTGGGCGTTTGGAATATCCATTGGTAGTCTTAACATCCACTACTCTGACAATATTATCATCACCAGGGTAAGTTTTGACTACTCTCGCCAAAGGACATTTCATGACCGGTAAATTGTCCTCCTTTATTATCACCATGTCACCGATTTTCATATAGGGATGATGCCTGTTCCACTTACATCGTTGCTGCAGTTGATTTAAATATTCAGTGGACCAGCGCTTCAAAAATTCTTGCTTAAGATGGGAGACAAGTTTCCAATGAGAAAGCCCCGATGCCCTTACTGACTCCGAACTACTATCTACTTGTGATATAAGGGCTTCGCCAATAAGAAAGTGTCCAGGAGTTAATGCTTCTAAATTGTTCGGGTCATTTGATGAAGGAGTCAGTGGACGAGAGTTAAGTATCGCTTCGATTTCGACTGCAATTGTTTCCATCTCTTCTTGTGTTAAAGAGGCGGTTGCCACGCTGCGTAATAAAAGATGCTTCGCTGATTTGACGGCAGCTTCCCATATCCCTCCAAAGTGTGGTGCCCGTGGTGGAATAAAATGGAAATGTATTCCTTTTGAGCTGGAAGTTGAAATGATTGTTTCCTGCCCTTTGCCAGAATATATACTTTCGGCTAATTCTGATAGTTGATTTTTGGCTCCGATAAAATTAGTAGCATTATCCGAGTAAATATTCTGAAATCGACCTCGACAACTGATGAAGCGTTTTAAGGCACCGATGAAAGCTTCGGTTGATAAGTCAGTTGCCAACTCAACATTTTTGCCCCTGACGTTATGATGAATCCAAAATGGTCCACAGTAATCAACTTCAGAGTTGATAAAAGGTCTTGCTGGAGTTACCCTTGCGTGAGGTAGATTGCCCATGAATTGTTGGCACAGTTGTTGTCTTGTCCTAGCACATCTAACGCATTTTTGAACAGTTGATCGTGCTGTTATTATTCCTTTTATTGGCCAAAACCGCTGACGTAGTTTGTTTAATAGTGCTTGTGGTCCACAATGGTTATTTTCTTCGTGACTCATTATGATTAAAAGTGTTACAAGGGGATCATTATATGGAATTACCATTTCGTTTCGCTTATAGTTTCGCATTATATGATAATAAGGACGCCTCCAGTCGACCTCCGGCTCGCAGAATTTTATTCGCATCAAGGATTGGGGCTAAACGGGCAATTGATCTCTTATTGTCAACTGCGTCGTTTTACTGAATTTGATTAATCTCCGCTGCAAATTCGGAATCCTCAATTGTTCTTATAATCACGACAAGTGCCTTGTCAAGTTCATCCGGAGTCAAAGAAATACATGTTGGGAGTTGCTTTTTCTTCATCCTTGAATTTTTTATAAATCTTAGAACATATCCAACTATTTTTTGCAGAGTCCTGAAGGAATTCCCAAGTGGAGATTCTGCCGGTAACGGCAGATATCGGAGTCACCTTCTTCTCAATGTCAGTGTGACCCTTATGTTGCTGCTGTGAAAACGTAGGTGGCCACAGTTCCTCCTTACCGTGCAAAAATAATGGTCCATAAAACCATAAATTACAACCGGACAGTTTTGGTGCTGGTAAACCTATGGACAGTATGTCAGCTGGATTGTCCTTGGATCCAACATGACGCCATTGGTTGGGTAATGTTAATGATTGAATTTTCGCTACTCGGTTAGTTACAAACGTATGGTACAGTAAGGATTGTGCATTTATCCAGGATAGTACTATTTCCGAGTCGGTCCATAGAAAAACGGGTTGATCTTTTATCTGAAGATCGGTTTTGATTTTGTGCGCCAGTTGAGCAGCTACAACTGCGGCACATAACTCTAAGCGGGGCAGCGTCTGTTGCTTTAATGGCGCAACTCGTGTCTTTGCACAAAGTATGCTCTGATATAGGCAGCAGCACCAAAAGCCTTTTCAGAAGCATCTGAAAATATATGCAGCTTCGTCTTCATTGGAAGGTCCCCTTGAAAAATGTGGCAAGAAATTTGTAAATTATTCTAGCTGTCTACGACGTTTCTGAAGCTAGTCCAAGTAGCATGAAGATTTTCAGGCAATGGTAGATCCCAGTCCAACTTAAATTGTCATAACTGCTGACTAAGGATCTTTGCCTTGACAACAACCGGTGCTAGTAGCCCAAGAGGATCAAATAATCTTGCAAGTTTTGTCGTTGTTGTACGTTTTGTCACAGTTAGCCTTTGATCCAGTTTTACCTTGACGCTGAAATGGTCAGTCTTAGGTAGCCACATTAGTCCTAAGGTCTTAATTGTATTGGCGTTGTTGCTATTGAAATCCAAGTCTACCTCCTGATCACCGGGTGGAATATTTTTTAGTAGCTGCCGATGGTTTGTACACCATTTTCTTAAGTTGAAACCCTTGGCTTTTAGTATAGTAATAAGTTCCTTTTGTGTTTCAATAGAGATGTCGATACTATCTGAGCCCCCAAGGCCATCATCACATACAAGTTGTATTTCAGCATTTGAGAGCCATGTGGATAGTTTACTGCATTTTCATCGGCTATTTTTATACCATCGCCCTTAGGGATGAGGGTATATATTATTTGATACGACCCAAAAGTGTAACACATAGAAGGAGTGACTTTAGACCCTAGGTTTCTTTGAACCAAATTCGATTCATGACTTTTTAAGTCGTTTGAGCCATGTCCGTCTGTCTATCTGTCTGGCTGTCCGGCTGGTTCGCACGATAACTTTCGAAAGACGCAACCAAATGTTTTAAAATTCTGCACGAGTTAATATTTCCCCAAAACTACTTACGATATTGAAAATGGGCTACATGACCACGCCCCTTCTGGAACCTTCCATACAAATGTACAATTCCGCCCACTTTAGAAATCGAGTAATAATATCAATATATAGAACTCGATCGCTCCCAAATTCTACATTTAGTAAAGCCATAACAGGATAAAGTTTTTGGAAAAAAATTGAAAGTCTAACCACGCCCCTTGTGGTACCTCCCATACAAATGTACCACTCCGCCCACTTTAGAGATGGAGTTATAATATCAATACACTCGACACGGTCGTGCCCAAATTACGTATTTTGTTAAGTTATAATAGGATAAAGTTTTGGAAAAAATATTGGAAGTCTAGCCACGCCTCTTCTGGTACCTCCTATACAAATCTACTCTTCTACCCACTTTAGAGATGGAGTAGTAATATCAATAAATCCAAGACGATCGTACCCAAATTCTTTATTTTAGTAAAGCTATAGCAGGAAACAGTTTTTGGAAAAAAACTGGAAGTCTAGCCACGCCCCATCTGGTACCTCCCATATACATCTGGTACCGCCCACTTTAGAAATCGATTAATATTATTAATAGACCTAACGCAATCGTGCTCAAATTATGCATTTTGTTAAGTTATAACAGGATAAAGTTTTGGAGAAAAAATCTTGAAGTGTAGACACGCCCCATCTGGTACCCCCCATAGAAATGTACCACTCCGCCCACTTTAGAGATGGAGTTATAATATCAATATACTCAACACGATCGTCCCTAAATTTTGTATTTTGTTAAGTTTAACAGGATAAAGTTTTGGAGAAAAAAATGGAAATCTAGCGACGCCCCTTATGGTACCTTCCATAAAAATGTACCTTTCCGCCCACTTCAGAAATGCAGTAATAGTATCAATACACCCAACCCGATCGTGCCCAAATTCTGTATTTAGTAAAGCTAGAACAGGATAAAGTTTTGGAGGAAAAATCTAGAAGTCTAGACACGCCCCTTCTGGTACCTCCCCTAAAAATGTACCACTCCGCCCACTTATAAATCGAGTAATAATATCAATATAATAGTAAGTTTTTGATTTTACTGATGATGGTATAGGTAAGTCGGGTCGCCCGACTGAAACTTTCTTACTGGTTTGTAACCTTTTCGTCGCTAGGTACGGTGCTGCTCGTGTTACATACGTTACTGTGTTAAGTTTGTAATAATTGATAGCAGTGGTGAGCAATGAAGTATTTAGGATCCAATAATGTGTCCATATTGACCTTTTGCATGTGTCCTAATTGTTCATATTCTCGCAAAAAATCGATGTACTTAGTTCTAACTTGTCATTTTTCAGGAGTCGTCGCTTTTAGTTTATAAATCTGTTGTATGCCATAGCATGAGATTCTCCTAATGCTGTTGGATTTTCGCGGAAAGGAAGACTGACTACGAAGCGGCCATCTTCATTGGTGTGCACATGAAGGTTGAAGTGAGATTCACATAGTTTTTCCGTTGGAGACAGGAAACTTTCACCATGTTCGATGTCGTCTAACTTCCAAAGTTGTTCTATGGCTTCTTCTAAAGCTGTAGTTCCTTCGAATACCGCACATGTTGCAGAACATGAAGCACTTGAAATAGAGTCTTGTCGAGTAGATTCGCCTATAATCCAGCGCAGTGAAATATTCTGGAAGATAGGAAGATCGTCAGCCAATTTTATTGTCCCAGATTGCGTTAGATTGAAGAAAAATTCAGCGCCGACTTTTTCCTGCTTGTTAAAGTGGGAATCTGCCAGTTGAATGTGGTTCGGTATACTCCAGGAAGATACATCAATGTGTTGACTTGGTTGAGCAGAGATGATACTTGGAAGAATAAATGCCTTTAAATCAGTAACGAAGCTATGGTCTCGGGATTTCATGATGACATTAACTCTTTGCGTCGCTCGTTTTCGGAGGTTGCGTTAGATTGAAGAAAAATTCAGCGACGAGCAAAAAGCCGCCTTTTCCTACTTTTTAAAGTGGGCATCTGCCAGTGGAATGTGGTTCGGTATACTCCAGGAAGAAACATGAATGTGTTGACTTGGTTGAGCAGAGATGATACTTGGAAGAATAAATGCCTCTAAATCAGTAACGAAGCTATGGTCTCGGGATTTCATGATGACATTAACTCTTTGCGTCGCTCGTTTTCGGAGATTGCCAACACCGTCAATACATAGGGAGGATTCTGTTGGTGAGATTGCCAGTTTCTTGATAAGACGTTCAGTGACAATGTTCACTTGTGAACCAGAATCTAATACAGCCCTAAATTCATCAGACATGCCATTTGGAGCAATGATTAGAACTTTTGACGTTGCCAGTAAGACATAACCCTGGCGGCCTGCAGCGGCGTTTGTTGCTGCTGATGTGACTGCTACGGCATTTGAAGTGGTTGCTTTAGCTGTAGTGTCTGCTGAATATGATGTGTTTTCACCTGGATCTTGATGTGAGGAATCCTTTTTCTTCTGTGAACCACCCTGTTTCTCTTCTTGTGTTTTTTTCTAAATTTTTTGCAGGGAGATGATGTGCAATCTCGCGAGGAATGGCCACTTTTCAAACAGTGACACATCGTTTTTGTTGTTGTATCCAGCGTAGTCTTTCTGCATCTGATAATTTCAAAAAATTGGGACAGTAGTATATTTGATGGCCACTGTTATTGAAAAAATAGCAATATATACTTTGGCGTCCATTAGATGCTATAACTGTTGAAACTGCCTTATTAGTTGACTTTTCCTTCTGAGTTATCGCCTCCATAGAATGTAATTGCATTTCCAAGAATGATAAGAATTCTGTTGTTACTGGAACGTCCTTTGGATTGTTTAGCGATTGCACATATCTGATATGCATGTTTCTATCGATTTTTATACCATCACCCTTAGGGATGGGGGTATATATCATTTGATACGAAAAAAAGTGTAACGCATTAAAGGAGATGAGTTATACCCCAAGTATCTTAAGACCAAATTCGTTTCAGGACTTTTTAAGACGATTGAGCTATGTCCGTCTGTCTGGCTGGTCAGCAGGATAACTTGAGTAAACCTTAACGGATCAGTATGAAAACTTACCAGTATTAATATTTTTCAAAACGAACTTATGGGATTGAAAATGGGCAGAATAGCCCCACCCCTTCTGGTACCTCCCATACAAAATTACCTATTTTTGGATAATTTATATTTCTTTCATAACTTCCCAACGGACGATCGTAGGATATTTAAATTTGGTCAGTTTATTTATCTTGCAAAAGTAGACAAACACTACGAAAACCGAAACCTTTACCCTTCTGGTACCTCCCATACAAATGACCTAATTGACCCTCATAGTTTTACATACATATCTTTTTTGTAACTAAACTAAATTCACTCAAAATGCATATGATGTTTGCATATGAAAACTGGACTGAGCAATGAATATGAACTATATCGGTTCACGCCTTCTGGTACCTCCCATACAAAATTACCTATTTTTGCAAATTTAATATTTCTCCCATAACTTCCAAACGGACACTTGGAGGATAATGACAAATGGTCGGTTAATTTATCTTGCGATAGGAACCAAAACCTCAGAAAACCTTACTATTTGACGCACCCCTTCTGGTACCTCCCATACAAATTCCCGAATTCACCCTCATAGTCCTACATACATATCTTTTTTTGTAAGTACAATTAATTCAGTAAAATTTGGCGTAACTTGTACAGTTATGAAAATTTGAATCAGGAATGAATATGGATTATATCGGATCACCCCTTCTGGTACCTCCCATACAAAATTACCTATTATTGAAAAATTAACATTTATCCCATAATTTCCAAACGGAAAATTGGTCAATGAATTTATCTTGTGATAGGAAGCAAAACCTTACAAAACATAACTATTTGACGCACCCCTTCTGGTACCTCCCATACAAAATGCCGAACATACCCCCATAGTTTTGAATACATATATTTTTGTAAGTACACTGAATACAGTCGAATTTTGCGTAAGTTGTACAGTTATGATAATTTGAATCAGGAATGAATATGGATTATACCGGGTCACCCTCTGGTACCTCCCATACAAAATGACCTTGTTTGGAAAATTAATATTTCTCCCATAATTTCTAAACCGGCACTTGGAGGATAATCAAATAAAAGTAATCAAAGTAATTATCTTGTAATAGGAGTTATTATTGGGTGATGGTATTTATTAGTCAGTTTACCTGACTGAAATTTCTGTACTGGTTTTATATGTAATTGAATAAGTATTGCATCCCATGAAGATGTTTCAATTCCCAAGTTGTTCAGCGCCAGCAGACACTCCTTGGATGTGCCGTGAAGGGCCTTGATAGATGATGCGGATGATGTCACTGTGGGTTGATTAAGTATTTTGTCAACCAAGATAGCTACAAGTATTCTTTTGTTATTGTAGCGATCCTTTAGGGTTGTCCATGCAGTGTTATAATTTGTTTCTGATAGGGAAAACTGACTGATTAAATGCTCAGCCTCCCCGGATAAATTACTTTTCAGAAACCACATTTTTTGAATAGCGGGTATCGGTTGTTTATCCACCATTTCAGAAAATAAATCCTGAATTTGTCGCCATTTCAAGTAGTCGCCATCGAATTTGGGTATAGTGACCTTTAGTAGGTGTAAGGAAGTGCTGCTCGAACCATTTGTCACAGATCCCGCCACCCCTTTCCGAATTGAAACAACGCCATGTTGTAGTTTGTCAGCTGCAACAGAAAGACTGACCAAACTTTCCTGGACTCGGTCATATGTCTTGTCATATTCATCCTGATTTAATCCACATTCAATGGGGTCTGCCAATTAATCATCAATCAATTCAGTGTCAATTTTTTAATCGATAATATTGTATAGGTTTTTGGTCCGTTACTAACAGTGCTTCTAGAATGCGGCTTAGAGCTGTCATACGAACATTTAATCGTCTTATGACGCCAGACGTATTGTAAGAGACTTCTTGAGGAGATCCGCCACATCGCGACCTGTCGTATTTTCAGAAGTAAAGCTTTTCAATTGGCCTTATTTGAGCCTTGGTTTGTTGCCTGATTTTACTGGCTTCTTCACTGAACACCTTGATATAGTTAAGTGTTATGGTGTTAATTTTGTCGTAGTAGCCCTCTAAGAAGTACTCGAGTTCCATCGGGTTATCGCATGCAACTCGTATTTTTAAATCTGCCTCCTGAAACTGGTTCTAAGCTTCTTGAAGGCGCAACCGCTTGTCGAAATAAGTAATTGCCTTTTTTCTGTCAGCTGGGTCCTTTTTGTAATTTCTTATTATGTTTTGTATAGATTCTCCAGTTCCGTTCTGGAGCTCTAGTAGATCCTCGATTGATTCCATTTCCAGAATCTAGTGCTAATGCCCAATGGTTGCCTTGAAGTTTTTGTTGTAAAAGACGTCGGCTACAATAGGTGCTTCACGTCGTCTGGTATATTGAATGTTTTTGGAGAATTGTGCTCCAAAATGTTTTGAAGGACGCCTGCTAAATTAACTGCTACACGTCCTTGGCGACTGGTACTCTAAATGCCTCCAAAATGTTTTGAAGGACGCCGGCTAAATTAGCTGATACACGTCCTTGGCGACTGGTACTGCAAATAGCTGCTTGGCCGCGCGTTGATTTCACCACAGAATATTTCAAGTTCCTTACCACTGGTGGGGGGAAACATTAAATTCAAGGGTGTTTTCTTTTGGGGGTCACCAAAATGTATATAGAATAATAAGTATTACTCAAACCAAACACTTGAATTTGGATTGTACTAATTTGTTTTTTAATTCCCTTCAAGCACTTGTAACTTGAGAGGTGAACAGAATAATAAAACACAGCTTATAACTTACTGATGATTATGTTAAGTTTATTGACAATATTTATACACAAAAAATTCTGACATGCTTATAATTGGCCAAAACCAATTAGCATGTCGTAAGTACTCTAATTGGTCAGTTCAATAATATTATATATGCAATTCTTGCATTTACAAGTGGTTCAATATAAGGGGGTGGTCACAAATTATATGACTAAAATTAAATGTAAACATTTTGTAGTAATTCAAACAAATAATATTAATTGATTTATAAAGTAGGCGGTACCAGATGGGTATGGGAGGTACCAGATGGGGCGTGGCTAGACTTTCAGTTTTTTTTCCTTAAACTGTATCCTTTACTATTTAAAGAATTTGGGTACGATCCCGTTGGGTGTGTTGATATTATTACTCGATTTCTAAAGTAGGCGAAATGATGTATTTGTAGCTTCCAGAAGGGGCGGGGCCATGTATCCCATTTCCAATATCGTAAGTAGTTTTGGGAATATATTAACTTGTGCAAAATTTCAAAACATTTGGTTGCGTCTTTCGAAAGTTATCGTGCGCGCAGCCAGACAGACGGACATGGCTTAAACGACTTAAAAAGTCATGAATCGAAATTGGTCCAAAGAAACTTAGGGTCTAAAGTGATTCCTTCTATGTGTTACACTTTTGAGTCGTATCAAATGATATGTATATGACGAGTATCAGCTATATTAATAAAATCCAGAACAGATAAAAAAAAATTACAATGTAATATAGATATTAATTGTTATATTTCGTATTTATTTGTTATTTTTGCAGTCATCAACAGTAAAGGATGTTTTTATGAAGGCATATCCAAAGGCCACATACTGCTGGTAGTAGAAGCAACGTCGAATACCGGTCATTTACAAAATTACACTGTACATTTTCCTATAAGTTTAAATGTCACACCTAAACCCCCTCGACACAAACGTATTTTGTGGGATCAGTATCACAATCTACAATATCCACCCGGTTACATTCCGCGAGACAATTTAAAGACTAAGTCCGACCCTCTCGACTGGAGAGGTGACCATCTGCATACAAATTTTCGTGATATGTACCTACATTTAAGGAACCTCGGATATTACGTCGAAGTACTTGGAATGCCTTTAACTTGCTTTGATGCGAATGACTATGGCACATTGTTGATAGTAGATCCAGAAGAAGAATTTTTTGATGAGGAAATTTACAAACTTCAAAACGATGTATTTGATTTGGGGCTTGGTGTAATCGTGTTTGGAGATTGGTATAATACAACAGTTATGAAGAAAATGAAATTCTTCGACGAAAACACTAGGGAGTGGTGGATTCCAGACACAGGCGGATCAAATATTCCAGCATTAAATGAACTATTATCAGTATTTGGCATATCACTCAGTGATACAATAGCTGATGGAAATTTCCGGATTGGTGACCACAATATTTATTATGCAAGTGGATCGACATTGAACGAATTTCCAACTAATTCGAACAATATAATAATATCAACATATCTTAACGATCAAGGAAGTGAGGTATGTCAATATAATATTTGCCGTTTTTAATAAGATTTACTTTAAAATTTATCTCAAAGGACGTTAAAAGCTAAGTAAAGTCAAGAGTTTGTTCTTATTACACAGTGCAACAGTGAAAAAACACCCGAACGTGACTATATAGGTTCGATAGTACAACCGGAGCTGAGTAAAAGCCTACCTCAATTTGGCTAGATTGGCTACCAAATTTTTTTTTGGCCCTCGTAACTTTTTGAAATCCTTTGGATCCCTTGAAAAAAGGTGACATCAGATTTGAGCCAACATTTTGTACAGTATTTAATCTAGCTCTTTCGCTTCTTAGGCAAAGTCGTAGCTAATACACTTAAAAAAAACCCATTTGTTGCTCGCTTGCTGCAAAAAAAGTTGTTTTGTTTCGAAAATTCAACGTTTACCACAATCGTTGAAGTATTCGACGCAAAATGAAACAGTTGCCATCAACATTGCTTTTTTTACAGTATCGATTTCGTTTGGGACAACGATGGGAGACGTTTGTGCAATATATAAAACATTTATATTTGGGAGAGTTGAGAGAACTAATTTCTAACAGCAAGCGTTTGGGACAACCGTAGAAGATTTTTGGGGAAAATTTAAATCTTTTATGTTTTCAGTTTGTTGAGCCTTATGTCAGTGTTTTTTTCTTTATGTAAAGACAATGTTCTTAAAAGTGAATTTCAATGGAAAAGACAATCTAGTGAAAAAACTAACACTTTTGGCGAGTTAAATAATAAATTAAAGAAAATGTTTAAACTATCAGTGGTGTTATAATTCGCTAATAATAATTTGGAAATTGCGCAAGAAGATATTGCACATAAAGGGTATACACATAAAGGGTAAGTATTTTATTTTTCAAGAAGCTGAACACCAACTGAAACTTGAAGAGCAACTTCATTATTTTTGACATGGTTATGAAAATTTCACACTTTTATGTTATTGCAGGCCCTAAAGACAGAATCGAATTAATCGTATTATTAAATATGGAATTCTTTTATTCGAACACAGTCATAGTCGTTCTCGACTACACCTGGACACAAATGCAAATTTGTATACTAAAAGGTATGATATTAAAATATGTGTTTATACCATCACCCTTAGGGATGAGGGTATATATCATTTGATACAACCCAAAAGTGTAACACATAGAAGGAGTTACTTTAGACCCTAGGTTTCGTTTGAGTCATGTCCGTCTGTCTGTCTGGTGGCTGTCCGGCTGGTTCGCACGATAACTTTCGAAAGCCGCAACCAAATGTCTTGAAATTTTGCACGAGTTAATATTTTCCCAAAACTACTTACGGTATTGCAAATGGGCTACATGGCTCCGCCCCTTCTGGTACCTCCCATACAAATACATCATTCCGCACAATTTAGAAATCGAGTTATAATATCAATACTCCCAACGGGATCGTACCCAAATTCTGTACTTAGTAAAGCTATTATAGGATAAAGTTTTGGAAAAAAAATTGGAAGTCTAGCCACGCTCCTTCTGGTACCTCCTATACAAATTCACCTTTCCGCCCACTTTAGATATGGAGTAATAACATCAATAAATCCATCGCGCTCGTACCCTAATTCTTAATTTAGCAAAGCTATAGCAAGATACAGTTTTTGAGAAAAAAACTGAAGTCTACCAACGCCCCATCTGGTACCTCCCACACACAGCTGGTACCGCCGACTTTAGAAATCTATTAATATTATTATAAGAACTACCGCGATCGTGACCAAATTCTGTATTTAGTAAAGTTCAAGCAGGATAAAGTTTTGGAGAAAAAATCTGGAAGTCTAGACACGCCCATTCTGGTACCTCCCATACAAATGTACCTTTCCGCCCACTTTAAAGATGGAATAATAATATCAATACACTTGATACGATCGTTCCCAAATTCTGTATTTAGTTAAGCTATAACAGGATAAAGTTTTGGAGAAAAGATCTGGATGTCTAGACACGCCCCTTCTGGTACCTCCTATACAAATGTACCATGCCGCCCACTTCAGAGATGGAGTAATAATATCAACACATCCAACGCTATCGTGCCCAAACTCTGTATTTAGTAAAGCTGTTACAGGATAATGTTTTGGAGGATAAACCTAGAAGTCTAGACACACCCCTTCTAGTACCTCCCATACAAATTTATCACTCCACCCACTTTAGAAATCGAGTAATAATATCAATATAATAGCAAGTTTTTTATTTTACTGAGGGTGATGGTATATGTAAGTCGGGTCGCCCGACTGAAACTTTCTTACTGGTTTTTTCAGCAATTCACAATATTTTTGGAAACTAATCACTAAATCATTTTTCAGAACTTCAGAGTGAACAAAAAATTAACCAATTGTAAATGTATGTGTAAAATTATAAATCCATGTATATAATACTATTGAATATAAAAATAAATGAAAATCCTATTTAAAAAAAATTGGTATTTAATTTTTGGTAAAGCAAAAATCCCGAATGGGCCAATGGCTTTGCAACAAACGAGTTTGTATGTTTGCAGCAAACGAGAATTTATTTTGTGGTAAAAGTGGGTTATTTTACGGCAAATACAATTGTTTTTGCGACAAACGAAATAAACCTTTGTTTATACCCGTTTTTCATTTGTGGCAAACGTGGATTTATTTTGCGGCAAACACAATTGTTTTTGCTACAAACGAGTTTTCCAATTGCGACTAACGAAATAAAAGTTAGTGTCTATAGACGTTCTTTTCGTTTGTGGCAAAAGAAATTTTATTTTGCCTCAAAAGAGTTTTTCGTTTACGACTAACGAAATAATAGTTTGCCGTAGTCGTTCTTCGTTTATTACAAACGTATATTGAGTTTGCGATAAACGATTATTTCATTCCCACAATAGACACAACTACTTGTGGTAAACAAATTTTGTTTTGTGACAAATGAAAACTTCAAACGAAGTTAATTTGTCTAATTTTTCGTTTGGGAGCAACGAATTTTTTCCTCCAGTGTAGTCCGCTAAAGAAATTGATATAATAAAATTTCCCAAAAAAGTTTGACTTCCCTCGTTTATTTTCAAAAAACTTAGAAAAAAGTTCTAATTTTTTTTTACTATTTTGAATATAAGTCGTAGGGAATCCAGATTTTTTGCATACTCTATTCAGTGAAATTGTAGTTTAGGTAACACCGAAAAACTTCTCTGAACAAACCCATGCAATCTGAACAAGTCTAGAGATATTAAATGGCTCTCAAAACAGACTATCTACTTTAAACAAATCAGTTTTTTTAGGAGTTTTGGATCATTGTGCAAAGTTTTTACTTGCTATCTTTACCAAAAACGTACTTATAACTGAACAACTTTTGTAAACAACCAATATGATCGAAATGCTCCACTCCTTTAATTGTTCACAAAGAGCATTAGGGTATTCCTTATATGGCATTTTTTAGAATTTTGTTAAAAATTTGTATTAACTGCGATGTTGGTCGTCTAGCTTCACCTTACATTTGTTTTTGCTAAAAATACGAACATATTGTGAAAATTTTGGTATCGATAGTTTAGCTTTAAGGTGTGCCGCAATTATGTTAAAGTTCGAACTTGTTCTCAAATCAGTTTATTGCCGCTTAGTATTTTTCTTTTGACTACAGACTAAGTGGTAATAAGCCATTCAATAGCTGAAGGGAAAGACCTAAATTTGACTTCCCTAGTTTATTTTCAAAAAACAGAACAAAATTCTATTTTTTTTCTATTTTGAATATAAGTCGTAGGGAATCCAAATTTTTAGCATACTCTATTCAGTGAAATTGTAGTTTAGGTAACACCGAAAAACTTCTCTGAACAAACCCATGTAATCTGAACAAGTCTAGAGATATTAAATGGCTCTCAAAACAGACTATCTACCTTAAACAAATCAGTTTTTTAGGAGTTTTGGACCATTGTGTAAAGTTTTTACTTGCTATCTTTACCAAAAACGTACTTATTGTATAACTGAAAACTCCACCCCTTTAATTGTTCACAAAGAGCATTAGGGTATTCCTTATATGGCATTTTTTAGAATTTTGTTAAAAATATGTATTAACTCCGGTGTTGGTCGTCTAGCTTCACCTAACATTTGTTTTTGCTAAAAATATAAATATATTTTGAAAATTTTTGTATCGATAGTTTGGCATTAGGGTGTGCTGCAATGAGGTTAAAGTTCGAATTTGTTCTCAAATCAGTTTATTGCCGCTTAGTATTTTTCTTTTGAATACAGACTAAGTGGTAAAAAGCCATTCAATAGCTGAAGGGAAGACCTAAAATAGTATGTATTTACTTTTACCATATCTCTTATAGACGCCGAGATATTTGATGTATAAATTGGGGTTTTTATGAAGAAATTATTAAAAATTTTGAAATTGGATTCTGATGTAGATTATTATGGGCAACTATATATTTCAACTTTTTAAGGCTAATCAAGTTATGTTATATGTTCAAATAGTATATGAACAATTCTCGAGATGTCAGGGGTTATTAAAGCAAACAAAGACTACTGAACTTTTGTTTTACCTGAATACCTATTGTGTCTGCTCACAAATTTCACCAAAACCATTAATATCCAATGGCCCTTTGGGGGGATTTTTTATTTGTATCATATATATATCGTTATTGGTAAGTAGACACAATGGGTATTCAGATAGAACAAAAGTTCATTAGACATTGCTATGCCTACAGTCAAAAATGCGTTTTTTTTAACGCCTGATATCTCGAGAATTGATATAAATATTGATAATATACACATACACTTTTTGAACATATAGATGTTAACTTGATTAGCCTTAAAATGTTGAAATATATAGTTGCCCATAATAACCTACATCAGAGTGCAATTTCAAAATTTTTAATAATTTCCAACATCAAATATCTCTATAAGAAATATGGTATTGACATTATGGTCCAAGACGAATGCGGTGAGAGGCACGCCCCGCGGGGGCGCCCGCTTTTCTTTTTCATCAACTCCATCATGCTTTACCATTACTTGATTACGTGATTTTTTTAAAAATAATTTTTTTTTGGTATATCCCGGAAATTTAATTGGCTCTAACTCGGCCCAGGAAAACCGTAGGAACTTAAAAATAACATCGTTGGATTCGTATCTTTCATTTGAGTACCCGCACATGGGGGGTCATCATAGAACCGAAAGGGGCCCTTTTTTGATCCCCGGGCCCCATGGGCCTGAGCACCAACTTTGAACTACCATTCCGATGTTTGGGGACCAAGAGGAAGACAATGGCATATTTTTTTTTAATCGGACTCCCGCCCCATATTCTGCACTTCAGCCAGGAGCTTACGTTGTACGATGAGCAATATCGGACAAATACTTCTCCCACCTTCCATACAAACTCCCCCTTTCCGTCTGTATGTCAATATAGTTTATGAACCTTCGGACGGAATTTTGGTATGTAAGCTTCTGTCCAGAAGCAGAGGTTAAGTTCTAAGATAAACAAGATCGGATTAAACTACACCCACATCCCTCACAACTTCCCATTTTTGGAGGGTAGTGGAGCATCTTATCGGACCGCAATGGTAAATTGGTGGAAAAATTCAAACTGTTGGGACAAGTTAGTGATGTGAAGAATAAAACCCGTGCTCGTCGCTCAAGAACATCTGCTAATATTGCTGCTATAGCCCAAAGTATTGAAGTATTCTTTGGAATTTGGCATTCCACAAACCTCTTTACACCGTATTTTGCATAAAGACTTGGGTCTTAAGGCTTATAAAGTTCAGTTAAACAAGAATTCAAGCCGGCCGATCATCAACAAAGTCGTATCTTTGCTGATTAGGTCATTGTAATGCATGAAAATGATCCGGAATTCCATCGAAAAATCATCTTGACTGATGAGGCCCATTTCCACCTCGGTGGCTACGTCATAGGGTAGCCAGACGTACTGTTTTTAGCAGTACATGTACTGATTCTTTGTTAATGTACTTTTTTATACACAACACCTAAAACAGTACGCAAAAGTACTGATTTTTAAACCTTTTACTGTTTTTGTACTGTTTTTTTAATTTTACTGATATTTTATATAACCCTAGATTTCAATATTTGATAAAACATGTTTTGTATAGTCTACAAAAATAACCGAAGGAAATATAAAACATTTTTTAAAATAAGTTTGAAAATTAAATTTTTACGTCGCTGTAAGTTACTTTTATACCCACACACTTAGGGATAAGGGTATATATCATTTGATATGCGAAAGTATCAAATATATTAATACAAAATTCGTTTCAGGACTTTTTAAGACGATTGAGCCATGTCCGTCCGTCTGGCTGTGACGATAACTCGAGTAAACCTCCACTAATCCTTATGAAAATGTAACAATATATATATCGCAAATTTTAGAAAATATTTTTAGTTCATTGTGATTCTAGTAGATATTTTTTAATTTCCTTTTGCCTAGTATACTTATTTCTGATGTTTATAATACTTATGGGCATCATGTTTGAGATTGTTGGCATTGTTACTTCTAGCGTGTTTCTTCCATACTTACTACTTACTTAATTTCCCTTTATACCCCATGAATGAGCGCGGCACCTACTTGTTTTATCGACTAATGCGAACGTCACTGATGGAGAAGCTCTTACTAGACATGCCGATTGACTCGACACTTATACTGCGGAGTTGCTGTCAACAACATTCGAGGGGAGCCGACAATGAAAGAATATTTTTTTTTTCTTTTTTTAAGATGACTGGAGCCAGAAGTTGAACCCGTGATCTCCCTCAAGGTAGTCGCGTGTTCTAACCGCTATGCCACGGCCGGTCCCGTGTTTCTTCCATAGTTGTTTTTAAATTTTGGTATCTTATATCTTCCTTCAGCTCTCCTTCTTGTGTGGTGTGTGTGATAGATTTTCTGTAGATATGTGCTGTCTTCAAGAAATTCGTTGGCCTGTGTTGTGAAGTATAGGTTTTTAATGTTTAGTATATTTAGTTGTTTTAGTAGTTGTTTTACTTGAGTTGGCTAATGATTGGTTGTTGGGTTGACTTATTCTTATATTTGAGTTAATACTTCGTGATGTTCCGTTTATATTACTTTTATTAAATGGTTTTTGCTTATTTTTCCACAGTAGTTTCAGTAATCTATTTTGTGAAAAATATTTTTAGTTCATTGTGATTCTAGTAGATATTTTTTAATTTCCTTTTGCCTAGTATACTTATTTCTGATGTTTATAATACTTATGGGCATCATGTTTGAGATTGTTGGCATTGTTACTTCTAGCGTGTTTCTTCCATACTTACTACTTACCTTATTTCCCTTTATACCCCATGAATGAGCGCGGCACCTACTTGTTTTATCGACTAATGCGAACGTCACTGATGGAGAAGCTCTTACTAGACATGCCGATTGACTCGACACTTATACTGCGGAGTTGCTGTCAACAACATTCGAGGGGAGCCGACAATGAAAGAATATTTTTTTTTCTTTTTTTAAGATGACTGGAGCCAGAAGTTGAGTAGATATGTGCTGTCTTCAAGAAATTCGTTGGCCTGTGTTGTGAAGTATATATTTTTAATGTTTAGTATATTTAGTTGTTTTAGTAGTTGTTTTACTTGAGTTGGCTAATGATTGGTTGTTGGGTTGACTTATTCTTATATTTGAGTTAATACTTCGTGATGTTCCGTTTATATTACTATTATTAAATGGTTTTTGCTTATTTTTCCACAGTAGTTTCAGTAATCTATTTTGTGTTTCTTGTAAAAGTCTACAGTGGGTTGAGCTTCCCGAGGCAGTAATTCCATGTCGTAGGTAAGATTCAGCAAGAGAGAAATATGCTTGCTCAGAGGTGGAAAGTTACTGATTGTTACTCACTTGGAATTGACCAGAAGCCATTCCTTTGTATCACTGCCCAAGCAGATAACTACTTCCGGTCTTAGACCAAGTATTCCCCGGGCAATGACTTTAAAGCAACCGCTTAGGAGTTAGCTAGAGTTAAAAGGCGAAATATTGAGTAACCTAATCGGCATGCTACCACCGATGCGTCTTAGGAACTAGGTAAGAGAAGTTACTGAAGCTCAACACAGGCTCTCTTAGTGGCTTTGGCAGTCCCAAGAAGCTAGGATCGGGCGCGGTGGAATAATAAGCCACTCTCCTCGATCAAATTTATTATGAAAACACGAAGAAAAGAAACAACAAGAACCCCCCATTTACATTTTACATTACGCTGATTAGTGTACACGCCCCGACGGAAGACAAAGACGATGCCATTAAAGATGCATTCTATGAGCGCTTGGACGAGATATATGACCGCTGCCGTGCACATGACATTAAAATTGTTCTGGGAGATTTTAATGCTAAAATAGGAAGGGAAGATGCTCTTGGTTCAGCAGTCGGAAAATTCAGTCTACACAACAACATCTCCGCTAAAGTAAACGGACTGGTAAGTTTCGCTTCGGCAAGAAACATGGTTGTGAATGGAACCAGATTTCCGCATAAAGATATCCACAAAATACAAGAAATCAGATTGATCACGTGGTAATTGATGGAAGATATGTCTCAAGCGTTATGGACGTGCGTGTGATGCGAGGTGCAAATAATGACTCGGATCACCACTTAGTTGCAGCCAAGGTACGCACACGATTAAGTAGTGCTAAAAACACTCGTTATCAAACGTAAAGGAAGCTAGACATCACAATGCTGCTTACTACTGAGATAGCCAATGCCTACTCCAACAAACTCTCTCAATTACTCCAAACTAACCCCCCTAGTTCTGATGTTCCCGACATACAGTGGCAGAATATTGCGAATTCTATGACCACTGCCGCAACGACCGTACTGGGTTATTGTAACGTGACGAAATTAACATTTCGTCTGTACATTATAATATAGTAATAAATATAATAATAATCATATATCTCATTTAAATACAATCTATTTAGTATAATAATTATAATAATAATAACAATAACATTTAAATAGAACAATTTGGCAAGAAAAAAAAAATATTTATGCGCACTCCAGTGGGATTTGAACCCGCAACGTACTGATCGCCAGCCAGACGCTCTGCCACCACACCATTGCAGACGGTTGCGACGCGAGCGCTAAGACGCGATATAGCGTACCACCACACAACACACGCAGCATCATTGGTCAGCAACGCAACCCAACAAACCATTCTCGAAGTAAAATGTAACTATGCTAGAGAATAAGCTTATCATAACAAAATTTCTTCAACATTTCATAAGCATTATTATGATAGGTTTATTTATTTGAAAAATAAAAACACTTTTTCAATGGTGTATTACAAACGCTTAATATAGCAACAGCATTTACAACACCACTAGTTAAACACTTCGGGAGGGTAACAGTTTTGTAAATATGATTACAAAAGACTTATGCTGACTTATTCTTATATTTGAGTTAATACTTCGTGATGTTCCGTTTATATTACTTTTATTAAATGGTTTTTGCTTATTTTTCCACAGTAGTTTCAGTAATCTATTTTGTGAAAAATATTTTTAGTTCATTGTGATTCTAGTAGATATTTTTTAATTTCCTTTTGCCTAGTATACTTATTTCTGATGTTTATAATACTTATGGGCATCATGTTTGAGATTGTTGGCATTGTTACTTCTAGCGTGTTTCTTCCATACTTACTACTTACCTTATTTCCCTTTATACCCCATGAATGAGCGCGGCACCTACTTGTTTTATCGACTAATGCGAACGTCACTGATGGAGAAGCTCTTACTAGACATGCCGATTGACTCGACACTTATACTGCGGAGTTGCTGTCAACAACATTCGAGGGGAGCCGACAATGAAAGAATATTTTTTTTTCTTTTTTTAAGATGACTGGAGCCAGAAGTTGAGTAGATATGTGCTGTCTTCAAGAAATTCGTTGGCCTGTGTTGTGAAGTATATATTTTTAATGTTTAGTATATTTAGTTGTTTTAGTAGTTGTTTTACTTGAGTTGGCTAATGATTGGTTGTTGGGTTGACTTATTCTTATATTTGAGTTAATACTTCGTGATGTTCCGTTTATATTACTATTATTAAATGGTTTTTGCTTATTTTTCCACAGTAGTTTCAGTAATCTATTTTGTGTTTCTTGTAAAAGTCTACAGTGGGTTGAGCTTCCCGAGGCAGTAATTCCATGTCGTAGGTAAGATTCAGCAAGAGAGAAATATGCTTGCTTTAACACTTGTAGTTTGAGCCAAGGGAATGGGGAGGAATGGAACTTTGCTCAGAGGTGGAAAGTTACTGATTGTTACTCACTTGGAATTGACCAGAAGCCATTCCTTTGTATCACTGCCCAAGCAGATAACTACTTCCGGTCTTAGACCAAGTATTCCCCGGGCAATGACTTTAAAGCAACCGCTTAGGAGTTAGCTAGAGTTAAAAGGCGAAATATTGAGTAACCTAATCGGCATGCTACCACCGATGCGTCTTAGGAACTAGGTAAGAGAAGTTACTGAAGCTCAACACAGGCTCTCTTAGTGGCTTTGGCAGTCCCAAGAAGCTAGGATCGGGCGCGGTGGAATAATAAGCCACTCTCCTCGATCAAATTTATTATGAAAACACGAAGAAAAGAAACAACAAGAACCCCCCATTTACATTTTACATTACGCTGATTAGTGTACACGCCCCGACGGAAGACAAAGACGATGCCATTAAAGATGCATTCTATGAGCGCTTGGACGAGATATATGACCGCTGCCGTGCACATGACATTAAAATTGTTCTGGGAGATTTTAATGCTAAAATAGGAAGGGAAGATGCTCTTGGTTCAGCAGTCGGAAAATTCAGTCTACACAACAACATCTCCGCTAAAGTAAACGGACTGGTAAGTTTCGCTTCGGCAAGAAACATGGTTGTGAATGGAACCAGATTTCCGCATAAAGATATCCACAAAATACAAGAAATCAGATTGATCACGTGGTAATTGATGGAAGATATGTCTCAAGCGTTATGGACGTGCGTGTGATGCGAGGTGCAAATAATGACTCGGATCACCACTTAGTTGCAGCCAAGGTACGCACACGATTAAGTAGTGCTAAAAACACTCGTTATCAAACGTAAAGGAAGCTAGACATCACAATGCTGCTTACTACTGAGATAGCCAATGCCTACTCCAACAAACTCTCTCAATTACTCCAAACTAACCCCCCTAGTTCTGATGTTCCCGACATACAGTGGCAGAATATTGCGAATTCTATGACCACTGCCGCAACGACCGTACTGGGTTATTGTAACGTGACGAAATTAACATTTCGTCTGTACATTATAATATAGTAATAAATATAATAATAATCATATATCTCATTTAAATACAATCTATTTAGTATAATAATTATAATAATAATAACAATAACATTTAAATAGAACAATTTGGCAAGAAAAAAAAAATATTTATGCGCACTCCAGTGGGATTTGAACCCGCAACGTACTGATCGCCAGCCAGACGCTCTGCCACCACACCATTGCAGACGGTTGCGACGCGAGCGCTAAGACGCGATATAGCGTACCACCACACAACACACGCAGCATCATTGGTCAGCAACGCAACCCAACAAACCATTCTCGAAGTAAAATGTAACTATGCTAGAGAATAAGCTTATCATAACAAAATTTCTTCAACATTTCATAAGCATTATTATGATAGGTTTATTTATTTGAAAAATAAAAACACTTTTTCAATGGTGTATTACAAACGCTTAATATAGCAACAGCATTTACAACACCACTAGTTAAACACTTCGGGAGGGTAACAGTTTTGTAAATATGATTACAAAAGACTTATGCTCGCTACAGTTTTGTAAATGTTTTGTTATTGATGTCCCGTTATTTTAACGCGTCGTTTTCCATGATTTGTGAGATTCCACAGTCTTCTTGTTTACTTTGATGAGTGCAGTTTAATGAAGTTGAATAAAAAACACTTTTTTATAAGTTTTTAACATATTAATTTGAAAAAAAATTAACCTGAATTGAAAAGTTGATTTGAAAACATAACAAACACTTTTTATTTTGTTGCATCACAAAGTTTTTAGCATAATAATAATTTTAATAAATGAAGGCTGAATTGAATTGAAAACATAAAAAAACACTTTATTTTATAATATCCTAAGCTTACAAAAACCTTAAAAAATAAGCTTATTGCAACCATAATAAGAAAACTATTTTTCTGTAAGCTTGCTCTATAGCTAGATTTCTAAGCATTTTGTATACTAAAGACTAGTAATATTATCGCAAGGGTTCAATTTTCTGTCTTAAACTATTGTTATGAAGCCTTTCATAACAGTTTTCGCTATAGTTTTGCAAGCTTAAGGCTTATGGTAGTAAGCTAGTTACAAGCTAGTTAAATACAGTTTTGGTTTGTTGGGAAAGGCTGTCGCGACACACACAACATCACCACACAACAGCACCATCGGTCAGCAGCACATACGTTCTTTGAAATTGTGGCGTTCGGGCAATCAACGTAACATAACATGGGACATAATTCTCATTTAGTTTATGTCACCTATAATATAAAGAGTCGACGTTTTTCACAACGATTGTCTGATGACTCCTCCACGACGAAGTTTATTGCCAAGTCAAGGAAAGTTATCGGATCTCCTTGATCCTTTGGGATTGTACGAAGACAAGTATCTTTGTTAAACGGACTATAAGTCTGTACAATCGGACATTAGGTCTGTACAACCGGGCTATAGGCCTGTACAATCGGACATTAGGTCTGTACAACCGGGCTATAGGCCTGTACAATCGGACATTAGGTCTGTACAATCGGGCAATAGGCCTGTATAATCGGACATTAGGTCAGTACAACCGGGCTATAGGCCTGTACAATCGGACATTAGGTCTGTACAATCAGGCAATAGGCCTGTATAATCGGACAATAAGTCTGTACAATCGGGCTATAAGCCTGTACAATCGGACCAACGAGTCTGTACAATCGGGCAATAGGCCTGTACAATCGGACCTTGAGTCTGTACAATCTGGCAATAGGCCTGTACAATCGGACCTACGAGTCTGTACGATCGGGCTATAAGCCTGTACAATCGGACCTTGAGTCTGTACAATCGGGCAATAGGCCTGTACAATCGGACCTTGAGTCTGTACAATCGGGCAATAGGCCTGTACAATCGGACCTACGAGTCTGTACAATCGGGCAATAGGCCTGTACAATCGGACCTTGAGCCTGTACAATCGGGCTATAAGCCTGTACAATCGGACCTTGAGTCTGTACAATCGGGCAATAGGCCTGTACAATCGGACCTATGAGTCTGTACAATCGGGCTATAAGCCTGTACCACCGGACCTTGAGTCTGTATAAACGTGTAGTTGTAAGGACAGGGTCCTTTTTTTTTTGTTCTTATCCTTCCGTTCCAGGACCTAAGCAAATCTCACTAGCAGGTCCTGCCTGGTTTACCTGTGAGTCCTCGACGAATTACCGCAACCCGTATCCCGCACCGAATTATTGCCGCGTCAAACCCGTCCTGTTATCCCGTCACCGAATAACCGCCGTCGTCTAAGGACCGTTTTCTCCGTACAAAGGATAACAACCCCAGGCACCGCAGCACCTTACACCAGATACCATCAACCATACGAGGCCACCGACCAAGCATAATCCCCAGCCATCATTACCCGCCATTAAACATCTTAAGGATATCAGACTGCATTTAGCTTAAGGATTTGGAGTGTTTTGTTCTATTTAAATTGTGTGGATTATAAAATAAGTAAATAAAAATACAATATCTTGCCCTAGTCAGGGAAAATCCACTCTTTTATTTCGTAAGGTTTTAAGGGTCCTTGCGAAGACCCTGGAGGCGGCTGAGCTACCTCAGCCTAAGATAAAACCCCCGTTATATTATGAAAAACCACGCTCAGACAAGCCCTGGTACGATGATGAAGGTCGCGAAATGTCTGAGGAAATGGATGCTGCATACAAGGTAAAGCTGCAGCCAATGATGACGCGTGCGGTGACGGAAAGTTATAAAAGGAAAAGGAGGGAGATAAAACGAATGTTCAGACGGAAAAAGCGTCTGTGGAAGAAAAGAGAGAGCCAGGATATAGAAAACTACAGGGATAGAGGTGATGCCCGAAAGTTCTGCCAAAAGGTAAAAAGTATATGTTTTGGAACAGGGATCCCCACCTGTAAAGACAGAGACGGAAAATCTGGTCACGGACAATCAGAGTGTGCTGCAAATATGGAGGGAACACTTTCAATCTCTACTCGTTCCCTAAGGCAGCATAAGTGACGAAATCGCACAGATTATTGACGATGGAGTAGACTGCCTACCACCGAGCCAAACGAGATCACTACGGCAATTGCGCGGCTTAAAAATAATAAAGCTGCAGGAACCGATGGACTGCCGGCAGAGCTTTTTAAAAACGGCAGCGATGACCTGGTAACATGCATGCACCAGCTCATAAACACGATTTGGCTCAGGAAGTGGATGCCTTGTGATTGGAATCTGAGTGTCCTATGTCCCGTGCTTAAGAATGGCGACCCTAGTGTGTGTACCAACTATCGCCCAGGAAAACCGTAGGAACTTAAAAATAACATCGTTGTATTCGTATCTTTCATTTGAGTACCCGCACATGGGGGGTCATCATAGAACCGAAAGGGGCCCCTTTTTTGATCCCCCGGGCCCCATGGGCCTGAGCGCCAACTTTGACCTACCATTCCGATGTTTGGGGACCAAGAGGAAGACAATGGCATATTTTTTTTAATCGGACTCCCGCCCCATATTCTGCACTTCAGCCAGGAGCTTACGTTGTAAGATGAGCAATATCGGACAAATACTTCTCCCACCTTCCACACAAACTCCCCATTTCCGTCTGTATGTCAATATACCTTCGGACTGAAATTTTGTATGTAAGCTTCTGTCCAGAAGCAGAGGTTAAGTGCTAAGATAAACAAGATCGGATTAAACTACACCCACATCCCTCACAACTTCCCATTTTTGGAGGGTAGTGGAGCATCTTCATCCGCATCCGCAATGGTAAATTGGTGGAAAAATTCGAACTGTTGGAACAACAACGTCGTATCTTTGCTGATTAGGTCATTGTAATGCATGAAAATGATCTGGAATTCCATCGAAAAATAATCTTGACTGATGAGGCCCATTTCCACTTCGGTGGCTACGTCATAGGGTAGCCAGACGTACTGCTTTTAGCAGTACATGTACTGTTTCTTTGTTAATGACCTTTTTATGCACAACACCTAAAATAGTACGCAAAAGTACTGTTTTTTAAACCTTTTACTGTTTTTGTACTGTTTTTTTAATTTTACTGATATTTTATATAACCCTCGATTTCAATATTTGATAAAACATGTTTTGTATAGTCTACAAAAATAGCCGAAGGAAATATAAAACACTGTAACATAGTTGTTATTGTTTTGGATGCATACATTTTTTAAAATAAGTTTGAAAATTAAATTTTTACGTCGCTGTAAGATACTTTTATACCCACACACTTAGGGATAAGGGTATATATCATTTGATACGCGAAAGTATCAAATATATTAATACAAAATTCGTTTCAGGACTTTTTAAGACGATTGAGCCATGTCCGTCCGTCTGGCTGGGACGATAACTCGAGTAAACCTCCACTAATCCTTATGAAAATGTAACAATATATATATCGCAAATTTTATAAAATATTTTTAGTTCATTGTGATTCTAGTAGATATTTTTTAATTTCCTTTTGCCTAGTATACTTATTTCTGATGTTTATAATACTTATGGGCATCATGTTTGAGATTGTTGGCATTGTTACTTCTAGCGCGATTCTTCCATACTTACTACTTACTTAATTTCCCTTTATACCCCATGAATGAGCGCGTTGTTGTGAATTAACACGTTTTCTAACGTAACGGCACCTACTTGTTTTATCGACTAATGCCAACGTCACTGTTTGAGAAACTCTTACTAGACATGCCGATTGACTCGACACTTATACTGCGGAGTTGGTGTCAACAAAATGTAATGAACGATTTTAAATATCTGAAACATATTTATTGTATTTGTTAGTCCTATTCAAATTTACACGACTGTAATGGTTAGGTTAACTTCCGCGAGTATTGCTGTGGTGTAACAAGAGAATATGATTCCTACGTACATAAAGTACTCTCTATATCTTTCTGTGAGAAGATATGTCTATTTTTAGTAAACGCTTACAACTTCAATTAAACGACAATTATTCTAATTTTAGCATTTACAAAGTCGAGATACTCTGTGAAGACGCATATCGTATGTTGATTAAGACATAAGGTTGAATAAGGGTGCGATAGCCCAGCGGTTGAATTCTCGGCTTAGAACGCCGGAGACCCAGGTTCGATTCCCAGCGGGGATGAATAATATTTTTTTTTTACAAATATTTAAAATATTTCTGGTAATACGAGAGCAAAACGTGAGCGAGATTATTGGAAAATAACGTAAAAATTCCAATGAATATATTTCGGTTGTAGAAAAGAGAAGTACATTTCGTTGCACGCTTACTATTTCTTTTGGTTCGTAGTATTAGAATTACTAGTGGTGAGAAACTAATCCTCGACAGTAGAGAGGCTTAGAGGTTGATTGCAAGTCAAATCACATTCTTTTATAATCCAGAAGCTTAGGCGTATACACAGAGGTCCCATAAAGTTTGGCCAATAACTTAAAAGTGGTTGATTATATTGAGTCACATGTGATTAAGTGCCAAGTAATTGAATTAATAGCCAGAAATTTATTTTCCCGATGGTGCAAAGCACTTAAACACTTTCCTTGCAACAAGTTTAATTCAAGGAATTAGCTAGGTTCAAGCTGCATAATTTACGCCGGACCTACAAAAATCTTAAGGCGTTGTCATTTAACTACCAGGTATGTCTCAATAAATTAATAATGTGTAATCGAACACAAGTGAAAGTGTTACATTATATGTTTTCCCTTTAGAAAATTATCAGAGCCGTCTTATGTAATACGGCCGTACTCAATAGCGTTTTCCATATTGGATTCATAGTGGCATATTGGTTCAGTTCTTGATCACGAAAGGCAATTTTATTAATACCTGGAAGAATATATTGTGCAAACTAACCTCAAACGCCTTACGTCATGGAACTGAAACATAACATCATCGTCGGGAAGAAGATTACACAAAAACACTACAAACATTATTGTGAAAAAGAAAAACAACCTCCACTAGCTGCAATAACTAAGACGATAAGGAAAATCTTTGTATCGGAACACCTTCCTTTTTTTTTGCAAACACTAATTTTTGGTTGAGTTACACCAGACAATCTCTTTTTGCATCAAGAAAAGTCTACGGACAGCAACAATTATTACCAAGCTCCAGTAACAGCCAAGTAAAACACGCTAAATCAGGTATTTCATACTGGCATTAATTTGAAGTGTCCACGAACGAACCTGGATCGAATTGCTCGCTCACAACTTTGTCGCTGTTTCTACAACTATTTATTTTACATAGTATATAAGTAAAACGCAGATAAGTGGTTTTTTCCTTTTAAGTATTGGTTATATGCAAAATTCTTATTTTTGTTGTTGTCCTAGATCTAGCAAAATTTCAAATCAACCAGTTCCTCAAGGCTCAATACGTATAAAAATTTTGCATAAAAACAATTACTTACACTTAAGTACATTTTTTTTTTAACCACAAAGTTAAACCTCATTTTTTTTTAAAAAAAACTATCCATAACAATTACATACAATTCCAGAATAAGTTATCTTTTATATCGATTATCAGTTTTACACACTGTTATTGTTTGGTTGTCTGTTAACTACATAATATAAAACCTTAAATTTCTGTAAATGAACACATTTTTATACACAAACCAAAATTTATGTTATCCACTCAATTTGTATGTTGTCATACACATTTAAAAGTATATTTACATTATTTTTCAAAAATAACTTTATTAGCTGTTAGGATTTCTTTTATAATTGGTAAATAACAGAAGTATTTAAAAATTTTAACATTGTCGCGACCGCGTAAGATACAAAATGTTCAATAACATTACTGTGAAAAGATGAATTTAAAGATGACTACTGTAATTTTATTTAAAAGTCAATTCGTAAATTAAATGTTCAATTGAATGAACATGTGTATTTCTAATGGTGGATAACTAAGGCAGAGTATCGTGAAGTAGGGGGTCCTAAATACATCAATAACACGCCGCTAGGACCATGGTTGGGTTTTGGGCAAAACAGGCGATGGATTCGAATATCAACTACGAATCCAGTATGGGCAAACGATGACTGACGTTTTATTTGCAATTGAGATTAATGCTTTTGCTATTTTTTAAATTTTAAAAACTCTAACCATATTGGGGTTCTGTTTTTTTTATGCAATAGTATTGGTTAGAGTATGGCTCATCAAAAATTTTTTATCTTTCATAATTATTAGTTTGCTGCAGGGAGTCTACAATATTTTGTTTGTGTACAAGATTGTAGGAAGTAGTCGATCAAAGTAGACACGAACCCCCCACCCGACTGTTAGCTAAGGCAAAAAACGGCTCCCAGTCTACTAGTTCACTAAAAAACAATTTATTTCTATTTTAAAATCATCTTTCCCCTACAGTCGCTGTCAAAAATAAAAAAACAAAAAGAAGGATTATAAGCCTTGTCCTCTGGATGAATCTGACCATGGTTTGTCTTTAACAACCTATGGTAGAAGAAAGTATAGGATTTTTTTTTTGTACATTACATAAATAAATGGCGCCCAACGTGGGGCAGAAAACAAATCCGTTTGGAAATGTTTTTGCCCAAAATATTTAGTTAAATTATAAATTAATAGAGTTCAACGAAAGAAATATAACCAAGGTTTCTTTTCAGGACTGTTTCGGTGGTTAAATACTTTTTAAAATTTCTCTGGATCTTCAGTTATCTGATGATTTCGGATAAGCTGACCAAGAATATATTTAATTATAATTTTAATGCCAATACAAGCCTGAAAAGGAAGCTTGCCCTATTTCCATTGTGAAACACTTTAAATATCTTAATAAGAGTATTGAGGAAGTTAAAAGTTAGCGTCCTGTAGTCCTTAGGAAATAGACGCATTTGAAAGCCCATTGTCTACAGTTATCCGTAAAAAAATTTGATGCTATATATCCATTCTGAACTGTTATTCGAATATCTAAAAGGGTTACACTCCATAGACCAGTTTCTTATTCTTATTAGTCATTCGTTTGTCGTTCGTACTCTGTCCTTTTGTCATCCACCAAAAAAAAGAAATAATATTTGTATAATTTGATTTTTTTTCACGTATCTAAAAAGTTCAGTGAAGAATTTTGTAAACATTTATAAGGTATTTAATAATATAAAGTCATCTGAAAATAATAAGGAGAATAAATGTTGCGTGTGTGAAGATGCAATGTATTTTGACATACACGAATGCTATAAAATTGCAACATGTAGACACATCTTTCATAGAAGTTGCATTGAGCACTCATTGTCAGCTTCTTTCAACTGCCCGAAATGTAAACTATCATGTGAACTATCCGTTCTTAGGAAGTACATATCTCAACCATTGATTTCAATGGAAATGGAACTCAAACCGAACCGAATTCCAAAAAATTTCCAATTATGCGTGGGAAATCTCGTGGAGCGTTTAACCGACCTCAAACCCGTAGTTTGAGTAGGAATTTATTCAATGAAAATGTTAATACTAGTTTAAATTTGAGTCCGCGCACCACTAATCAATCCATGGAGGTAAATGAGGTAATGTGAATACAAGGACATGCGTTCGAATTATGATCTTAAAGAAGAAATTCGAAACAGAAAGATGAGAACTGGGGAGTCTTTTGAGACTTTCTATGACTCCATCTGTACGATTTTGGATCGCCTTGAAACACCGATGGTAGAAACTGAAATAGTTGAAATTTTAGTAAGGAATTTGCGTCCCGATATTAGGCACGAATTGCTTTACGTACCAGTGTATTCTGTTGCCCACTTGCGTAAGCTCGTGCAAATGAGAGAGAATCTTTTATCTGACGACATTTACCGCCGACATACTGCCGGTAAAATTGGCCCTACTGCTCAGTCTCTTAGGCGAAATGTGGCTGAAATCGTTAAAAGGATTATGTAGACAATGATGTTTCAGTAGATCAGGTTGATGCCATTAATTAAAACTTCAAAACGTCCTTTTTATGCTTCAATTGTGAGGAACCCGGTCACCACTGGGAAGACTGTTTGCAAGAACGTAGAGTGTTTTGTTACGGATGTGGCATGAAAAACGTTTATAAGCCACAATGCACCAAATGTGGTGGAGATAAAGCAAAGTATTCAAAAAACTATTTGCGCCCAAAAACACCCCAAAACCAACCATAAATTCTAATGTTATCAATTCCAAAAGGCTAACATGTTCAGACAAAATTGTCGATATTTCTAGTCCATCAATAGAAAAATCATCATTTAGCACTCCGAACATTGGACAAGTTAAACCTTCTACCATTTCTATACTGAAGCGTGAGCCTGTCAATGCAGAGCAATATCAAAGAATGTTACACCCGATAAGACCTTACCATGAAAGATATCAATATTATATTGAGAAACGCGATAAAATATTTCTAGCGGATAGCATTGAAACTGGCAACAATAAAAAGATTTCTAAAAGATCTACACTTCGGCTCCGAAAATATTATAAAATGCGAAAGCTTAACTCGAAGTATATCATTTCTGGTATCATAAGTAATACGAACGATAGGAGATATTATGCAAAAGTAAACTTTTTAAATTTTAATGAACTCGGCTTGCTGGATACAGGGGCCAATGTTTCATGCATCGGCTCATCTCTAGCTGAGCACGATTTTTCACAATATGACCAATTTGTATGTGCCAAATCTTGCTTACGAACTGCAGACGGACAAATACAAAAAACTTTAGGATATCTACATGTTGAAGTTTCCTTTCGCGGCGAAACTAAACTATTGAAAATCTAAATAGTACCATCAATTACTCAGAGACTTATTCTAGGTCTTAATTTCTGGAAAGCTTTTAATCTGGCTAGCGATGTTTTTCAATCTGCCATTGTATCAGATACTTCTCCTATTGATATCTCTAAACGATCGATCGAGTTGTTCAATTTAGAAAAGGCTACCGAGGCTTCTTTAAATACTAATAATACATTCACGGGTACAGATGAACAGAAATACCCACTTTCTTCAGATCAAACTCGTCAATTACAAACTATAGTGGATTTATTTCCAAACTTTTTAAAACAGGGATTAGGACGAACAACATTAATAACTCACGACATCGACGTAGGTGACGCCAAGCCTGTAAAACAGCGTTTTTATCCTGTCTCTCCAGCCGTGGAAAAATTAATGTATAACGAAATCGACAGAATGCTGGCCTTGGGAGTTATAGAGCCATCAACTTCTGCCTGGAGTTCGCCCATGAGGTTGGTGGTGAAACCTCACAAGGTTCGGTTATGTTTAGATGCACGCCGGCTTAATCAAGTAACGGAAAAAGATGCATACCCGCTCCCTAGTATTGAAGGAATTTTCGCACGTCTGCCCAAGGCCAATATTATTTCAAAATTAGACCTAAAGGATGCATACTGGCAAGTCGGATTAAGTGAGAAAGCTAAAGCCCTTACTGCTTTTACAGTGCCGGGTCGTGCTCTGTATCAATTCGTGGTTATGCCATTCGGTCTGTGCAGCGCGCCACAGACCATGTGTCGCCTGATGGACCAATTAATACCACCAGATTTGAAACATTGTGTGTTCGGATACCTTGACGATTTGGTGATTGTGTCGGAAGATTTCCACAGTCACATATCCGTTTTAGTAAGGATCGCGGAAGAATTTAGACGGGCTAATCTGACACTAAACGTCGAAAAGAGCCATTTTTGCGTGACGCAAGTTAAATACCTTGGCTATGTTATTGGCAATGGTGGCATCAAAACAGATCCAGAAAAGGTAGAAGCTATAGTTAACTGGCCAGTACCACGGACTCTTAAACAGGTTCGAGGTTTTGTAGGACTGGCAGGGTGGTACCGACGTTTTATGGATAATTTTTCAACGTTAACCTTTCCAATCACGTTGTCCACTAAACGAAAGTTTCATTGGACTCCAGAGGCGCAAGCGGCCTTTGAGGAGGTGAAAAGACGTCTGACCACTGCGTCAGTTCTATCAAATCCGGACTTTTCCAAAAAGTTTTATGTTCATTGTGTTGCGTCAGACTATGGAATCGGAGCAGTGTTAGTGCAATTAGACGAGAAGGGTGAAGAAAGACCCCTTGCATACATGTCCAAAAAACTAAACACTGCTCAGCGAAACTATAGTGTCACTGAAAGAGAGTGTCTAGCCGCGATCGAAGCAATTAAACGGTTTCGTTGTTACCTTGAGATGCAAGAGTTCGAGATAATCACTGATCACTCCTCTCTGCTCTGGTTAATGAAACAACCCGACCTTACAGGTAGACTTGCCAGTTGTGTATTTAAGCTCCAAGCTTTTAAATTTTCTATAAGCCATCGTAAGGGCAAAGACCATGTGGTACCTGATGCTCTTTCAAGGATAGTTTCTGATGAAATATCCGGTATTGAACTGTCAGAACCGGAGATAGATTTAGATTCAGAATTTTTTGAAGACTCAGATTACCTTGCTCTAAAAGCTAAAATCAATGCCAATCAGTCTAAATATCCGGATATAAAAAATCTCGGTAAATATGTTTACATTCGAACAGAACACTATACTGGTGATGCACTACAGGAACAACATGCCTGGAAATTATGGATACCTACAAGATTGCGAAAATCCGTTTTAGCTAGATTTCATGATGCTACTATAAGTGCGCATAGCGGTATGTTTTACACACTGTTATTGTTTGGTTGTCTGTTAACTACATAATATAAAACCTTAAATCTCTGTAAATGAACACATTTTTATACACAAACCAAAATTTATGTTATCCACACAATTTGTATGTTGTCATACACATTTAAAAGTATATTTACATTATTTTTCAAAAATAACTTTATTAGCTGTTAGGATTTCTTTTATAATTGGTAAATAACAGAAGTGTTTCAAAATTTTAACATTGTCGCGACCGCGTAAGATACAAAATGTTCAATAACATTACTGTGAAAAGATGAATTTAAAGATGACTACTGTAATTTTATTTAAAACTCAGTTCGTAAATTAAATGTTCAATTGAATGAACATGTGTATTTCTAATGGTGGATAACTAAGGCAGAGTATCGTGAAGTAGGGGGTCCTAAATACATCAATAACACGCCGCTAGGACCATGGTTGGGTTTTGGGCAAAACAGGCGATGGATTCGAATATCAACTACGAATCCAGTATGGGCAAACGATGACTGACGTTTTATTTGCAATTGAGATTAATGCTTTTGCTATTTTTTAAATTTTAAAAACTCTAACCATATTGGGGTTCTGTTTTTTTTATGCAATAGTATTGGTTAGAGTATGGCTCATCAAAAAATTTTTTATCTTTCATAATTATTAGTTTGCTGCAGGGAGTCTACAATATTTTGTTTGTGTACAAGATTGTAGGAAGTAGTCGATCAAAGTAGACACGAACCCCCCACCCGACTGTTAGCTAAGGCAAAAAACGGCTCCCAGTCTACTAGTTCACTAAAAAACAATTTATTTCTATTTTAAAATCATCTTTCCCCTACAGTCGCTGTCAAAAATAAAAAACAAAAAGAAGGATTATAAGCCATGTCCTCTGGATGAATCTGACCATGGTTTGTCTTTAACAACCTATGGTAGAAGAAAGTATAGGATTTTTTTTTTGTACATTACATAAATAAATGGCGCCCAACGTGGGGCAGAAAACAAATCCGTTTGGAAATGTTTTTGCCCAAAATATTTAGTTAAATTATAAATTAATAGAGTTCAACGAAAGAAATATAACCAAGGTTTCTTTTCAGGACTGTTTCGGTGGTTAAATACTTTTTAAAATTTCTCTGGATCTTCAGTTATCTGATGATTTCGGATAAGCTGACCAAGAATATATTTAATTATAATTTTAATGCCAATACAAGCCTGAAAAGGAAGCTTGCCCTATTTCCATTGTGAAACACTTTAAATATCTTAATAAGAGTATTGAGGAAGTTAAAAGTTAGCGTCCTGTAGTCCTTAGGAAATAGACGCATTTGAAAGCCCATTGTCTACAGTTATCCGTAAAAAAATTTGATGCTATATATCCATTCTGAACTGTTATTCGAATATCTAAAAGGGTTACACTCCATAGACCAGTTTCTTATTCTTATTAGTCATTCGTTTGTCGTTCGTACTCTGTCCTTTTGTCATCCACCAAAAAAAAAGAAATAATATTTGTATAATTTGATTTTTTTTCACGTATCTAAAAAGTTCAGTGAAGAATTTTGTAAACATTTATAAGGTATTTAATAATATAAAGTCTAAGATGGCTACTGAGCGCAGTCCGACAAAAGCTCTTCCATCCGTTGTCCCTCCGGCATCTGAAAATAATAAGGAGAATAAATGTTGCGTGTGTGAAGATGCAATGCATTTTGACATACACGAATGCTATAAAATTGCAACATGTGGACACATCTTTCATAGAAGTTGCATTGAGCACTCATTGTCAGCTTCTTTCAACTGCCCGAAATGTAAACTATCATGTGAACTATCCGTTCTTAGGAAGTACATATCTCAACCATTGATTTCAATGGAAAATGGAACTCAAACCGAACCGAATTCCAAAAAATTTCCAATTATGCGTGGGAAATCTCGTGGAGCGTTTAACCGACCTCAAACCCGTAGTTTGAGTAGGAATTTATTCAATGAAAATGTTAATACTAGTTTAAATTTAAGTCCGCGCACCACTAATCAATCCATGGAGGTAAATGAGGTAATGTGAATACAAGGACATGCGTTCGAATTATGATCTTAAAGAAGAAATTCGAAACAGAAAGATGAGAACTGGGGAGTCTTTTGAGACTTTCTATGACTCCATCTGTACGATTTTGGATCGCCTTGAAACACCGATGGTAGAAACTGAAATAGTTGAAATTTTAGTAAGGAATTTGCGTCCCGATATTAGGCACGAATTGCTTTACGTACCAGTGTATTCTGTTGCCCACTTGCGTAAGCTCGTGCAAATGAGAGAGAATCTTTTATCTGACGACATTTACCGCCGACATACTGCCGGTAAAATTGGCCCTACTGCTCAGTCTCTTAGGCGAAATGTGGCTGAAATCGTTAAAAGGATTATGTAGACAATGATGTTTTAGTAGATCAGGTTGATGCCATTAATTAAAACTTCAAAACGTCCTTTTTATGCTTCAATTGTGAGGAACCCGGTCACCACTGGGAAGACTGTTTGCAAGAACGTAGAGTGTTTTGTTACGGATGTGGCATGAAAAACGTTTATAAGCCACAATGCACCAAATGTGGTGGAGATAAAGCAAAGTATTCAAAAAACTATTTGCGCCCAAAAACACCCCAAAACCAACCATAAATTCTAATGTTATCAATTCCAAAAGGCTAACATGTTCAGACAAAATTGTCGATATTTCTAGTCCATCAATAGAAAAATCATCATTTAGCACTCCGAACATTGGACAAGTTAAACCTTCTACCATTTCTATACTGAAGCGTGAGCCTGTCAATGCAGAGCAATATCAAAGAATGTTACACCCGATAAGACCTTACCATGAAAGATATCAATATTATATTGAGAAACGCGATAAAATATTTCTAGCGGATAGCATTGAAACTGACAACAATAAAAAGATTTCTAAAAGATCTACACTTCGGCTCCGAAAATATTATAAAATGCGAAAGCTTAACTCGAAGTATATCATTTCTGGTATCATAAGTAATACGAACGATAGGAGATATTATGCAAAAGTAAACTTTTTAAATTTTAATGAACTCGGCTTGCTGGATACAGGGGCCAATGTTTCATGCATCGGCTCATCTCTAGCTGAGCACGATTTTTCACAATATGACCAATTTGTATGTGCCAAATCTTGCTTACGAACTGCAGACGGACAAATACAAAAAACTTTAGGATATCTACATGTTGAAGTTTCCTTTCGCGGCGAAACTAAACTATTGAAAATCTAAATAGTACCATCAATTACTCAGAGACTTATTCTAGGTCTTAATTTCTGGAAAGCTTTTAATCTGGCTAGCGAAGTTTTTCAATCTGCCATTGTATCAGATACTTCTCCTATTGATATCTCTAAACGATCGATCGAGTTGTTCAATTTAGAAAAGGCTACCGAGGCTTCTTTAAATACTAATAATACATCCACGGGTACAGATGAACAGAAATACCCACTTTCTTCAGATCAAACTCGTCAATTACAAACTATAGTGGATTTATTTCCAAACTTTTTAAAACAGGGATTAGGACGAACAACATTAATAACTCACGACATCGACGTAGGTGACGCCAAGCCTGTAAAACAGCGTTTTTATCCTGTCTCTCCAGCCGTGGAAAAATTAATGTATAACGAAATCGACAGAATGCTGGCCTTGGGAGTTATAGAGCCATCAACTTCTGCCTGGAGTTCGCCCATGAGGTTGGTGGTGAAACCTCACAAGGTTCGGTTATGTTTAGATGCACGCCGGCTTAATCAAGTAACGGAAAAAGATGCATACCCGCTCCCTAGTATTGAAGGAATTTTCGCACGTCTGCCCAAGGCCAATATTATTTCAAAATTAGACCTAAAGGATGCATACTGGCAAGTCGGATTAAGTGAGAAAGCTAAAGCCCTTACTGCTTTTACAGTGCCGGGTCGTGCTCTGTATCAATTCGTGGTTATGCCATTCGGTCTGTGCAGCGCGCCACAGACCATGTGTCGCCTGATGGACCAATTAATACCACCAGATTTGAAACATTGTGTGTTCGGATACCTTGACGATTTGGTGATTGTGTCGGAAGATTTCCACAGTCACATATCCGTTTTAGTAAGGATCGCGGAAGAATTTAGACGGGCTAATCTGACACTAAACGTCGAAAAGAGCCATTTTTGCGTGACGCAAGTTAAATACCTTGGCTATGTTATTGGCAATGGTGGCATCAAAACAGATCCAGAAAAGGTAGAAGCTATAGTTAACTGGCCAGTACCACGGACTCTTAAACAGGTTCGAGGTTTTGTAGGACTGGCAGGGTGGTACCGACGTTTTATGGAGAATTTTTCAACGTTAACCTTTCCAATCACGTTGTCCACTAAACGAAAGTTTCATTGGACTCCAGAGGCGCAAGCGGCCTTTGAGGAGGTGAAAAGACGTCTGACCACTGCGCCAGTTCTATCAAATCCGGACTTTTCCAAAAAGTTTTATGTTCATTGTGTTGCGTCAGACTATGGAATCGGAGCAGTGTTAGTGCAATTAGACGAGAAGGGTGGAGAAAGACCCCTTGCATACATGTCCAAAAAACTAAACACTGCTCAGCGAAACTATAGTGTCACTGAAAGAGAGTGTCTAGCCGCGATCGAAGCAATTAAACGGTTTCGTTGTTACCTTGAGATGCAAGAGTTCGAGATAATCACTGATCACTCCTCTCTGCTCTGGTTAATGAAACAACCCGACCTTACAGGTAGACTTGCCAGTTGTGTATTTAAGCTCCAAGCTTTTAAATTTTCTATAAGCCATCGTAAGGGCAAAGACCATGTGGTACCTGATGCTCTTTCAAGGATAGTTTCTGATGAAATATCCGGTATTGAACTGTCAGAACCGGAGATAGATTTGGATTCAGAATTTTTTGAAGACTCAGATTACCTTGCTCTAAAAGCTAAAATCAATGCCAATCAGTCTAAATATCCGGATATAAAAAATCTCGGTAAATATGTTTACATTCGAACAGAACATTATACTGGTGATGCACTACAGGAACAACATGCCTGGAAATTATGGATACCTACAAGATTGCGAAAATCCGTTTTAGCTAGATTTCATGATGCTACTATAAGTGCGCATAGCGGTATGGCGAAGACGCTAGACTTAATTAGAAGGAATTTTTATTGGCCCGGTATGGTTAGCGATGTTCGTGACTATGTTCGTAAGTGTGAAGTTTGCAAAAGCACAAAGGCTCCAAATGAAGTGCTGAAGCCTGAAATGGGCAAAACTGTAATCACTATTCGACCTTTTCAAAGGTTTTATATTGATATACTTGGCCCTTATCCCAGATCAAAGAATGGATACATTGGCCTTCTAATCGTCCTTGACCATCTGACGAAGTTTCATTGGCTGTGTCCGTTAAAAAAAATTTACCTCCAATTTCATTCAAGACTTCTTGTTAAAGGAAATATTTCATGTTTATGGAATACCCGAATACATAGTCAGCGACAACGGATCACAATTTAAAGCCAATGATTTCAACGCTTTTTTGACTCGGCTTGGAATTAAACATATTTATACGGCACTGTACTCCCCTCAGGCAAATGCGTCGGAGAGGGTGAACAGGTGATTCATTGCCGGAATTAGAGCCTATTTGAAAAAAGATCAACGCATGTGGGATGAACAGATCAGTGCAATCAGTTGTGCGCTCCGAAATTCAGTGCATCAAGCCTTTAAATGCTCCCCATATTTTGCTACTTTTGGCCTAAATATGATAACCCATGGGGATTCATACGCTCTACTCAAAAACGTTAAGCTTTTGGATGAATCCATTCAGCCTATCCATAGAGAAGATCAACTTTCTTTACTGCGGAAAAATTTACGCGATCATATAGCTAAAGCACATGTTATTAATAGGGACAAATATAATCTCCGAGCTAGACCTATATCTTATTCGGTTGGCCAACTTGTCTTTAGAAGAAACTTTGCACAGAGCAACGCTGAAAAACGTTTCAATGCCAAATTAGCACCTCTTTTTCTAAAGGCCATGATAAAATCTAAGGTTGGAAATAATTATTTCATCTTAGAGGACATCGAAGGAAAGTCCGTTGGAACCTATCACACCAAGGACATCCGAATTTAAATCGTTTTCCTGTTGATATTGTCATCCAACGGATCAATATTACCCGGTTTGTAATGAACGATTTTAAAAATCTGAAACATATTTATTGTATTTGTTAGTCCTATTCAAATTTACACGACTGTAATGGTTAGGTTAACTTCCGCGAGTATTGCTGTGGTGTAACAAGAGAATATGATTCCTACGTACATAAAGTACTCTCTATATCTTTCTGTGAGAAGATATGTCTATTTTTAGAAAACGCTTACAACTTCAATTAAACGACAATTATTCTAATTTTAGCATTTACAAAGTCGAGATACTCTGTGAAGACGCATATCGTATGTTGATTTAGACATAAGGTTGAATAAGGGTGCGATAGCCCAGCGGTTGAATTCTCGGCTTAGAACGCCGGAGACCCAAGTTCGATTCCCAGCGGGGATGAATAATATTTTTTTTTTTACAAATATTTAAAATATTTCTGGTAATACGAGAGCAAAACGTGAGCGAGATTATTGGAAAATAACGAAAAAATTCCAATGAATATATTTCGGTTGTAGAAAAGAGAAGTACATTTCGTTGCACGCTTACTATTTCTTTTGGTTCGTAGTATTAGAATTACTAGTGGTGAGAAACTAATCCTCGATAGTAGAGAGGCTTAGAGGTTGATTGCAAGTCAAATCACATTCTTTTATAATCCAGAAGCTTAGGCGTATACACAGAGGTCCCATAAAGTTTGGCCAATAACTTAAAAGTTTTTGATTATATTGAGTCACATGTGATTAAGTGCCAAGTAATTGAATTAATAGCCAGCAAATTTATTTTCCCGATGGTGCAAATCACTTAAACACTTTCCTTGCAACAAGTTTAATTCAAGGAATTAGCTAGGTTCAAGCTGCATAATTTACGCCGGACCTACAAAAATCTTAAGGCGTTGCCATTTAACTACCAGGTATGTCTCAATAAATTAATAATGTGTAATCGAACACGAGTGAAAGTGTTACATTATATGTTTTCCCTTTAGAAAATTATCAGAGCCGTCTTATGTAATACGGCCGTACTCAATAGCGTTTTCCATATTGGATTCATAGTGGCATATTGGTTCAGTTCTTGATCACGAAAGGCAATTTTATTAATACCTGGAAGAATATATTGTGCAAACTAACCTCAAACGCCTTACGTCATGGAACTATAACCTATACCATCATCGTCGGGAAGAAGATTACACAAAAACACTACAAACATTATTGTGAAAATAGAAAGAAAAACAACCTCCACTAGCTGCAATAACTAAGACGATAAGGAAAATCTTTGTATCGGAACACCTTCCTTTTTTTTTTGCAAACACTAATTTTTGGTTGAGTTACACCAGACAATCTCTTTTTGCATCAAGAAAAGTCTACGGACAGCAACAATTATTACCACGCTCCAGTAACAGCCAAGTAAAACACGCTAAGTCAGGTATTTCATACTGGCATTAATTTGAAGTGTCCACGAACGAACCTGGATCGAATTTGCTCGCTCACAACTTTGTCGCTGTTTCTACAACTATTTATTTTACATGGTAATAAGTAAAACGCAGATAAGTGGTTTTTTCCTTTTAAGTATTGGTTATATGCAAAATTCTAATTTTTTAGTTGTCTTTAGTATATAAGTAAAACGCAGATAAGTGGTTTTTTCCTTTTAAGTATTGGTATTGGTATTTTACGGATAGAAGTGGTGAGTCAATAAACAATTGTTTCGATCTCAATACGTATAAAAATTTTGCATAAAAACAATTACTTACACTTAAGTACATTTTTTTAACCACAAAGTTAAACCTCATTTTTTTTTTTAAAAACTATCCATAACAATTACATACAATTCCAGAATAAGTTATCTTTTATATCGATTATCAGTTTTACACACTGTTATTGTTTGGTTGTCTGTTAACTACATAATATAAAACCTTAAACCTCTGTAAATGAACACATTTTTATACACAAACCAAAATTTATGTTATCCACACAATTTGTATGTTGTCATACACAATTGAAAGTATATTTACATTATTTTTCAAAAATAACTTTATTAGCTGTTAGGATTTCTTTTATAATTGGTAAATAACAGAAGTATTTCAAAATTTTAACATTGTCGCGACCGCGTAAGATACAAAATGTTCAATAACATTACTGTGAAAAGATGAATTTAAAGATGACTACTGTAATTTTATTTAAAAGTCAATTCGTAAATTAAATGATCAATTGAATGAACATGTGTTGCTAAACTTTTTATTTCTAATGGTGGATAACTAAGGCAGAGTATCGTGAAGTAGGGGGTCCTAAATACATCAATAACACGCCGCTAGGACCATGGTTGGGTTTTAGGCAAAACAGGCGATGGATTCGAATATCAACTACGAATCTAGTATGGGTAAACGATGACTGACGTTTTATTTGCAATTGAGATTTTATGCTTTTGCTATTTTTTAAATTTTAAAAACTCTAACCATATTGGGGTTCTGTTTTTTAATGCAATAGTATTGGTTAGAGTATGGCTCATCAACAAATTTTTTATCTTTCATAATTATTAGTTTGCTGCAGGGAGTCTACAATATTTTGTTTGTGTACAAGATTGTAGGAAGTAGTCGATCAAAGTAGACACGAACCCCTCACCCGACTGTTAGCTCAGGCAAAAAACGGCTCCCAGTCTACTAATTCACTAAAAAACAATTTATTTCTATTTTAAAATCATCTTTCCCCTACAGTCGCTGTCAAAAATAAAAAACAAAAAGAAGGATTATAAGCCTTGTCCTCTGGATGAATCTGACCTTGGTTTGTCTTTAACAACCTATGGTAGAAGAAAGTATAGGATTTTTTTTTGTACATTACAAACATTCGAGGTGAGCCGACAATAAAATATTTTTTTTTTCTTTTTTTAAGATGACTGGAGCCAGGAGTTGAACCCGTGATCTCCCTCAAGGTAGTCGCGTGTTCTAACCGATATGCCACGGCCCGTCCCGTGTTTCTTCCATAGTTGTTTTTAAATTTTGGTATCTTATATCTTCCTTCAGCTCTCCTTCTTGTTTGGTGTGTGTGATCGATTTTCTGTGGATATGTGCTGTCTTCAAGAAATTCGTTGGCCTGTGTTGTGAAGAATAGGATTTTAATGTTTAGTATATTTAGTTGTTTTAGTAGGTTATTTGCGTTGGCTAATGCTTGGTTGTTGGGTTGACTTATTCTTATATTTGAGTTAATACTTCGTGATGTTCCGTTTATATTTTTTTAAAAATAATTTTTTTTTTGGTATATCCCGGAAATTTAATTGGCTCTAACTCGGCCCAGGAAAACCGTAGGTACTTAAAAATAACATCGTTGGATTCGTATCTTTCATTTGAGTACCCGCACATGGGGGGTCATCATAGAACCGAAAGGGGCCCTTTTTTGATCCCCGGGCCCCATGGGCCTGAGCACCAACTTTGAACTACCATTCCGATGTTTGGGGACCAAGAGGAAGACAATGGCATATTTTTTTTTAATCGGACTCCCGCCCCATATTCTGCACTTCAGCCAGGAGCTTACGTTGTACGATGAGCAATATCGGACAAATACTTCTCCCACCTTCCATACAAACTCCCCCTTTCCGTCTGTATGTTAATATAGGTTATGAACCAGAAGCAGAGGTTAAGTTCTAAGATAAACAAGATCGGATTAAACTACACCCACATCCCTCACAACTTCCCATTTTTGGAGGGTAGTGGAGCATCTTGTCGGACCGCAATGGTAAATTGGTGAAAAATTCGAACTGTTGGGACAAGTTAGTGATGTGAAGAATAAAACCATTCCACAAACCTCATCACACCGTATTTTGCATAAAGACTTGGGTCTTAAGGTTTATAAAGTTCAGTTAAACAAGAATTCAAGCCGGTCGATCATCAACAACGTCGTATCTTTGCTGATTAGGTCATTGTAATGCATGAAAATGGTCTGGAATTCCATCGAAAAATCATCTTGACTGATGAGGCCCATTTCCACCTCGGTGGCTACGTCATAGGGTAGCCAGACGTACTGTTTTTAGCAGTACATGTACTGTTTCTTTGTTAATGACCTTTTTATGCACAACACCTAAAACAGTACGCAAAAGTACTGTTTTTAAACCTTTTACTGTTTTTTTTAATTTTACTGATATTTTATATAACCCTCGATTTCAATATTTGATAAAACATGTTTTGTATAGTGTACAAAAATAGCCGAAGGAAATATAAAACACTGTACCATAGTTGTTATTGTTTTGGATGCATACATTTTTTAAAATAAGTTGGAAAATTAAATTTTTACGTCTCTGTAAGATACTTTTATACCCACACACTTAGGGATAAGGGTATATATCATTTGATACGCGAAAGTATCAAATATATTAATACAAAATTCGTTTCAGGACTTTTTAAGACGATTGAGCCATGTCCGTCTGTCTGGCTGGGACGATAACTCGAGTAAACCTCCACTAATCCTTATGAAAATGTAACAATATATATATCGCAAATTTTATAAAATAATTTTAGTTCTTTGTGATTCTAGTAGATATTTTTTAATTTCCTTTTGCCTAGTATACTTATTTCTGATGTTTATAATACTTATGGGCATCATGTTTGAGATTGTTGGAACTGTTACTTCTAGCGTGTTTCTTCCATACTTACTACTTACTTAATTTCCCTTTATACCCCATGAATGAGCGCGTAACGGCACCTACTTGTTTTATCGACTAATGCCAACGTTACTGTTTGAGAAACTCTTACTAGACATGCCGATTGACTCGACACTTATACTGCGGAGTCGGTGTCAACAACATTCGAGCGGAGCCGACAATAAAAGATTTTTTTTTTCTTTTTTGAAGATGACTGGAGCCAGGAGTTGAACCCGTGATCTCCCTCAAGGTAGTCGCGTATTCTAACCGATATGCCACGGCCGGTCCCGTGTTTCTTCCATAGTTTTTTTTTTTAAATTTTGGTATCTTATATCTTCCTTCAGCTCTCCTTCTTGTTTGGTGTGTGTGATCGATTTTCTGTGGATATGTGCTGTCTTCAAGAAATTCGTTGGCCTGTGTTGTGAAGTATAGGATTTTAATGTTTAGTATATTTAGTTGTTTTAGTAGGTTACTTGCGTTGGCTAATGCTTGGTTGTTGGCTTATTCTTATATTTGAGTTAATACTTCGTGATGTTCCGTTTATATTAGTATTATTAAATGGTTTTTGCTTATTTTTCCACAGTAGTTTCAGTAATCTATTTTGTGTTTCTTGTACAGTAGGTTGAGCTTCCCCAGGCAGTAATTCCATGTCTTAGGTAAGATTCAGCAAGAGAGAAATATGCTTGCTTTAACACTTGTAGTTTGTGCCATGGGAATGGGGAGGGGGAATGGAACATTGCTCAGAGGTGGAAAGTTACTGATTGTTACTCACTTGGGAGTGACCAGAAGCGATTCCTTTGTATCACTGCCCAAGCAGATAACTACTTCCGGTCTTAGACCAAGTATTCCCCGGGCAATGACTTTAAAGTAACCGCTTAGAAGTTAGCTTGAGTTAGAAGGGGAAATGTTGAGTAACCTAATCGGCATGCTACCACCGATTCGTCTTAGGAACTAGGTAACAGAAGTTACTGAAGCTCAACACAGGCTCTCTTAGTGGCTTTGTCAGCCCCAAGAAACTAGGATCGGGCGCGGTGGCCTAATAAGCCACTCTCGTCGATCAAATTTATTATGAAAACACGAAGAAAAGAAACAACAAGAACCCCCCAAAATGTTGACGACCCCCGCAAACGATATAAGGACCATGATTTAAAGATATGCACCTGGAATTGCCGAACTCTGTACAGAGATGGTGCCTCTATCCAACTGGCGGATGTCCTCGACAAATACAAGGCTGACATCACCGCCATACAGGAAATGAGATGGACGGGGCAGGGATGCACACGACGAAAGAACTGTGACATCTTTTACAGCTGCCATACAGAAAGACACGAATTTGGATGTGGTTTCATAGTCGGCAAGAGACTTCGACACCTGGTTTCGCGGTTTAACCCTGTAAGTGACCGAATAGCCACCATTCGCATCCGGGCGAAATATTTTTACATTACGCTGATTAGTGTACACGCCCCGACGGAAGACAAAGACGATGACATTAAAGATGCATTCTATGAGCGCTTGGAGGAGATATATGACCGCTGCCGTGCACATGACATTAAAATTGTTCTGGGAGATTTTAATGCTAAAATAGGGAGGGAAGATGCTCTTGGTTCAGCAGTCGGAAAATTCAGTGTACACAACAACACCTCCGCTAAAGTAATCGGACTGGTAAGTTTCGCTTCGGCAAGAGACATGGTTGTGAGTGGAACCAGATTTCCGAATAAAGATATCCACAAGGCAACCTGGATATCTCCCGAGATACAAGAAATCAGGTTGATCACGTGGTAATGGATGGAAGGCATGTCTCAAGCGTTATGGACGTGCGTGTGATGCGAGGTGCAAATAATGACTCGGATCACCATCTAGTTGCAGCCAAGGTACGCACACGATTAAGTAGTGCTAAAAACACTCGTAATCAAACGCAAAGGAAGCTAGACAACACAATGCTGCATACTACTGAGATAGCCAATGCCTACTCCAACAAACTCTCTCAATTACTCCAAACGAACCCCCTAGTTCTGATGTTCCCGACATACAGTGGCAGAATATTGCGAATTCTATGACCACTGCCGCAACGACCGTACTGGGTTATGAAAAACCATGCTCAGACAAGCCCTGGTACGATGATGAAGGTCGCGAAATGTCTGAGAAAATGGATGCTGCATACAAAGTAAAGCTGGTAGCATGCATGCACCAGCTCATAAACACGATTTGGCTCAGGAAGTGCATGCCCGATGATTGGAATCTGAGTGTCCTATGTCCCGTGCTTAAGAAAGGCGATCCTAGTGTGTGTACCAACTATCTCGGGATTAGCCTTTTACCCATCGCATACAAGGTCCAGTCTAGTGTGTTATGTGAAAGACTAAAGCCCATTCTGGCGAACCTGATTGGACCTTATCAGTGTGGCTTTAGACCTGGTAAATCCACCACCGACCAGATATTCACGCTACGACAAGTCCTGGAGAAGACCCAAGAAATGCAGATCGACACCTACCATCTGTTCATCGATTACAAAGCTGCATTCGACAGTCCGATAAGACAGAAATTGTTGGATGCTATGGCTGAGTTTGGTATCCCCGCGAAGCTAATTCGACTCTGCGTTTTCTGTAATATTCAAATCTTTTATTTTTAGAGGAGTATAAATTACTTTCGGGTAAACGAAATCGCTCGAATTTTTTAAATTCATTTTCTTTTCGTTTCTTCGTTATAAACTTTCAGAGATGTTTTTTTAAGGGTAGTAATAAGCAGTTTAAAATTAATTAAGGTGCCCAGGTAGACATCTCGGCCCCCTTCGGGAGCCCAGCTGGACCCGGATATACATAAAGGCAAAACAAAAGAACGAGAATTCAATATTACAATTTAACAAAAAAGGACTTGCAATAGTAAAAAATTTACAATACTTTAATGACGAGCATGGACATGTATGATGATGGTTGAAGCCGAGGACTCCGTCGATGTATTATGTTGACAGGAACACTGGTGGTCGCCTGGTTGCGGCCACTTGACGTCTGCCCTGGATTTTTCTGCCCCCGACTTCTTCCTTTTTTATTGCTGGGCCGGCTGTTATTAGCGCAGCCGGCCCGCATTTCGGTCGTTCGAATTACCTACCCTGGAGGTCTTCTTTCTGTCGCCTTTACAATTTTTGCGACCGTAGCTTTGTTGGGCCCATTGCTGCGGCCATTGCCCCGGTTAGTGATTAGGTAGAAGCACGAGTTTCACAATGGGCCTCGTAAGAACGCCGTTGGCTGTTGGTACATCGGCCACTCGTACTTTTTTATCGGAGCCTAAAAATACTTTCCTTATCCTGCCTATTTTCCATTCACTAGGGGGAAGACCATCCTTCCTGATGACGACCATGTCGTCAACTTCAAAATCCTTTTGGGGATACTTCCACTTATTACGTTTGTGGAGTTCTACTAAATACTCTTCTTTTCAACGTCTGGCAAAAGAGTGGTGAAGGACTTTGAGTTTTTGCCACCTATTAGCATAACGAATTGACCCGATCAAGGTTTCGGGCTATGGTGTAACAGTAATGCGGAGCCTATAGGGAAAAGTCCGGGAATCAGAGGGGCCAAATCATTTGGATTATCGGTCATAGGACTAAAAGGGTGAAAATTAAGCTTGCTTCAATTCTGGATAAAATTGTGGTAATTTCCTCAAAAGTAAATCTCTGGGTATGAGAGAGGTGTTTTTGAGGTGAGCTTTAAAGCTTTTGACTCCGGCTTGCCATAGGCCACCCATATGCGGAGCTCCAGGAGGTATGGAGTGACATTCCATAAGTTGGAATGTATCAATCGAAATCAATTGACGTTTTACGTCCATAAGAAATTGGGCTTGGTCACGACCAAGAACATTTGAAGCTCCAACGAACGCTGTACCGTTATCGGAAAATATTTTTGAGGGGCAACCTCTTCGTGAGAAACGGGAGAAGGCTGCTATGAAGCAATCTGTTGACAGATCATTAGTAGCTTCTAGGGTGTATTGTTTTGGTCGCAAAGCAAACAAAGTCGAGAACATATCCTTTAGTGATTCGGCAGCCTCTGCCTATATACGATTTTATTTCAAAGGGGCCGGAAAAATCAACACCTGTACACGTAAAAGGGCGAGAAAAAGATAATCTTTCAGGAGGAAGTGCGGCCATTATTTGATTAATGGCTTTCTTCTTGTACAGGGAACATGGTCGTGAATAATGGTCTTCACAAGATTCTTTATTCTAGGGACCCAAAACTCTCATCTCATTAACCGTAACATTAGTTTTCACCATGCAATGATGCATTGTGAATATACTCCAAATATAATTTGGTGAATCTACCATTATAGGGTAGAATTTTGGGGAATCATTCTTCGTACGTAGGAGTAGGTGACAGTGCAAGTCTACCATTCACTCTCATAAAACTATTAGAATCAACGAAGGGATTCAAACCTAAAAGGGGGCTCTTTCCCGACACTCGAGCCTTGTTCTCTAGTATGACATATTCAGGAAAATTATGAGGTTGGCAAAGAATCACCAAGCGCCCTTTTACAAAATTGATCTCACTCTGTTCAATATCACAAGACATTTATTTATATGAGACGTTATGTTTCGGGTGTACTCGATGAAAGAATCGAAATACATAAGCTAGTATTCTCATAGCTCGAAATGAGAATATTTGGATAATATGTCCTCAGACTCGGGCACATGGGACAAATGGACTCGTACAGGTCCTGATTCAAGATTCGTAATTACCTTTAAAGTTGTATTGGGCCAATCCTGTTGAGGACGGCTTAACCAAGCGCGGCCGTTCCACCAAAGCAAATTTGATATCAAATCTCGTGCCAAAATGCCACGAGTTGCAATATCTGCAGGGTTGTAATGTGAAACGACGTGATGCCAATTGTCAGTACCGACTCTCTCCAATATAAGAGAGACTCTGTTCGCCAGTGGCAAGGGGCCTTTTGAAGCCAAGACAAGACAATTGTCGAGTTTGTCCAATAATATGTTGGAATGGTTTCGATTCTCAATTCTTTACGAAGAAACTCGACCATTTTCGCCAGTAGAGTTTCACCGCAGAGCTCTTAACGGGGCAAAGTCTCGACCTTGATAGGCGCCACTTTAGTCTTTGCCGCTACCAAATGGGTCGAAATATCACCGCCAGTGTTTTTAATGCGAATATAAATTGAGGCAGCATACGACTTCTCAGACGCGTCACAAAACGATCCCATCGGGGATCTCGATCCTTTCGATCTCACTATAGTCGTCTTAAAACTCGTGCCATTTGCGGAGAGTCGTGGGTTTGAAACAGTCATCCCAGCCAGTTTTGTCTTTCCAAATTTGATGCATGATAATTTTTGCAACTATTATTTTAGGGGCCAACCATCCAGCAGGATCAAATAATTTGGCAAACTCAGACAAAACGGCGCGTTTGGTAACGACAGATGTATCCGGGGCTGAAACGGCTTTGAAAAAGAAAATATCCTTTCCAGCGTTCCAACGTAAACCCAGATTTTTTGTAGTACTCGCATCAGAAATTTTAAGAATTTCTGAATCATGGAACTTGTGTGGGCAAACCCTCTAGTAAATTTTGAGTGTTTGCCGTCAATTTGCGAAGGCAAAAGCCAGCTGAGTCCAAAACATCAATTAATTGATTGCGACTCTGTATAACCTCAGGTATGCTATGAGCACCGCCATGAACGTCATCGACGTACATGTGACTCCTAATAATGTCAGAAGCCAATGGGAACTGAGATTTGCTGATCTCAGCTAGCTCAAACAGTGTTCTTATAGCTAAATAGGGGGCGCAATTTACGCCAAATGTGACAGTATTCAGTTCGAAGTCCTGAATATCATCATTGGGGTGATCGAGGAAAATTATTCTCTGATATGAGGTCTGATTAGGATTTACGAATATTTGCCGATACATTTTTTCAATGTCCGCATTAAACACATATTGAAAAAATCTCCATCTAAGTATTAAAACCGTTAAATCGGCCTGAAGAACGGGTCCGGTATATAATACGCTATTAAGGCTTACGCCATTTGAAGAGGGGCTAGAGGTGTTAAATACCACACGAAGTTTTGTGGTAGCGCTGTCAGGTTAGAAAACAGCATGGTGAGGAAGATAATATGACGGTTGCTTGATGGTGTCGTTTTGACCCAATCTTTTCATATGACCCAGAGTAAGATATTCTTGAAGCACACCATCATACTGGGTTTAAAGGTCTGGATTTTTTGTTAATTGTGCCTCATTTCTCAGAAATTGTGAAATGGCTACACTTCGAGACAGACCTAACTGTACATCTACGAGGTAATCACGCCAAATAGGCAATGATACTACAAATTGACCTTTTTCTTTGCGATATGTTGTACGACGGTACAACTCTTCGCATAACTTGACATTATGCTCGACTGTGGCACATTCTCAATTTTCCAGAATCGAGAAAGTTGATCGTTTGCTCAACCTGATTGTAATACGATACGACTGATTGTAGTGGGATCGGTTGGGGAATTTTGCCAGTCAAAATCCATACGAACACCGTTTTTAAGAGCTAAGTTTTTTGAGCAGCAAGCATAATTTTAGTATATATATATATCGCCACCTAGCAACAAGTCCATATGCAAACATTTGAGATCGTTTGATGATATTTTTGGTAAATTCGAATTTAATAATTTGGTGACAGAATAAGTTGGAAGACGCCCTGTCAACTTTTCTACTACGTACGATTTAGTAGATATTTCGAAGTTTTTATCGATAGGTGAACCAATTAATAAATTACAGACTTTAGTTGACTTCGCGGCTATCGCACCGTTAAGACCAACAATGTCTACTGTATGGGCCGTAAAAAGCGGCAATTCTAACTATTTCTGCATTTTTCATGATATAAATGTGGCCTGAGAAGCGGGGTCTATCAGGGCTCAAGCTGAGCATCACATGCCGTGGTAACATACTTCTACAACGATTGTTCCCAACAGGACCGTGGATTATGGCGACGCTTGAAATTGTGTTGCAAACGTCTACATAGAACGGGCAGTCGCTGAAGTCGATTGATCGACAGCGTCTGAGCGGGCTGGATTTCCCATATTCTGAGAATTTCCAGAGAGCTCGCAGGGATTTTGATCGGGTTGTTGCGAAGATCCTGTGCGGTGAAGCAACGAGTGATGCTTTTGTTTACAGTGGTATTTGAGCTCTTACATGTACTAAACGTGTGGGATTCAGCTAAGCAATTTGTACAACATTTAGGCCTTTTGATCGCATTTATACGGTTGTAAATGGACATTTGCAGAAATTCTGTACATAATCTATTCAGTATTCAGAACACAAAGGACATTTTAGCTGAAAAATACCAGTAGGTACTTCATTACGTTGAGTATTCTCAGGTGGGTCCGTGTTTGCAAACGAATTTAGAATTTGAATAATTTTTGGAACTACCAGTACTTGAAGGCGGATTGGGTTTATGCGCACCTATGATATCATAGACTCAAACGCCTGATATCTTGAGGTGAGAAATTTATCCATATTTTCCCATACAGGTAAATTGGAGCTGGTCCCCTGGAATTGCTCCCAAAGTCCGAGGGTGACTTCGGGAAGCCGTGTCGAGCAGATGCACACGAAAATTACATCCCAGTTTTTCGTTTCTATACCTAATAGCGATAAATTAATTATGCAGACGTTAATAGTTCGTTGCAATCGCTTTATTGTGGGACCAGACTCTTTTTCAACGACAGGAAGATTAAAAAGAATTTTTAATTGGGCGTTTACGAGAACTCTTTTGTTCTCATAACGATCGAGTAGATTTTTCCATGCCATCGCAAAACCTTCACCAGAGAAAGTTTCGGTGTCACATTGAAGAAGATTAACAGGGATGGAAGCGGTTTTTTCCCTAGAATTCAAATTTTCCGTAATTGAATCAATATATTCTAATCCTCGTACATAGGATTTATACACAGACATATATTTTGGTTTCAATACTTCGATCGAAACTTTAGATGGGTCCGTCATGCCACAAACGTTTTCGTAACATTCGCGGAAAACTTCCCAATGTCTGGTGTATTCTTACCTATGAACACTAAGAGAATGTATAGTGTGCTCCTTTTCAGGTATAGAAGTGAACAACTGCTCTAGATCGGTCAATCGATCACCACACATGATAAGAGATTTCACTTCAGCCTTTTTTTTTGGCAAAAAACGGATCAAAATCAAAAAAGGGGCCTTAAAGACTTAAAAAAATAGAAAACTGGGGCCCTTAAGACTAATTATTTGTTTAGAATTATTTCCCAAATCGAAATAAAACAATTCACAATCAATTACCTTTTCTTCGTTGTTAAAATAAATTTTAAAATTTAAAAAAAAAGAATAAATTTTAAATTAATTTCAAAATTTTTGTTCAATTGACACCTCTGTGCAATACAATAACAGTGTATTGCAGGCTTTAAAATTTTTTTCTAAAACTTTATCCTGTTATAGCTTTAACCAAATATAGAATTTGGGTACGATACCGTTGGACGTATTGATATTTTTAATCGATTTTTAAAGTGGGCGGAATGATGTATTTGTATGGGAGGTACCAGAAGGGGCGGGTCCATGTAGCCCATTTGCAATACCGTAAGTAGTTTTGAGAAAATAATAACTCGTGCAAAATTTCAAAACATTTGGTTACGTCTTTTGAAAGTTATCGAGCGATACAGCCGGACAGCCAGACAGACAGACGGACATGGCTCAAACGACTTAAAAAGTGATGAATCGAATTTGGTTCAAGGAAACCTAGGGTCTAAAGTGACTCCTTCTATGTGTTACACTTTTGGGTCATATTAAATGATATATACCCTCATCCCTAAGGGTGATAGTATAAATAGCGCAAGTATGACATTTCATTAATATTTTAATATTTAGAGATGGTAAGAGATTTTTCCGCAAACCAAATCGTATCTTTAACCTTTTTTAACGAGAAAAAAAATAAAAAAAACTCCTCGAACTTTAAATCTTAAATTTTTATCTTTCAATAACTAAATCATAATTTTTCTTATTTTTATTATACGAGTACATATGTAACTTTCAGTAATTTAAAAAATAATAAAAAAATAACAAATTTTAAATAATTTTTTTATACACCTGTTTAGAAAAACCAATTGGTGCGTGAACTTTTTCCAGAAAAATTACAAAAGATTATGATTTTCGTGGTAACTAAGACATGGTTGACCTCACGGTACTATGCCAAACAATTGGTTATACCCCTAATGTACATGTGTAAAGAGTAAACGATCAAACCATGCCCATACCGGCACGCACTCGTGCATTGGTATACCCAAGTACACGAGAACCCAGCACATCCCAGCAGCAAAAAATGGGGCTTTGCATGCCTTCTTACATGCCTGCAAAGGTAGTTAGAAGCCCTACCCTTCAAATGCAGTCTTCATTTCAAATTAACATAGGGTGTCATAGGCAGGCAAGGCCTGCACATTCCCTTTCTCATTGAAGGCGTTTCAGTAGGCATGCCTAGTTTGTCCTGCTTGGAGTCCTAATAACAAGGACCTTCTATGAGGCATTGCTACTGCAGACCTGCTTGCAGGTCTGAAAAAGAGCATTTATAGAAGGACTTAAATAAAAAAAAAACATGCGAATTATTTCCATATTAAATGATTTCCTACTTTTTATAAATTTTTAATACAATATTTATTACAATTTGTAATAATTATTTTTTTGAAACTCCAGCAGCGGGAATCGAACTCGCGACCTCAGTACTCATAGTTGGGCATGCTACCTACTCGGCTATCACGTGATATAGTTGTTGTACGACAAATAACAAACATGTTGTTTTCATAAACAACAGCATCTGTCTTACCTTCCCTTAAGAGGCCTGTCAACAGGCCTAATCGGAGAAGGTACAAGTACATGGCTATGAACGTCAATTCTGCCTTCTACTAATAGGACTGTCAACAGGCCTGTTTAAGGCAAGAAATTTGCATGCCCTTTGTGCACATCTATTGTATTTTTGTGGGGTACACTGTAGGGCTGCTCACAGGCCATTTTTAAGAAGGGAAAGAGGCATGTCTGCGGGATCTTTTCTCATCCTAGTAAGAGGCCTCATTGCAGGTCTCATTTGAGAAGCGAAATGTGCATGGGTATGGAATTTTTTGTTAGGCTTAGTGAAGGACTTATTATAGCCTGTATACATGCCTGGAAAAGGAAGGCGTATTTGAATGTCAACTAACTGCCTTTGAAGGCATGTTTGCAGGCATATTTTTACAATGCCTCGTCTTTTCCGCTGCTGGGATGTTGTTACAAGTGTTGATTGTGTTGGGTGCTACCCGTTTGTTCGGCAAAACTACAATATACACCTTTTCTGTAATGATTTCGTCGATTATAACACTCAGTACTTACTAATTTATACTTTTCATAGTATACATCATTAACGATTTCGTTTAACTGCGTATATACTTATTTCATTAATCCAAAGTATGCGAGCGTTGCGTCAATTGACTCCCATGCGCATTACTAGGGGTTAGTAAAATAAACAGACATATTCATTTTCATATTTTTTTACTCTTCTCTTCTCTTTTTTAAGTGCCGTTATTCTCTGATGTGTTTGTAGCAAAAAAAAAATAATTTAATGATCGGCATGTTAAACGGTGGTTGAAAAATTCCATTCAGTGTTTAATCTGGAAATGTAAAGTCAACAACTGTGTTAAAAGTTTTTGGTGTTTGAATGCAAAGTACTCCCGGTTTTTTTTTAGTATGGGATATGAAAGTAGCGTTCCTCAAAATGCATGAATAACTTAACCACTTGTTAACAGATTTTTACAAACAAATATGCGCTTTAGTCGTAAAAGCAAACTCTTTCTAAATAACAAAACCAACATTAGGGTATTCTAATAAAATTGTGGCTAAAAACATCTTCAAACTTAAAAAATAGTGAAAAAATCCGAAAAGTATGAATTATTGACGCTTAACAAGACAAGATATCTATATATAAATATATTTCGTTGGAAATTTCTAAGATTCTTCTTCCTAAAACCGTCAACGAATCAAGCAAAAAAACCTGAAACCCTGGTTTTTTAACCGTAAGTCAAGATTTTGGAGGTGTTAGGGAAATTTGGTATACATATTCATATTGTACTCGACCAGACCTACACCATACACTATGTCACATCCCAAGTTCCTTAAAATTTTTCCATTCTGTAGTAGTATATTATTAACGAACTAGTTCACTCCACTTCATTATATATTTCATCATATAATTGGTATCGACGAAAGTTATTACGAATTACCATTAGTGTTTTCGTTAATGGATGGTAAGCGAGAGGGTGGCGATTGTATACCTCCTATGGCATCCTCATGTTAAATTCGTCAATAAAACGTATGGCGGGTATATTGACGAGGAAGTACTGTGTCATTCCTGGTCATCGATGGTATCATTACATACGTAATGCTTACCAGAACAAGCGGGTAGTTATACATGTCAAATTTCTATTTCTGTTCCGTAGAGTATGGGAATGTACAGGAGTACACATGAGTACTCATGTCACCCGTAGTGCTTAGAAGAGTTGACGAATGTAAGAACGATCAAACACGATTATCTGTGATGATCATTATCGTAGCTAAAAAACTGCATAATTAAGTTGAGTCTGCTTCGGCTTCTGACCTCGTGTGCGTCGAGTGTATTTTGTGTATGAGAAACAAAAGTAAGGGTAGGGTATAACTGGTGAGCAAACATGTATTTTTCAACGAAAATATGAGTTTGTAAGCATTCTCTGTGTGTTACTTATAGTTCCACACAAGTATACAAATTATAGGTATGTACATAAGTATACATTAATGTCGAGTATTTATTGTCATTCTCTGGTGGGGATTGTAATACTCAAACGAAATATTACAATAACAACAACGCGGGCAAATTGTGGTGGATTTTAAAGCGGACACTTGTATGTTTTTCTTTATTGTTTATTTATCTATTTTCGTAAATAAAAACACAAATTATCACTCAACTTACATTAGAATTTTCGGTGATGGAGATAATTTGTGAATAAGGGGGAGAAAAAACGCCAAAGTGTTACACAGTGTTGAAATCTGTCAGAAATTCGTTTGGATATTTATCGTTTAGATAATTAATTATTCTTGGGTGGCCCAGAAACCCGGCTCGAAGGACCAATAATTGAGGGGGGAGAATAATATAATTATCCAAACCGGGTAAAATTATAGAAATAAAACAAAAATAAGTTTTCTGTAATATTTAAATTCTATTTTTAGAAGGGTATAAATTACGTTCGGGTAACCGAAATCGCTCGAGTAGTATTGATAAGAAGAATAGTTGTTGCTTTTTTTTAATTCATTTTCTTTTCGTTTCTTCGTTATAAACTTGCAGGGATATTTTTTAAGGGTAGTAATAAGGACTAATTAATTAGTGGGCACCCTAATAGACAATAAAATAAAGAATTGAACAATACAAAAATAAAAAGAGAGACATAGTTTTGGGGTGGTGTGTAAATGTAATTTTATAATTTTTTATTAATAATACTATCTATCTATCAAGAAAATTAATCGCTAATAAAATTTAAATATATTGGATTAAAATTGTCTGTCGTTTGAAATTGTTTGCATATTAAAAGGGTTCGTTCGGTAAAGACTATTTTCAATGTCAGATTTTGTGAAGCTACACCTGCACATCATCGGCATACTTGTGTATTGGGCATATAACTAATTTTTACGAAAAATTTGGCATACCACTACGTGATTGCAAATATTGTACAAGTAATGAATATCTCCTTTTTAGGTGATTTGGGTTCAAAAATGTTCCGCACCAAACGCGAATTTTAAAAAAACTCAGATTTTTGTTTGTAATATTTTTATTTAAAAAAAAAACAAATGTTTTTTATATGAAATTATATGAAATAAATTTAAAGTTCCTCCTAGCATCACATATAAACTTACAAATAGGATATAATTTCTTCCACCTCTATATATGCCTACTAGTAGTTAATATAGTTAAGATTTCAAGTGAAAAAATGTATGTATTGCTGCGAGTTGGCAACCCTGTAGTTGAAAGAAATAAAACAACAAAGCAAAACGTCAAAAACAGCTGATGGAATGACGTAACCTTTGAAGGAAAAGGCTACATGATCTGAAAAAAGTTATTGCGTTTGGTGCAATTGTTTGCAATTTCGAAAAAATAAATAATGGGAGTTCATACTTTTGTATGCTCTATTCGACTGTGCTATGCCATTTTTGCTAATTGTAAAAAGTTATATGCCTAATGTGTATACTACAATTTGTACCCTGTGGTACGACTTTGGAGACAATAAGTTATTTTGACTGTTTTGTACCATTGCCTACAAACTGGGATCGTGATGTGAGGAACGCGTTTATCAGCTTGATGGAATTTGCGGAATAAGTGAAAAACTTTTTTAATTTTCGTGGTCTACGCAGTCGAAAGCTTTTGGGTGATCGAGAAGTACCAGTATAGATATCCTATTGCAATCCATATTTTTTCTCAAATCTTCTAAGACTTTCGGTAGGGCAGTCACACAACTATGATCAGGTCTGAAACCAGATTGAAAATCTGTTATAAGTGAGTTCATTGAAAGATGTTCTCGCATTTTCTGGTTAATTACAAGTTCGAAAACTTTCGACACATAGGGCGGTACTGATTCAAACTTTTGGGCAGAGAATAATTTTTGATTGTGTCCCCATTTTAGGATATTGGGACTTTAAAATAATAGTATTAAATATATGTGTAATATGAGCCAATAAAAAGGGATATATAAACTTTAAAAATTTTGGATCAACACCATCAGGACCCACAGCATTAGATTTAATGTGGTGATTACTTTGGGAAACTTTGTATTGATTAACACAAGCAAATTCGAATGACTGAGCATCCACAGATACATTAACATTAGGACTGGTAGGTGGGATGTTTACAAAATTGTCATTTAATTCATCTAAATATAAGTGGCTACCGATTTTTTAATCCCTTGCCAAGTCTGAGTAGTAACAGCTTTTTGAAAATGCTGACTGAAATAAAAGGATTTTTTATATCTAATAATAATGCTCACCCTATTTCTTAACTGTTTAAACTCGTCATGAAGTTCAGAGAACCTTTTCCATCGAGCGTAAGCCAAGTCTCTCTGTGCCATCAATTGTTAAACCTCGTTATCAATCCACGGATCGTGGGTTTTCAAAGTTTATTTAGTTTTTATTGGGATGTACCTGTCATACAAATTAAGATTGTGATGCACCAAAAATGTCGACTGTTCATCAACACCAATCATGTAAAATATAGCATTCCAGTTTACAGGAAGCATGCCCATATAGATTTTTCCCATTCTACATTCAGCCTTGGTTATTTTAACAGTTTTATCGCTTATTGGGCCATTTATAGCTCTAAAAATGCAAATTTCGAATCATTCGTTCGTGCAGCTCCCTAGTTCTATATGTTCATATAGATTTTGGTAATTATAGCTTTACCCGTTTGGTCCTGGTTATGGTACGGAGTTTTATCACTTTTTGGACCTTTATTGGTCCTAAAAGTACAAATTTCCAAAAAAAAATCTATCTTCAGTAGGGTGATCAGTACGGTTTTCAGAAACCGGCTACTCGGTTTTTTTCACTCATAAAAACCGTCGGTTTTTTTTAAATCCCTGTTTTTCGAATATCGAATAATCCGGTTATTTTTAGTCGAATCTCGGTTTTTTGGCGTTCGATATTTTTTATTTAAATTTATTCATAATTCTGTTAAATGTGTACTCGTACATGTTTTTTTCCAGAGTTTTGGCCAAACAACCCAATTGTCAGTTTTATAAATCTTCAATGTTTAATAAGTCGGCTGAAAAGCGAAAGAAAAATGTTTGTAAAAAACTAATTTAATAAGGAGCTTCACTTATCCATAATGTTAAGCACCGCTGGAATCCAATGGCCAATATGGTTTCTCAATTTTTAAAATTGCACAAATGTGTGAATCATACTTTATTGGACTTAGGACTGACACCATTTAGTGAAAATGATATCGCAACTTTGTCTGTGCTTAGTGACTCCCTTAAACCTTTGGAAATGTCTGTACAAAAACTTTCTGCAAACTCTTCGACTTTGGCTGATGCTGAAGCTATTTTTAAATTTTTACTTTAACACTTTTCAACAATTCAAAACCAATTATCAATAAATTTATATGAAATTTTATAAAGACGTGTATCAAAACGACGTGTTTAAACCCTGAATACTCTAATTTTTTATTTAAGTACGAGTAAAATCCCAATTAATGACGCATTTCTTAAATATTCAAGTAAAAATGATTTTTGATTTTTTATATATGGATAAAAGCGGCAAAAGGACTCAAAATCTTGTCAGGTTATTGAACGCCTTGTACACTATAAGTCCAACTAGTACATTGAGTGAAAGGGCATTTTCAATGTCAAGTTTTATAAAAACCAAAGAAAAAATAGGTATACACCCAAGCACTTTAATTGTATCTTATTTCTGAAATGTTACTTTAGGGAAAACTAAAGATTAAATTAAATATATTTATATATAATCAAGTATTTACAATTTAATTGTTTCGTTTCGTTTGTCTTTGTTAAAAAAACAAACTGATCTCACTAATTTTGTGCATTGTAAATGTAATTAAACTAAAAGTTTACTTTTTATAGGTTTAATTGAATTGTTTGCAGTTATTTTTTAAAAAAAATTTTTTGGCTAAAATTATGTTTTAATTTGTTATATGGCATACTTTTGAAAACCGGATTATCCGGTTTTTTGTGAATTTCAAAAAAAGCAACCGGTTTTTTTTAAATGCCATTTTTCGAATAATTCGGAAACCGGTTTTCGCAAAAACCCGAATAATTGATCACCCTAATCTTCAGCCATTTAATCTGGGTGATGGTACCAAAAGTATGAATTTATAATAGCCTACAGCACTCACTTATATAGCGGTGAAATAACTTTTAAAATCGGATGAGTAGTTTACCCTATATACACACAAACAAACACCTCTTTATATTATAATATAAGTAAAGATAAAGATTGGTATAGATAAAATAAAACAAAACAATTGACCAATTTTTATACCGTCGCCCTTAGGGATGAGGGTATATATCATTTGATACGAAAAAAAGTGTAACGCATTGAAGGAGACGTGTTTGGGCAAGGGGGGAAATACAAACCCAGAAATAAAGCAAAAGACCCAAATAAAAGAATTAATAAGGGTTTCAATTTAAAAGTAAAAGTTTTATTGGGAACCAATATTACCTGTAGTTTACACGTAGTGTAAGGGACGAAATCCAAATAACGAGTGAATGTAATTAATGGTATATAAACAAAAAGGGTTATTGTTAAAACCAATAACAATTTTAAACCAAGATGGAGCAAGGCGGCCTACTCGTTACATGTTAGTGTACAAGCCCAGACAAAACAGGATTGCCACATAGACATGTTGGAAAATTCCCCAAAGGGGGGGGGGGAACGAAAATGGATTCAAACTTAAACAAACTCCTCGACAGCAGCGGCGGGCGGTGGTGCCGGTAGTGGTAATGCTGCAGGCATGGGTTGAAACTTAAACATTGCCGGCCACCTTGCAACATCAAGGCATGTTGCAATTAAGCTAAAAACTAAATAAAATTTACAAGACTTAAATATCATTTAAAATTTGCTATAATAATATAATTAATAATCCAAGTAAATATCAACAAATATGTGCGCATGTCACGAGGTGAAAGTGAGCACTTGCTAGGGTGTAATAAATAATCGAAAGGCCCGTCACGGAGTTCACTTGGGCGCTGAAAATAAAGAAAAAATAGAAAATCGACCATTAAAATTCAGGTGGAGCGTAGCCCCTGGTGCCAAACACGAAAAATGACAACTCAAAGTACCACGTAGTGGGTGATGATGAAGGCCACGAAGTGGCTGAGATCTGCCACGTAGTAGCTGATGAAGAAGGCCACGTAGTGGCTAAGACCTGCCACGTAGTGGCTGTTGAACTGCTGCTTATGAGACCTGCCACGTAGTAGCTGATGAAGAAGGCCACGTAGTGGCTAAGACATGCCACGTAGTGGCTGCTGAACTGCTGCTTATGAACGGTAGGCCGGGACTGTCGATCTAATGACCTGCTGGCACCAGAGCGCTGGCCGCATTTCTCGAAGCAGCGTGTTCACGAGCCGTGTCTTCCCCACCTTCGATCGCTCGTAGAGCGGGACGATCCCGTGTCGCACGTTGGCAATGTCGTTGAATTGCTCGTTGAACAGGACGGTCCCGTGAAGCTAAGCTGTCACGAGCCGTTTGCCGTTGGTGATGGGCTCGTTGAGCCGGGTGGTCCCGCGCCGTACGACGGTCACGAGCCACATTACCGTGTTGCGCTGTGGGGCCCTCGTGAAGGACAGTATGGTGCCTACGACCACGAATGCGGCAGCTTTGTTCGATAGTGCAGCCTCGTAACGCGTGGTTGTGGAGTTTGTCATCGTCCAAAAAATCCACTGTAGTTTTGTACGTCCTAATGTGGGATGCTTGAACGGGTCCCGTTGAGCTAGCAGAGAATCTGCAACATACCTGGTCTCCCCCAGCACAATTCGAGGGTAAACATCCGCACCTAATAATAAATCCACTGGACGACAATCAAACATGTGGTTATCGGCTAATCTAATCTCCGGCAACAAAGTCCTAAACGCACTGCTTACATTAAACGAAGGAAGATTTCCTGATATTTGCGGTAAAATGAATGCATCCGTGTTCATTTGGAGAGAGCAGTCCAACGTTGATCCGACAGTCAAATGACACACTTTGGTCGACCTGGCAGACACCGCCTGGTTGACTCCCGAAACTTCAGCATTGGTATGTGAAGTTGGCAGTCGAAGCCGGTTTTGAAGGCGTTCAGTAACGAACGAGGCCTCAGAACCGGGATCAATCAAGGCTCGTACAGGGTACTTAACGCCCTGATGCACAATGTTGACCAAAGGTGTCCCCAATAATACTGTCTGGCTCTGAGCGGAATGATAAACTTGCCGAATCACAGTATTGTTGGAAGGATTTTGTCGCGAAGCAGATGACAAACCATCGTTATCTCTAGTGGAAAAGGTTGGGGCGTTATTTGAGGCGGCAGCCGAGTCTCCAGAGCTGGCAGAATTTCCCGAGGCGGTATTCGAGTTTCTATGTAGAAGCGTGTGATGTCTCTTATCACATGTAGAACAATTGTAAATACTATTGCAATCCCTCACTTCGTGGGTCCGTGACAGGCAGTTAATGCAACAATGATGCCGCTTGATCTGCGCAAATCTGTCAGATACGTTAAGATTCCTAAACTTGAAACAAGATCTCAAGTTGTGCGACTGTTCTGGACAAAGTACGCAAGAAGAACTATCGGTCCGCCAAGCTGAGACCGAATTAGCTGGCAACTTATAATCGGAAGATTTTTTCGACGAAGTATTCGCCAAATGAGCTTCAACCTTTTTGTCGCCCGATTTCTCATGAAGATCCGGGCCCATTAAACCATGAAGACAATCCAACGTTTGAATTCTTTCCGTAAGAAAGAGATCCATATCCTTCCATAGCGATAGTGCCGCTTTGTCCCGAACGCTTTGTTCCCACCATACCTCTCTGCACCGACTTTAATCCCGAGCTTGACTCACTATCCTAGGTTGGAATTGCAAAGAGTTTTCGAAGTTGCTCGTTCACCAGTATGCGAGGATTTTCATACGTGGCTCTCAACGAATCCCAAGCAAATGCAAAACTTTTGCCGGTAAGTGGAAATTTTGAGACAATGACCCGTGCATCTCCGCTAGTCTTCCTAATTAAGTGGCAGAGACGCTCCACATCGCCTTTGAAAACATCCGTATCACAAGGCGGAAGACTCAAATTGTTCATCTCCATTGGATCCATAAAGATTTCCCGCTGTCCCGTTGTTGATGAGTGTGCGATTCCGTTGGAATCCATAACCTTCCCCTCATTTTCCATGGTTGGTAGGGGTGCTGGCTGAGCAGGTTGTTCCACAATCACCACATCGTCGATTTGGTCGTTATTCAACGACTCGTGTGCAGAATTAACACGTCTTATGCTGGCCGACGTTTCCCGTGCCGCTAATTGGGCCTCTTTGAAGACCTGCAGTTTTTCCTTCATTGATGTCAAACACCGAACATAAGCATCAAACGTGGAGTCATGCTTCCTTTCCGAGGCCTCGATGCAGTCCGAATCTGAATCCGCTGAGTTAGCCAATTTCCTTATGCAGTTTTCATACGTAGTAGAAACCCGACGCCATAATTTCTTCAACTCAATAGAATGAATTTCGAGAGAGAACACGGAGTGTTCTTCTTCCTTCCTGGCATTAAATTTAGCTTCGAATTTGATGAGTGCATCAGACACCTCAATAAAAGCCAAAAGATGAGGAGACGCCATATTGATTATAAGAACTGACTAAAACTTTTTCGAAAAAAAAGTACGAAAAGAAACCGAGCTCAAAAACGAGAAAAAACGCCCTAGTAAATTCAAAATATGTCTATTGGGAAGACTAGACAAAAGCACCAAATTGCCTAAGCACGTAGTGTAAGCAAAACAAAAATATAAAAAACCAATAATTTCCCACTCTGAAATAAAATTATATATGGTCGGAGACAGTCTCTTGATACGCACTGTATGCAGAGAAAGAAGCAAAAAAAATCAAATAAAATATAAATAAAATTTGTGTGATAAGTATTCTGTATTAGTTGTCCGGAGGACCGATTATACTTTCTATTTTGTTACTAAATATCGTTTTCAATATTTCGCGAAAATATTTATTTATTATTAATTTTTTCTATTTAGTTTATTTTTTTTTGAAGTGGACTGTATTATAATAAGAATTGTAAAACCAATATTTTCACGAATTGTCCGGAAGACAGGTTATTGAAGCGCACTGTATTCGAAAATAATCGCCTTCGAAACCAATATTGGTGAAAATAGCCGAGAAAAAAAATTAATTTCCGAATGGAAATAATTTTCAAAGTTTGTCCCGGATGACAATCTTATGGTACGCACTGTACGTAGGAGAAATCTCGAAAAAGAATTTTCCAAAGAAAGCACGTTCAAATATTTTCCACCAAAAAAAAATCAAAATAGAATTCGAACGGATTTATTTACAAATTGTCCGGAAGACCGATTTTTGGAACGCCCTATAGTTGCAAGTATCGCGATCAAAAATCTTTTATTTGTTTAAAGATAAAATTCCGATTCAAATTTATTTATTTTCGGGATTTGCATTAATTCAAAAACGACCGGAGACGAACTTTTGACACCGACTGTATACAGACAAGTGATGCGTGAGCAAAAGAAAACGTTCAGTTGCGAAGGCAAATTTTCGATTATTATTTTTCTTAAAAAAAAGAAAAAAAAATTAATATTAAATATTTGCACTTGCACTAGTTGTCCTTAGGACCGACTTTTGACGCGCACTGTATAAAAATTGCGATCAAAATTTATTAGTTTGCAAAAATTACTTTAAAAATATATTAAAAAAAAAAAAATTTTTATTTATTTTTTCTTCTTTCGCGGTTACAAACTTTTTGCTCACACTGTACACAGATATGTCGCCAGATGATCTGTAAACAAAACAACACACAATAGGCAATTACCGTATGTGCGTGTGTGTGATATTAGTTAGGCAAACAACATATGTACTATCGATCATTGACCGAGATGGCACTTACAGAATTTTTGCACTCTTTGCCTTTATTCTATTTTTCGTTACACCCAAATTTGTTGGTGTAATATATTGGAAGACACCGGTAACTATTTATTTAACACAATAAAAACAATTATGCGCCGGTAAACTGTTGGTTGCACTAACACAGCACTTTTTGTGTTTGTTTTTAGTTAAATTATTCACGGCCCGATTGAGTTTAATTCGCGATCACGAAAAATATTAAATTAACGTACACGTCGCAAACGATGTTGCAAAAATCGACACTTTTTTCTTGGGTGTATTAATGCACAATAGCACCCGACACTTTTAAATTTAATTTATTTTGCATAAAATGTTCACTAAAAAAAATTAACACTGTACGCACCTGTAGTTTGTAGATGAAATATGATGAGAAATGATGAATATTAATGATGTTAGCTGGTGGGACGCCAAATTCCTTGTTGACGAAAAACAAAAAAACGGTTTAAAAATCGCTGGAAGCGGGTATCCTCGGTTGAAGGACCAAAATGTTTGGGCAAGGGGGAAAATACAAACCCAGAAATAAAGCAAAAGACCCAAATAAAAGAATTAATAAGGGTTTCAATTTTAAAGTAAAAGTTTTATTGGGAACCAATATTACCTGTAGTTTACACGTAGTGTAAGGGACGAAATCCAAATAACGAGTGAATGTAATTAATGGTATATAAACAAAAAGGGTTATTGTTAAAACCAATAACAATTTTAAACCAAGATGGAGCAAGGCGGCCTACTCGTTACATTTTAGTGTACAAGCCCAGACAAAACAGGGTTGCCACATATACATGTTGGAAAATTCCCCAAAGGGGGGGGGGGGGGGGGGGGGGGGGGGCGAATATGGATTAAAACTTAAACAAACTCCTCAGCAGCAGCGGCGGGCGGTGGTGCCGGTAGTGGTAATGCTGCAGGCATGGATTCAAACTTAAACAAGACGAGTTAGACCTAAAGTATCTTAAGACCAAATTCGTTTCAGGACTTTTTAAGACGATTAAGCTATGTCCGTCTGTCTGGCTGGCTGGATGACTGGTCAGCAGGATAACTCGAGTAAACCTCAACGGATCGGTATGAAAATTTACCAGTATTAATATTTTTCAAAACGTACTTATGGGATTGTAATTGGGCAGAATAGCCCCACCCCTTCTGGTACCTCCCAAACAAAATTACATACTTTTGGATAGTTAATATTTCTTTCATAACTTCCAAACGGACAATCGTAGGATATTTAAATTTGGTCAGTTTATTTATCTTTCAAAAGTAGACAAACCCTAAGAAAACCGAAACCTTTGCCATGCCCCTTCTAGTACCTCCAATACAAATGACCTAATTGACCGTTACAGTTTTACATACATATCTCTTTTGTAAGTAAAATAAATTTACTTAAATTTAGAGTATGATGTTCGCTTATGTAAATGGGACTCAGGAATGAATATGGACTATATCGGTTTACGCCTTCTGGTACCTCCCATAAAAAATTACCTATTTTAAGAAAATTAATATTTCTCCTATAACTTCCAAACGGACTCTTGGGGGTAATGAAAATTGGTCGATTAATTTGTGTTATTATAGGAGGCAAAACCCCAGAAAACCTAACTATTTGCCACACCTCTTGGTACCTTCCATACAAATGAACGAACTCACTCCCATAGTCTTACAAACATATCTTTTTTGTAAGTACACTGAATTCAGTCAAATTATGCGTAATTTGTACGCTTATGAAAATATGAATCAGGAGTGAATATTGACTATATCGGGTCACCCCTTCTGGTACCTCCCATACAAAATGACCTATTTTTGGAAAATTAATATTTTTCCCATAACTTCTAAACGGACATTTGAGGGGTTATGAAAATTAGTCGGTCAATTTATCTTGTGATAGGAGGCGAAACCTCAGAAAACCTAACTATTTGACACGCCCCCTCTGCTACCTCCCATACAAAGGACCGAACTCACCCCCATAGTCTTACAAGCATATCTTTTTTTGTAAGTACCCTGAATTCAGTCAAATTTTTCGTAAGCTGTACGTATGAAAATTTGAGTCAGGAATGAATAAGAACTGTATCGGTTCACCCCTTTTGAAACCCACTATCAAAATTATATTTTTTTGAAAAATTAATATTTCTCATATAAATTCCTACACAAATAAGTAAAGTTTTGAACGATTTTGCATCACAAGCAGGAGGAAAATTATACATAAGTAATTTTATTTTAATTAAAAATCTATTAATTTCAATAACTCAAGACTTCAACAATATCTTATATTGGGTGATGGTATTTATCAGTCAGTTTACCTGACTGAAATTTCTGTACTGGTTTGAACTGAATTACATAAATTCGTTAATGTGAAATTTCTTCAATATTTTTTTTCTATACCATCACCCTTAGGGATGAGGGTATATATCATTTGATAAGAAAAAAAGTGTAAAAACTAACAATACGCAAAATCCGCTTCTTGCGGTAATACCAAAGAATGAGAGATCAATGAGTGAAAACCAAAACTACTCAATTAGTGACAAATATTCTCTTTTAAAAGTACTAAATGAAATGAGATAAAAAATAAGAACTTAAAACTAATGTTGGCACTGAGGCCTGGTTGAACGGTGTGTTCAACATCCTCCCGGGGCTTGGGTTGCCAAAGCTGCAACTCGTGCAAAAATTCCAATAACAATACGCCAAATGCTAAGTTTTGTAGCTTTATAAACTTGTTGTCTGGTAAACATACAAAGCGTATCGGCAGATATCAGCTCCAATAACCCCGTTAATTTGGTGGAATGCGTGGAGCTCAGGGTGAACCTTTGGATCCTCGTCAGCGACTAGACAAGCCTATATTTCGCTTTCAACTGGATCAGTACAGGGGTGAAGAGTGTTTTTTAATAACGAATATCTTGGGAGATTCTGAAACCAAGGGGGCAACAATTTCATTGTCTGCAACGTTGGGTTGAAGTGGGGTTGTGTCTTTTGAAGGATCTGCGCTCGCACGGGCATGTGGCGTCGAAAAACAAGTTATACAGATCCCCGTTGTTTTAATAATGACATCCATCAAAAAAATCGGAACCGTATCTCAATAGGTGGTTCTGACTGCAAAAAAAGAAAGAAGGATAAGAAAGACAAATACAACGATAAATTAGCATTTTGAAAAAGACGATCATTTTGTATTTGTTAATTTTGTTTGCTATGTGTTTGTACTTTTTTTGATCAGGTGGCTCAGTTGGTAGTATGCAAAGTTTAACTGCTGGGCGCCTTATTACACCGTTTTGTGTTTTGATCTCTGCTACTCGCACGTTACTGTCTTTTCCGTAGAACACCTTAATGACTCGTCCTAAGCGCCATTCAGTGGGCGGCTGGGTATCGTCTTTAATAATAACGAAGTCATTCTCTTTTATGTTATTTCGAGCTGTTTTCCACTTATATCGCCGCTGAAGCTCGGTAATATATTCTGCTTTCCAGCTTTCCAATAAAAGCATCAGAAGACAAACCAGAGCAGACTTCAAGATGGACGGCTCGAGTTGAAAAACAAACAAACTCTGCAGCGTATCCTTTAACAATTTTAGAGTTTCTCAGTATAGATGATTTCATGTTGAAAGGACCCGCAAAATCCACGCCTGCGTAAGTAAAAGGCAATGCAAAATTTACACGTTCAGGTGGAAGTGCAGCCATTATTTGCGTTTGGAATCTTCGCTTGTATACTGTACAAGCCTTGCATGCTCGGATGCATTTTCTGATTAAATTTTTGAGTCGTGGAATATAGAATCCTTGCCTAATAGCTCGAAGCATGATGTTATATTCTGCATGGAGTAGAATTTGATGGGTGTAACGTACAAACAATTCTGCAAAATATGATTTGTCGGGAATAATGATTGGATGTCGCTCATTGTAACTAAGACCAGAATTTTCGAGACGACCACCTACACGCATAAGACCGTTGCTATCAAGAAAAGAAGTGAGAGTTAGTATGCAACTTTTTCTACTGATTGGTTCCTTTTGCAGTAAACAAGCATATTCTCTCGCAAAATATCGTTTTTGGGCGCTAAAAATCAAATATTGCTTTGAAAGTATAATTTCTTCAGGCTGAATATCTTTTTTATCAGAAGAATGTTGTTTGCGGCATGATCGAATAAATCTAAAGATGTAGCACGTAACACGCAAAGCACGATTTAAAGATGAAAATCTTGAGATAAATTCTTCGTTCATTTCCAAATGAAATGTTGAAACTTTTTTGGTTTCTAAATCAGTGGGTTCAAAAGTACGTGGTGTTGGCCAAGCTTCCGTAGGTTGTTGAAGCCAGGAGGGCCCATGACACCAAAGACTATTGTCTGTCAAGTCCTGTGGGGTGCAACCTCGGGTACCCAAGTCAGCAGGATTATCTTTTGTGCTAACATGTTTTCACTGCGAAATATTAGTTGTATTGAGAATTTCAGTTACGCGATTCGCGACAAAAGTTTTTAAAGTTTGCGGAGATTTTTGTAACCAACCGAGGACGATCGACGAATCTGTTCATAAAAATAGTTCGAAATTTGTTTGTAAAGATTTTGTTATGGTTTTATTTAAATTTACGAGTAAAGCGGCTCCACATAGTTCCAATTTTGGGATTGTTGTACGTTTGAGAGGTGCGACTCTTGTTTTGGCTACCAGTAGGTGGCTGGAGAAGTTGCCGAATGAATCTTTTGTTCGGAGATAAACTGCCTCACAATAGGCCTTTTCCGAGGCGTCACTTAATCCATGTATTTCCATTGAGTTCTCTGGTGAATAGTTTACCCATCGTGGTATGTGTAATGAAGTAATGTGTGGTAAGTTGGAGACAAATGAATTCCACAAAATCAACAAATGCGGTGGGACACCCTTATCCCATCCAGATTTTAACTCCCACAATTGCTGCATAAATATCTTTGCTACAACAACTATTGGTCCAAGCCAACCAAGTGGGTCGAAAAGTCTTGCAATAACTGATAAAATGATTCTTTTTGTTGCAGATGGTGTGTTTTCAATAGGTTTAACGTCGTAATAAAATGTGTCTGAGAGCGCATTGCAGCGAATGCCTAATGTTTTGACAGTACTTGAGTCGTCAAACTTTAAAAAATCTTCGTCAAGAAGATCCTCCCGGGGCAAGTTTTCTAAAAGTTTTTGGTTATTGGCGGTAAGTTTCTTCAGGGGGAAGCCAGCTGACTTGAGAACGTTTATTAACTCCGTTTGCTTTGATTTCGCATCAACTAATGTGTGTCCACCTGACAACACATCGTCCACATAGATTTCGTTTTGCAGGATTTTAGATGCTATTGAACTAGTTGATTTACAATCAATACTAAGCTGCTTCAACGTTCTTAAAGCAAGGAACGGTGCACAGTTGATTCCAAATATGACTGTTTTTAATTCGAAAGTGTTGACTGTTTTATCAGGGTCTGGGCGAAATAGAATTCGTTGATATGGCCGATCATCTGGATGTATAAGCACCTGGCGATACATTTTTTGAATGTCGCCTGTAAAAACATGTTGATAATATCGCCAATTATTCACAATCTGCATAAGATCTGCTTATAGAATCGGACCAGGGTATAATACGTCGTTCAGGGAGAAACCGCTGTTGGTCTTTTTAGATCCGTTAAATACAACTCTTACTTTTGTCGTTTTGCTGTCTGGTTTCACGACTGCATGATGGGGTAGAAAAAACGAAAAATGCTTTTCCTTTGCATTTTCATAGTAATTACATGGTTCCATGTGATCCATGTCAACATATTCATGTAAAACTTTTTTATATTCAGATTGGAGATCAGGAGTTTTACTTAGTCTTCTCCATACGATGGTATTGAGCAAGAGCCATGCTTCGGGAAGGGCCCAGAAATATTTTTTCTGGGTATTCTGATCTAAATGGAAGTCGAACTACATAACGACCATTTGGATGTCGATATGTTGTCCGCTTATAAAATTCTTCGCAGTATATGTCATTATCGGAAACTGTATTTTTTCTCTCGATTTCTTCTACTCCCAAAATTTCTTTATTTGTTCTTGAAGAGCAGTATCGTCGTTGGTTGACACTAATGTTGAAAAATTGTTAACATCGCATGCTGGCAGGGGGCAGACAGATACCATCCAAATTTGGATTCTCTCGCCTCTAATCCGCTTCCAATATTTGAACATACGCCGTCCAAGTTGATAAATGGTAAATAATCGCTTCCTATTATCATGTCAATAGGAGCTGGTTTGAAAAAATTAGGATCAGCTAATGTAAATTTCCGAAGATCAGGGAGATTTTCTATTTTAACCCTTTTAGAAGGTAGGAAGTGGCCTAATTTTGCTACAACTATTGCTTTTATTTTGGTTTTAAAATTTGATTCCCTTGATCTAATATTTATGTAACATCGGCTACTGGAATTGCCGACAATTGTACCGCCGAGCCCCGAAATTTGAGTATGATGACTCTCAATAGGGATTAAAAGATTCTGTTGAATACTTTTTAATATAAAAGATTTTTCCGAACCTGCATCTAACAGCGCCCGAATGGTGACCAATTGACCAGCATGGTCAATATCTATTAATGCCGTAGGCAAAATAGTTGTCCTCTCGTTTTGTGTAAAATTCGTTTGAACCGCGTCAACTTGTACGTGTGAGCTTGAAGTACTAGCAGCAGGGTGCTCATTGTTGGTAGTTGAAGGATTGAGTAAATTTCGGTTATCTTTATGTTTATTTACAAAGCCCTTATTTTCAGCTCGATCTAAATGAATCATTGTATGGTGCTTTCGATTACATTTCTGACAAGATTTTTCACTTGTGCAATTTGATTTAAAATGTGTTGATGAGAGGCAGTTTGCACAATATTTATTTGCATACACATATTTAATTCGCTCGCTGGCCGATAGTGATTTAAAATAATAGCATTGACGCAGATTATAATAGCATTATCAGAATTCAAATCAGGTTGATTGAAAAACATCCAAGTTTATTTAAAATTATATTTCCAGAAAAAATAATCAAGATTAAATAGCCTCCAAAAGGAAAAAAATGTTTTATTTAATTTTAATTGAGTTGCAAATATTTTAATTATGTTTTATTTTATTATTTAAAAGTTCAGCATTACACGATTTAATTTTATAAATATATGTATATTTTTTGTTTAAAATGTCTCAAATTTTTTCATTGCAGTAAGTTTTTAATCTCGAAAACCAATTTTGTTAATTTGCATTTTATTATCGCATTTAATTTACCTGGTGCAATTAATTTTGCATAATTATATTGATTAGGTAACCCTAGATGTATTCTTGACCACTTAAGCTGGTATTACACGACGTGTATTTTACACATGGATTCAAAAAGCGATATGTAATTCTGCATGTCTGTCAAAATGAGCGTATACATTTGGTTTATAATTTTTGCGTTCAAACGTGCTTGTGTATGTATACATGTGTTTATCATTAACAGCTGACTTTGCTATATCTTATCATCGGAAAACACAGCTTTATTAACCCAATTTAACTAAAAATATGTTGAAAAACACTCATTAATTGTTCTATTTACGATTTGAAATAAAATACTTATTCTTTTCAACTTTTTGTCCGCAAACGCTTTGTTGTTTTTCAAAAACAGCTGATTGCCGATATGTATTACATGTCAAAATAGAGCACGCTCTAAATGAAATGTATACATATGTTATCCAACACATTGTTTTACACAAGCAGTGTTTGAAAGGGGTCACACGACATGTATAAATTTTACACTGTAAAAATTGACATGTCATATGTAAAATACACGTCGTGTAATACCACCTTTAGTAAATCTTTACGAAGGCACCATGAAATAAAACATAACAAACCGCTGCTTACTGCAACAGCTAGGCGGTTAGCACACAAACACCTGCACTCAAATTGTCTCTGGTTTGTTGTTGTGTTCTGGAAGTCAGGCGGACTGCAATATGTTGTTGTTGTAGGTTGCTTTTTTTCTCGAAGTCAGGCGAACTGCCATACGTTGTTGTTTTTTTTTTACTGGTACCGTTATTCGCGTTCTGTAGTTTAGTATTCACTTTAAACACTTTTGATTAATTATTGAAAACCACAAATAGTTTGTTGAAAAACTCACCCTTCGTTAAAGCTGTTACTAGTGAATGTTTTTCTTCTTGTCCAAATGTTATTTTCATCTGCCAGGAGGGCTGCCAAATTTATGATTTGTTTTCCTGTATGGTATTGCAAATCGCACTTTGTCTTCTGTCTTGTTGTTGTTGTTGTTGTTGTTGTTTCTTTTTTACTATTTACTTATATTCCGCGACACGTCTGACAGCTTCAAAATTTGCTTAACTATGATCTGATTTCGAATGTTCTTCTGATTTTTTTGTTTGTTATACGCTAACGTTGGTTTGTGTGTACGGACATAGAACATAAACCCTTTTCGTCTATCTCCAGTTGACACGTATGGAATGGAACGTGTGAGTGTGAAGTGATCCTCTATCTCTCTCAGCGTAGAGAGTAAGTTACGATGTAGATGAAATGAAAATACGAATTGTATAATTGTGACCGCGGCAATTGTCGGCTTTGTTGTGCTGTACTTTGTATATAATATATTGGAAATGTACCGATTGTTATATTATGTACCGTTTATAGACATTCAAATTATATATTTCATTTGTTTTTCTGGTTAATCGTTACGCAATTAACCAAAAATTTTCGATACCGAAATTATTATTTTTTTTTGTAAAATTTTTCCCGTTGAACTAGTTATTGTCGTCGACAAAATGATAGTTTAACAAAAAATACCAATCATCATTGTACGTACCTTATCTCTTCTTCTTACTTTCTTGTTGTTTTCTTTCGTTACCTCAGCCTGAGGAACAAATGGACTTCTTTCCCTTCTTGTTGTTAACGCTTTACCAGGGTGATACGATGTTGTAGTTGTCGTTCTAATGCTTTGTTGTGGGGGGGGGGGGATTCCTTCTGCTGTGCCGGGTTGGAAGCTTCAGATGCCCCTTTTGATGATTCAATTGCCGTTTAACTTCTTATGTATGAATGATGAAACGCCAAATTCTGCTTGCAATAGACGTCTTGTCTTTGGATGACCTCTTGTCTATGCAATGGTTATGTACTTTGTTTTCTAGGTTAGAAAACGTTCAGCAGTGAAATTTATGCTGTTTTCAACTGCTGGTTCAAATCTCATCCAAGCCTCTGCTAAGATGTTTCGAAGGACCATATGTTGGCTCCTGGTCGTGAATAAGGAGGCCTTATTTTACTTATAGAAGATTTTTCCAAATTAATGAAAAGGCAAATCGAATTCCTCTTGAATTCATACAACTTTTATTAAAGTTCAATGTGAAACTTAAAAACTAACAATACGCAAAATCCGCTTCTTGCGGTAATACCAAAGAATGAGAGATCAATGAGTGAAAACCAAAACTACTCAATTAGTGACAAATATTCTCTTTTAAAAGTACTAAATGAAATGAGATAAAAAATAAGAACTTGAAACTAATGTTGGCACTGAGGCCTGGTTGAACGGTGCGTTCAACAGGAGGCAAAACCTCAGAAAACCTAACTATTTAATACACCCCTTTTGCAACCTCCCATACAAATGACCGAACCCACCCCCATTATCTCACATACATATCTTTTTTTTAAAGTACATTGAATTCAGTAAAGTTTTGCGTAAGTTGTACGGTTATGAAGATTTGTACTTTTTTTAAAGTACACTGAATTCAGTAAAGTTTTGCGTAAGTTGTACGGTTATGAAGATTTGAATCAGGAATGTACATGTACATGGACTATATCGGTTCACGCCTTCTGGTACCTCCCATACAATATGACCCATAATTGGAAAATTAATATTTCTCCCATAACTACAATCGGACACTTGGGGGGGGGGGGGGGGGGGTGGGGTAATGAAAATTTGTCGATAAATTTATGTTGCGATAGGAGGCGAAACCGGAGAGAGCCTATCTATCTGGTACCTACCATATAAATGTCCGATTTCACCCTCATAGTCTTACAAACTTTTTTGTAAGTACACTGAATTCTGTCAAATTTTGCGTAAGTAGTACGGTACCTCCTTGTTTTATAATATGAGGTACAACCTCAGAAGCACTAACTATTTGATACACCCCTTCTGGTACCTCCCATATAAATAATCGATATTGCCCTTTTACATACATTTAATTTTGTATAGACACTGAATTCAGACAAGTTTTGTCAAGGTAAGCGTTCATTGTACGTTGATTTACGAAAAAAAGCAGCCACGTTGTTCTGGCCCTAATTGTACCTGCTGTAAAAGTAAGTCAAATTTTTTCCGGTTTTGCTCCACAAGCAGGCAAAAAATAATACATAAGGAATTTTATTTTAATTAAAAATCTATTAATTTCAATAACTCAAAACTGAAACAAAAAAAAATGGTGATGGTATTTATCACTCAGTTTAGCTGACTGAAATTTCTGTACTGGTTTTATCTATATTCATTTAGCAAAATATTATCAAAACAAAGAATAATATTAGCTTAAAAAAAATCGCCCTTGGTAATTCGGTTATCTGCATGAGAGGTACCTAATTATATAAAGCAATGACCATACTGTAGTTTACGGATAAGTGCGTTTGTGAAAATCTCTTAATTTCGTCGTGTTTATCCAAAAAGCGCACTTCAGGTATTCTTACGCAATATAAACTGGTTCAAGTAAATACCTAATTTTAGAATCTCAAGCGTGAAACGCACTTAAGCGGAAAGCATTTATCCGTGAACTACTGTAAATGGTTTAAACTTCGTTTTCGGTTCAGTTAAGGTTCTCGTTTACAAACAACTGTAAAATATTGGAGGAAGTATTTGCAACTTTGCTTTTTTCAAAAGTAACAGCCAAATCTGCTACATGTTTGCCTGTTTGTTCGTTTTATACAACTGTGGAATATTAAACGTTTAATAATCTTGTTTTTTGGCCGGGTTTTTATTCAATAAATAAACAAAACATAAAAAACAAGTGTTTTTCAACAACCACCAATTTCGATCCTGGACATAATGCCTTAAGTTAAACCAGCAAACACTGCTTGCAGAAGAGTTTTCTGACTTGCGAGCTAATCCAGGATTCCTCTATTGTAAAATCTACAGCAAACTATTACAGCAGATGGCAGATTTCAAGTGAAACAGCATCTGGAAAGCGGCAAATATATTTAAATAAGTTATAGAAGTAGAAAATAAGCAGACAAAACAATTGTTTTTGCCAGAATGTTCCGGTATACTCTTCAAGAAAACTATGCCGAGCTTTTGTGCTGAATTGACATGTATTGCTTCAAATAACGGCTTTATTGCATAACTTATAGAAAATAAGCATACATTAGGTCATACGCTTCTTGAACAAGTTCACGTGTTTGAAAACACCTTTAAATTGATTGATAACACTGTGCTAGTTCAAAAACGTAACAAGCGGGACACCTAGTTGGCAAACCTAATTCGAGTACGCCGAATGCAGTGTTGCTAGCCATTTATTAGGTTAGCTCTTGTTTAAAAAATAATTATATAATAATTGGTTAAAAGTATATGAAAAAAACACAATTATTGGGTGAAATGCAAAATTCTACGGCCGGGTATAAAAAAATCGAACAAAATATGGGTGTTTCAAAACAACGAAAAAAATGACTTAAAAGTTACTCAAAATAAGACAAAAAATTTTGTTCGGTAACTCGGAAAATGAAAAAACGAAAAAAATAACAGCGCTGAACTCGTGAGACGAATACCTTTCTTTAAGTACATACACTTACCCCCATACCCAACGGTCCCTTGGTACAAAAAAAACTTCCAGTCCAATATAATATATTGTTTAAGTCTTGAGTTATTGACATTAATTAATAACACAAGGGAACAAAATTTAACTTTTTGAGTGTTGTTTGGAATTCTATAGCTGTTTTTTTACTCATTTGAGGTCGCTGATTTTAAATCTAATCTCCATTTTTCTCCATCAGCTCGAATTTTTAAGTTACAGGTACTAATCGTATTTTCGCCTATTTTCCAAAAAATTATAGTTCAAAAAATCATAATTTTTTTTCATAAGCCGGATTTTTAAATTTTGTTTTTTTTTTAAGATATCGTTGTTACCTTTGAAAAAAAATCAAATTTTTTAATATCACAAAAAAAATGACAGAGCAAAGACTCTTTTATTAAAAAAAAAATTACAAAAAAAATTACACATTTTAATTTTCTTCACGCTGAAAGTTAATCGGTTGGGGGCAAATTGTTCTTTTTATTAGCTTTATTGAATATCATATTAAAGTAGATTTCTAAAACATGTATGTACGTAATAATCGATTGAAAATTTAATGAGTTATGCTAAGTTCGGTGATAACAGATTTTTCGAATTTTTTTGTTTCTACCCAAAAATAATTAAAATTTTGTATTTTTAAAAATCATGACAATTTTGCAAATTTATTTATAGTTTAATTTATAGTTTTGCCTCCTATTACAAAATTAATTAACTGACCAAATTTAATTAATCGCCAGGTTTCAATTTGGAAGTTAAGGGAGAAATATTAATTTTCCAAAAATAGGTCATTTTGTATGGGAGGTACCCGAAGGGGTGATCCGATATAGTGCAAATTCATTCCTGGTTAATACGCATAGTTTGACTGAATTCAGTGTACTTACAAAAAAGATATGCATGTAAGACTATTGGGGTGAGTTTGGTCAATTGTATGGGAGGTACCAGAAGGGGAATGGCAACGGTCTCGATTTTTTTAGGGTTTGTCTACTTTTGCAAGATAAATAAACTGACGAAATTTAAATATCCACCGGTAGTCTGTTTGGCAGCTATCGAAGATATATTAATTATCCAAAAATAGGTAATTTTGTATGGGAGGTACCAGAAGGGGTGGGACTATTCCGCCCATTTACAATTCCATAAGTTCGTATCGAAAAATATTAATACTGATAAATTTTCATAACGATCCGTTAAGGTTTGCTCGAGTTACACTTTCACAAACATATTAATAAATGTTATTTCTGTATGGAAATCGAGATTTTTGTAAATTTAGTTATCTCAGTAAATTGTTGACAAAATTAAAAGTTGTGCACAGATTTCAATGAAATAAAGCTCATTTGATTCAAACTACATTAAACTAAATGTTTTAAGACCAACACTGTGATTTTTATTGCATTATTTTTTTTTATGAATTTTTAAAAAACAAATTTTTTTTTTTTTTTGTGAAATTGTTGTTTTTTTTTAAATCACAACGATATCTCTGAAACTACTAGGCCAAATTAAAAACAATGTAGGCACGGATTAAAGATAATTTTGTTGACGAGTTTAATTTTTTTTTTAATTGAGTATGGTGAACCGTTTTCAAGTTATTTAAATATTTGTAGTGGAAGTACCTTAGTTTTGGAAATAACGGTATATCGCGAAAAGTCGAGCTGATACGAAAAAAAACAAGTTCAGATTTGGATTCAGCGTTCCAAATTACCTTTAAAACAATATTCAGTTCTTTAACAGCAAATACCTTGTTCCCTTGTATAATTAATTAAAATAAAATTTTTTATGTATTAATTTCTGCCTGCTTGTGGAGCAAAACCTTTAAAAATGACTTATTTGTATGGGAGATACAATGTGCCAGATTTTTTTTTTTTTAGTAAATCAGTGTTCAATATACGCTGAATTCAGTGTACATTAGACCATGTCAATGAAAATTGGGATAATATATTTTCTAATTCTACTCAAAAAAACAAAAATTTTGGTGTATAAAACTTGAAAATTGATCGGCGTTAAGGGGTCGCGCAAAATCGTTTAAGGTTTTTGGCTGCAAAAAGGAATGTTTCAAAAATACTGATTTACTTATATGAATAAAAGTTTTGATACGCTTGACCGATTTTGTTCAGAATAGACTTGTTTTAATAGTAATAATATTTTACACATTTTCTGTGAAGACATCAAAACATTTCAGGTAGTAGTTTGAGTTTAATAACCCTTCAAACCTAAAAATTTTACCTACTTTCGCCTATTAAAAATTTTTTTTTTTAGTTTTGGCTCCAATTTTTGGATATCTTTAAATGCACAATTGACAAACATTTCCTAACGATACTTTTGATGTATAACGGAACGAATAGTATTTTTAATTGTTGCTGAAATTTTCACTATTTCGCAGGTGATGAGCTAAATTGATTAATTCAGTTCAACATTTTTGTGGTCAAAATTTACATTCAAAACTGGTTTGCGTGTCCCCTTGCAACACAAGCCTCATTAAACGACATTTTCTTGATAGAATCTTTAAAATTTCCGCAAAGCAAATGAAATGATACCAAATGTTGCACTCAAAACTTTTGTACGGCATTTATGGAATATAAGTGACATCGCGATCGGCTTTTTTCTTTTCGACCCCAGGCATATCGAAGGAATTTTAATAAAAATTACAGCAGCATTAAAGCATCCTGTTGACCAAGATTGCGAAGTTGTTGTTACAGAAATAACTTCAGAAAATACTATGAAATTCATCGATATTATTGGAGTAGGCAGGAGTTTTCTTGCTATCCACTCGTCAAATTGGCCAAAAATGAGAATTATAAACGGATAAAAGAAATTGTGGAAAACATCAGCGTTGTCAACGATTGCTATTGGACTTATTAATACTTTGAACAACACTTTGACGAAGGATCATGTACAACTTTAAATAAAATCTTCTTTTTAAATACCTAAATCGTAGTCCTTACCAAAAATATACTAGTACACAGTTTTCGTTTAATTTTTTATCACTATTTATTAATATTGCTGCTGCTGAACATATGTCATTTGAATGGTACTGTCACACATCAAAACTATCGCTAGGAAATGCTCGTCAAAAGTGTATTTAAAGATATACAAAAATATTACTTATTATACTTATTAATACTGTGAACAACACTTTGACGAAGGATCATGTACAACAAAACGAATTGGTACAAGTTAACGAACAACGCAATGAAACATACAAAAACAACACAAAAGGTGTTATTGTGTCCAATTTTAAATAAAATCTTCTTTTTAAATACCTAAATCGTAGTCCTTACCAAAAATATACTAGTACACTGTTTTCGTTTAATTTTTTATCACTATTGATTAATATTGCTGCTGCTGAACGTATGTCATTTGAATGGTACTGTCACACATCAAAACTATCGCTAGGAAATGCTCGTCAAAAGTGTATTTAAAGATATACAAAAATTAGAACCAAACCTTATAAAAAAAAAATTGGTCGAAAGTAGGTAAATTTTGAAGAAATTTTTTTAAATTATTAGGTTTGAAGGGCTATTGAACCCAAACTACTATCTAAAATGTTTTGATGTCTTCACAAAAAACGTGTGAATTATTATTACCTATAAAACACGTCTTTTCCGATCAAAATCGGTGAAGCGTATCAAATCTTTTAACCATATAAGTATATCAGGATTTTTGAAACATGCCTTTTTGCAGCCAAAAACCTGTAACCATTTTGCGCGACCCCTAAACGTTGATAAATTTTCATGTTTTATACACCAAAACTAGCTGACCCGGCAAACGTTGTTTTGCCATACAACTTCTGACTTCGCGAACTTCGTCTCGCTCCAAGTTAACGCCTTCATATAAGCTCTAGAGTAATATTAAAATACATATAGTTCAAATTTTAATGTGACATATTTGAATTTAATCGAAATCAGTGAAGAGCGGTCTGATAAACAATGTTTTTCGAGTTTGACAACAGGCAAAAAACTGAGAAATTCGAGGTTAATCCCACAACCTTCCAATGCCAATCGAATGGGGAATTGAATTCGCTAGAATTGGAAGGAAAAATCGGTTGGAATAATAGAAATTCGAGGGATAAGGACTTCTACTCCCTTGAAAAAATTTGACGGGAACGTCATCAATCCAGTTGAAACATCAACAGGAATTTGGCCATTACAAAGCGCCAGTAGATATTTTGAAAATGCGGTAGCCGATGGGTCGTTTTGCAACGTGACTCTCATGTTCGAAGTTAATTTCAACTCCTTGTCATTCCGCCACAAAGACATTAATTACATCAGTAGCAGTAGATTTTGGGATGGCGGGAAGTGTTTGACGAAAATCTTACGACAGAAATAGTATAGCCCCACCAAATCGTTGCTAACGCAATTTTAAAAATTATTTGAGCTAACCTTATTATTCGTTTCTTTTCCTCATGACTTGTACACAAACCTGTCGTTGTATTGGCCATCTTTAAATTGTGGTGATATTCACCCTCTCCACGGCAGAACATCATCGGGTATTGAAGTGCATCATATGACCGATGAGTCTCCCGACGCTTGATAACAATATTGTGTGATTCCACATTCTCACCCTGGGATCTTATCTTAAAATAGATTGGGATCCCACCTCGAAATGAGTAGCACGCCGTCGATATTCATATGGAATGGTAAAAAGGTAGTTAACACGAATGTGATCAAATCGATAACTTAATTCTAAACCACATACCTTGGTGAAAATTTTACAGAAAATGCCTTTAAAGTTTGTGAGTACATCATATAGATTGCACTTATATGTTAAGTTAAAATATCATGTATTCGAGAACCGAATTGTTGGACAATTGTTCTGAAAAATTCAAGTATTTGAACACTATAATTGTATCCAATGCAAAACATTTTGCAATTATTCGATAATTTCGTGTTTTATCGAAGTAAAAATTGCACAACGTTGATCTAGTTCTATTGCCGAACCACCAACGAAATAGATCTGAAGGAACTTATGATCTTCGTTTGGTGGTGGTAACAAAGAACCAGCTCGATGATGTATTTGCCCTTGAATCTGAATGTGTGAAAGCAATTTCGAGCAAAACTTTTTCAAACTTATTCGGAAACACTCGAACATTGGGCGAAACCTTACCTCAGTTTACACTTTGCTTTCATTGCGAAATGAAATAAAATGTTTTGCGACCTATTTTAAAGAAGTCAAAAAAAAATATTTTTCACTGAGCTAGGGGTTTACTCAGCTCCAGTAATACTAACTGAACTGCATAACTACGTTCGTGCGATTTTTTTCACTGTTCCACTGTGAAATGAGACGCCATTACCTTTTAACTCGGATTGTTGCCTGGTTGATTAACAAATTCGGCTCCGAATGACGGCATTTGAAAGCATCCTTCATATTTTTGTGTATTTGGCAGGAAATGTTTTGATTAGATTGTATTTCCATAGAGAATGGAATATGTTACAATGGCACTGGCGGATGAGTCAAAACGGCAATTTCACCTTGCCACCAGCGAAGCATAAGCCGGGAGTTTCCGATTGTAACTTCAATGCATTGCAATGCTGGCATACGACAGACAATGAACCGATATCAACGCAGCGAAGATCTTTGTAGGCGATTGTGGAATCGTATTCAAAAGCAGCGCGATTCAAGTCTAAATTACTGGTCTTATTCTAAAACTGTGCAATATGGGTACGTCTCCATTCATTTTTTGGCACGTTCCTTTTGCGTTTGATTATTATGTAGGTTCTGGCTAATTATAGCACGACGCGTACGTCGTCCAAAGTTTGATTGTCTAATAGGAGGCATTAGTCTAATAAATAACTCTCCCTAAAAACAACCATGTCCTATTCGAAAAATCCAAATTTTTCGAGTTTTTCCGAGTTTTCCACCAAGAATTTGTCTATTTTTCCATTCGGAAAGTCATGTCGGAATAATTATCTAAAATTTTTCGCAGTTAAATCGTCCAAAACTATCAAATCATACGACAAAAAGCTAAATTTCGTCGAAAAAAAATTAAAAATTTTCGAATTTTTCAGGTATTTTCCAACAAAATTTCGTCGATAAAAAAATCAAACTTTTGCGCTTTTTGGAATTTTCCGAGTTTTACGTTAATAACTTTCTATTTTTGCATTCGAAAAGCCATTTCGTAACAATTGCACTCAAATTTCCGTGATTTTCCAAAAATTTTCTTTCGCATAAACCTACTCCTGGCAATAACGAACAACTGAAAAAAAGTTTGAGCAAAATTGGCCCAGACGTTCTAAATTGATGAATTACTATACATTGTTTACACCATTTTTAAATATATAGATATTTCACAATAATCCGAAATTTTTCAGCAACACAACGATTTTTGCACCTTTACGTCGTCTAAAATAATCAAATCAAGCGATACAATGGAAGATTTCGTCGAAGGCATCCAAATCTTTCGATTTTTTCTGGAATTTTCCAAGTTTTCTACCAAGAATTTTTCTATTTTTCATTCGAAAAGTCATAATTGTTCGAAATTGTTCACATTTACATCGCCCAAAGTTACCAGAACATACGATAAGATGCAAAATTTTGTCGAAAAGAAAAGAAATTTTTTTTGGCATTTTCCATAATTTTCCAACTAAAATTTTCTAGTTTTTCCATTCGAAAACCGACAAAAATTTAATTTTCGATTTACCTTAAATCAGGCGATGAAATCCAAAATTTTTCCGAAAAATTTCAAATTTTCCAATTTTTTCGGAATTTTCCGAGTTTTCCACCGAGAATTTATCTATTTTGCCATTCGGAAAGTCATTTCGGAATAATTATCCGAAATATTTCGCATTACATCGTTCAAAACTATCAAATCGTACGACAAAAAGCAAAATTTCGTCGAAATATAGTATTAAATTTTTTTAAATTAAATTTTATTTTTCCATTCGAAAAATCATTCGTAACAATTGCAAACAAAATTTCATACAAAAAAGCAATTTTCGGTTTTTCCAATTTTCCGGCTTTTCCGGAGGATTTTCCCAAAATTTTCTTTTACATAAACCTTCTCCTGGCAATTACGAACAATTGAAAAAAAATTTCAGCAAAATCGGCCCAGCCGTTCTTAATTGATGAATTACTATACATTTTTGCCACCATTTATATATATATAGATTTTTGTTTTTTAAGTAGAATTAGAAAACGTATTATCCCATTGACATTTCGCAAAAACTGTTTTTACGCATAATTTTAGCGAATTCAGTTTACTTGCAAAAAAAATTTGTATGTAAGGCTATGAGGGTGAATTCGGTCATTTGTATGGGAGGTACCAGAAGGCGTGAACCGATATAGCCCATATTCATTCCTAAGTCTAATTTTCATAAGCGATCATCATATGCAAAATGTGACTTAATTCAGTGAACTTATAAAAAATTTGCATTTTTTCTTTTCGACTCCAGGCATACCGAAGGAATTTTAATAAAAATTACAGCAGCATTAAAGCATCCTGTTGACCAAGATTGCGAAGTTGTTGTTACAGAAATAACTTCAGAAAATACTATGAAATTCATAGATATTAATGGAGTATGCAGGAGTTTTCTTGCTATCCACTCGTCAATTTGGCCAAAAATGAGAATTATAAACGGATAAAAGAAATTGTGGAAAACATCAGCGTTGTCAACGATTGCTATTGGACTTTTAATACTGTGAACAACACTTTGACGAAGGATCATGTACAACAAAACGAATTGGTACAAGTTAACGAACAACGCAATGAAACATACAAAAACAACACAAAAGGTGTTATCGTGTCCAATTTTAAATAAAATCTTCTTTTTAAATACCTAAATCGTAGTCCTTACCAAAAATATACTAGTACACAGTTTTCGTTTAATTTTTTATCACTATTGATTAATATTGCTATTGCTGAACATATGTCATTTGAATGGTACTGTCGCACATCAAAACTGTCGCTAGGAAATGCTCGTAAAAAGTTTATTTAAAGATATACAAAAATTAGAACCAACCTTTATAAAAAAAAAATTGGTCGAAAGTAGGTAAATTTTGAAGAAAATTTTTTAAATTGTTAGGTTTGAAGGGCTATTGAACCCAAACTACTATCTAAAATGTTTTGATGTCTTCACAAAAAATGTGTGAAATATTATTACCTATAAAACACGTCTATTCCGATCAAAATCGGTGAAGCGCATCAAATCTTTTAACCATATAAGTATATCAGGATTTTTGAAACATGCCTTTTTGCAGCCAAAAACCTGTAACGATTTTGCGCGACCCCTAAACGTTGATCAATTTTCATGTTTTATACACCAAAATTTTTGTTTTTTTAAGTAGAATTAGAAAACGTATTATCCCATTGACATTTCACAAAAACTGTTTTTACGCATTATTTTAGCGAATTCAGTTTACTTGCAAAAAAAAATATGTATGTAAGGCTATGAGGGTGAATTCGGTCATTTGTATGGGAGGTACCAGAAGGCGTGAACCGATATAGCCCATATTCATTCCTAACTCTAATTTTCATATGCGATCATCATATGCAAAATGTGACTTAATTCAGTGAACTTATAAAAAATTTGCATGGGAGGTACCGGAAGGGGTGTGTCAAATAGATAGGTTTTCTAAGGTTTTGCCTCCTATCACAACATAAATTAACCGACTAATTTGCAGTACCCTTCAAGTGTCAGTTTGGAAGTTATTGGAGAAATATTAATTTTCCAATAATAGGTTATTTTATATGGGAGGTAGAAGAAGGCGTGAACCGATATAGTCCATATTCATTCCTGAGTCTAATTTTCAAAAGGGAACATCATACGCAAATATTTAGTGAATACAGTTTACTTCCAAAACAGATATGTAAGTAAAACTATAGGGGCCAATTCGGTCATTTGTATGGGAGGTACCAGAAGGGGTGTGGCAAAGGTTTCGGTTTGCATAGGGTTTGTCTGCTGTTGCAAGATAAATAATCTGACTAAATTTAAATATCTTCCGATAGTCTGTTTGACAGTTATGAAAGAAATAATTATTATTCTAAAATAGGTAAATTTGTATGGGAGGTACCAGAAGGGGTGGGGCTATTCAGCCCAATTACAATCCCGTAAGTTCGTCTTGAAAAATACTGTTAACTTACAGAAATTTCTTCGTTCCCGGACCGGCGTTTGGACAGCGTTCCATCAAATGGCATAATTTTTTGGGTAAATATAACCATGTCTCCGTTTATGATTTCTGCAAAATTTCAAGCCATTCAGTGCATAATTGCTCAACAAACAAAATCCCGGGATTCCCGTGAAAGGACCGGTAATACCGGCAAAACCGGGAATACCGTTTCCCGGGAAATGGGGAGCACTTAAATTTACCAAAAATACTTACAACGACTGAATTTAAAATAATATTGTTTTGTTTAAAAAGTTATTTGTTTCTTTTTTTTAATTTTTAACTGTTTTTTGACTTTAAACGAAAATGTTATAATTCATATGAAAAAAATTATGTGACTAATTTTTATACAATCACACTTAGGGATGAGGGTATATATGATTTGATACAAAAACCAGTACAGAAATTTCAGTCAGGTAAACTGACTGATAAATACCATCACCCAATAATAATTCCTATTACATGATAATTAATTACCAAATTTGATTATCCTCCAAGTGCCGGTTTAGAAATTATGGGAGAAATATTAATTTTCCAAACAAGGTCATTTTGTATGTGAGGTACCAGAGGGTGATCCGGTATAATCCATATTCATTCCTGATTCAAATTATCATAACTGTACAACTTACGCAAAATTCGACTGTATTGACTGTACTAACAAAAATATATGTATTTAAAACTATTGGGGTATGTTCGGTATTTTGTATGGGAGGTACCACTGTACTTAAAAAAATTTAAGTATTTAAAACTATGGGGGTATGTTCAGTATTTTGTATGGGAGTGTTGCGGCACGGTATGTTGAGCCGGCTTTAAAATAAAACACAAAATTTTTAACAGCACTCCGTGTGCAAACAAATTCTAACTTTATTACAAAATCTCGGAATTGACATTGGTTTTAATGGAGCGACCTTGGATTTGCCAGCGGCAATTGTAACGTCGCAGTTGTCATTATATACAACCCGTATATAACATACTGATGCGTAAGCGTCTTCACCAGCGTCCACAAACGTATGAAGCTCCACTCCTGTTGCTTCATTTATATGAGGAGAAAAACATCGAGGTATTTCAATCGCTGATATATGCTCAATAGCTGCTTTCCATTTCTGCCATTTGATGAATAAAGGGTTAAAGAGTTCGTGGTCCCAATCGATGCCAGATCGCCAGACTTCTTGAAGAAGAATTTTCAGTGTAGTCGTGTAGCATGATATTAATCCCAATGGGTCGAAAATCGACATCAGCACCTGAAGTAGCTCTCTTTTTGTTGGAATTATTTCAACTGTAAATAACTCTCGACGAAGTCTGGCAAATCTGAAAATATAGACGAAGGAGTCTTTATTAGGGTCCCAGTACATACCAAGCACCTTTTCTGTCTCTGCAAGTTCTTTCGGCTGCTGATTTTTAGTTTGACCATCTTGAAGATGACTGGTGACTTCACTGCTATTCGACGACCAATTTCGGATATGGAACCCCGCGGCAGCATGAATACCTTTTACTTGTAACGCCAACTCGACTGCTTTTTCAACACTGTCCACACTGTCAATGAAGTCGTCCACGTAATGATTCTGCTGTATCGCCTCCACTGCTCTTGGATATTTTTCTTTAAATTGTTCAGAATTGAAGTCGCGTACATAATGGGCTATGCACGGAGCACAAGAGATGCCAAAAGTGAGAGCACGCATAACAAAAACACTTGGCTTGTCTGAACAATCATTCTTATCCCACCATAAAAATCTCTGAGAGTGCATATCGCTGTCTCGAACATTTATTTAGTGGAACATCTCTGCGATATCGCCGCAAACTGAAACTTTTCAGCAACACATCAGTTAATGATTTCAATAGGTCGGGTCCGCTGTTTACGTAGTCATTCAGACATACACCATTAGATTTGGCAGCGGCATCCCAAACCATTCTCACCTTGCCTGGTTTGTTGGGATTTTTGACAATGAATATCGGCAAATACCACACTCGATGACTTATTTTATTAATTTCTTCAACATTTAATTTTCTGGCGTAACCTTTTGCTATTAAATTGTTGATTTCATTTTGCAGCACAATTTTCAAATTGGGGTCTTTGGTGAATTTTTTATTAAGGCACATGAGGCGCTTGTAAGCATTTTCGTAGCTTTCCGCGAAGGTAGACACTTCACTTTTCCACAATAGTCCCACTTCGTAACGTTCACCAACCGTTTGACATGTAGTCTTCAAGATGTCCATCGCTTTGGCATCTTCCACTGAAATTAATGATTTTGTTGTTGAGTCTTCTAGGCTAAAATGATCTTTCACAATTTTGTGCAGCTCGTAGTATCTTTTTTCACATTCACAGTTGTGTATATTAAGTAATGCAGTTTGGCGAGAACGTCCACTGCACCCCTGTATTGTCCATCCCAATCTTGTTTTCGTGGCAATAGGTTGATTCCATGAGCCTTCGCGGACTTTTAGTGGCACAGCGACTCTCCAATTATCCACTCCGATTAAAATAGTTGGTTTTATATTTTCATACGATTGTATGGGTATGCCATTTAAATATGGGTATGTTGTTACCACTTCGTTCATATTTAATGACTGTTTAGGTAAATCCAAATGCTCCACCGTATGTACGCTCTTTAATGTAAATTTTTCACCATTGTAATTTGATATTGTTATCGATGCCTTTACTGATGAATTCTCTTGTCGAGTCGTATCACCAGTCCATTTCAGACACAACGGCTCCTCAACACCTTGAAGATCAAGTAGATCAAAAACGTCGCTTTCAATCAACGTCACAGAAGACCCTTCATCCAAAAAAGCGTAGGTATCGATGAAACCATTTTTCTTATGAAGACGAATTGGCAATATTCTAAACAATGAGTTCGATTTTCGTTCTGCGGTAGAGTGGGAGTTAATAGATTGACATGCCGTATTGCTCGTAGCATTATTTTGTCTCGTAGACGAGGTGTCGCTTTCAGAAAATTTGTGCAGCAGTCTATTATGTTTGGCGGTACATCCGTCGGTGCCACATTCTCGATTTAAAAAACATTTTCCTTTGTGCTTCTTCAAACAATTCCTGCACAAATTATTTTTCTTCACAATCTTCCACCTTCTTTCTAGCGACAGCTTTTTAAACTCTCCACACTCTGACACCTTATGCTCATTTTCACACACAAAACAATTTAATTGAAATGGCGACTGTTGTTCCGTATGTGTATTCATCACTGCACTTTTATTGGTAGGGACTGCAGAAACAACTGTGCTTGCGGCATCGGCGATTTAATAAATCCAGTCACTGAAGGTTTTGACTATCGGAACTTTATCACTTTTTGGGTACATCGCCCAATTTAATTTATATTGGCTTGACAATTTATCTACCAGCTCCTTCACCAAAATTGGATTGTTCATATGCGCTTCCAATTTGCAGGCCTCCATGGTCGAATATATATTTTTTACACATAGCGCATAATCGATCATGGACTCCAGCTTGTCTTTTGGAGGAGGGAATCTTCTAGCATTCTCAATAACTCGGTCCAGAATATATTCAGGCCGTCCAAAGCACATCCTCAAAGTTTGAATTATTTCGGGTACCATTGCAGGCAGCATCAGCTTACTCTTTACCAGCTCCTTAGCTCTACCTTTTAAACAGGCTTGTAGCCGTATTAAATTTTCTCCGTGAGAATACCCGGCAATCGAAGTACTATTTTCAAACGTGCTAATGAAGAGCGGCCAGTCCTCAGGATCTCCATTAAATTGGGGTAAATCTCGTGGAATTGATTGCCTTGCTGCTAGTTATGATGGCGTTGGTCCAGAGAAAGAACTTAAATTAGACATTACATTAAACGGGTTCTGGTTTGTCTGATCATTTTGATTAGCTTGCGAAAGAATCTGATATTTTCGCTCTAAATATTCTCGTTGCATATGCTGCTGTTCTTCCAACAATTTCAGTTGCAAATCAATTTTTGATGGAATATTATTTTGTTGGCTGGAATTTGTTTTTTGCAGGTTAGAATATTGGCACGAAAATGTGCTTGTAGCTGCAGCTGGGACCGACGGCCTTATATTTCCCGGTTCTCCCGTAGAGTAAGCTGCACTTGTTTTGCAGGTGTTCACTTGGGCTTGAAATGTGGAATTTGTTGTTCTGCTTGTGGGTGCCGATGTTACAGGTACATCCGTTGATGATAAAATTCTTCCGCCGATTCCTTCTGTGGTCATACTTGCCATTTGCAATAACTCTCCTGCGTTTGTTGGGGACGAAGTTGCCTGCGGCTGTCTCAGTAGACCCATCGTATTCGCAGCGGAATGATTTTTCTCCGTAGATTCTGTGTCTCTGTTAAAGTTACAATCTTCGCAACTCCAACTGACATCAGCCACTCCACTATTTACAGCAGCACACTCGTAGTGGTACCACTTATCACATTTATCGCATTGTACCATGCGATCATTATCAACAGCTTTGCACTTGTTGCAATTAAAATCAGTTTTTAATACTCCGTCGTCGGACATTATAACTTTTATATTTTAATATTTATAGTTAATCTTAGTCTTCTTGACTCTTATTTATTTTTATGTTCTTAAACTTGTTCACGTAGAACTTCAATGTTGTTAACGTCCGCGCAACCCGAAACCACGTATTGATATTTATTTTACCAAACACTTTAGTATTAAAAACTAAAAACTTTATAAAAATTGTTTTAAAGAATGTTGCGGCACGGTATGTTGAGCCGGCTTTAAAATAAAACACAAAATTTTTAACAGCACTCCGTGTGCAAACAAATTCTAACTTTATTACAAAATTATAAATTAAGTGCGAGCGATAGAGCGCTTTAAAACAATTCTGTTTTCGCCCGTGCCTTTTTACCGACTGTTTTTACAAAAACTACTAACTAACTAAAAAAAAAAAAAAAAAAAAAAAAAAAAAATTGTGGCTGCGGTCGTTTGCCTACGTGATACATAACGAAGGACCGTTAGTTATTTCTTTTGGTAAACAAACAATAACAAAACATTACTTAGTACAGAACTCAAAGAGGAGAAAAAGATGTAAATAAAGAAAGAGTATCACATACATACATATATGCTCAAATACAATTAGGCAATTTATGAATTTTAAGGGAAGGTATCCCAGATGAAATAAGTGATTATAAATTTAAATCAAATGAAAAAAGAATAATTTTGAAACTAAAATAAAATATTTATATCAAGTAGATAAACGGCGGCAACAGGGAGGTACCAGAAGGGGTGCGTCAAATAGTTATGTCTTGTAAGGTTTTGCTTCCTATCACAAGATAAATTAATTGACCATATTTCATTACCCCCCAAGTGTCCGTTTGGAATTTATGGGATAAATGTTAATTTTTAAAAAATAGGTAATTTTGTATGGGAGGTACCAGAAGGGGTGATCCAATATAATCCATATTCATTCCTGATTCAAATTTTCAGAACTGTACAAGTTACGCCAAATTTGACTGAATTAATTGTACTTACAAAAAAAGATATGTATGTAGGACTATGAGGGTGAATTCGGGAATTTGTATAGGAGGTACCAGAAGGGGTGCGTCAAATAGTAAGGTTTTCTGAGGTTTTGCTTCCTATCGCAAGGTAAATTAACCGACCATTTGTCATTATCCTCCAAGTGTCCGTTTGGAAGTTATGGGAGAAATATTAAATTTGCAAAAATAGGTCATTTTGTATGGGAGGTACCAGAAGGCGTAAACCGATATAGTTGATATTCATTGCTGAGTCCAGTTTTCATATGCAAACATCATATGCAAAATTTGAATGAATACAGTTTAGTTGCAAAAAAGATATGTATGTAAAACTATTAGGGTCAATTAGGTCATTTGTATGGGAGGTACCAGAAGGGGTAAAGGTTTCGGTTTTCGTAGTGTTTGTCTACTTTTGCAAGATAAATAAACTGACCAAATTTAAATATCCTACGATCGTCCGTTGGGAAGTTATGAAAGAAATATAAATTATCCAAAAATATGTAATTTTGTATGGGAGGTACCAGAAGGGGTGGGGTTATTCTGCCAATCTTCAATCCCATAAGTTCGTTTTGAAAAATATTAATACTGGTTAATTTTCATACTGATCCGTTGAGGTTTACTCAAGTTATCCTGCTGACCAGGCATCCAGCCAGCCAGACAGACGGACATAGCTCAATCGTCTTAAAAAGTCCTGAAACGAATTTGGTCTTAAGATACTTGGGGTCTAACTCGTCTCCTTTAATGCGTTACACTTTTTTTCGTATCAAATGATATATACCCTCATCCCTAAGGGTGATCGTATAAAAAATTACATATTTTTGGATAATTTATATTACTTTCATAACTTCCAAACGAACGATCGTAGGATATTTAAATTTGGTCAATTTATTTATCTTGCAAAAGTAGACAAACACTAAGAAAACCGAAACATAATTGACCCTCATAGTTTTACATACATATCTTTTTTGTAAGTAAACTGAATTCACTCAAATTTTGCATATGATGTTTGCATATGAAAACTGGACTCAGCTATGAATACGAACTATATCGGTTCACGCATTCTGGTACCTCCCATACAAAATTACCTATTTTTGCAATTTTAATATTTCTCCCATAACTTCCAAACGGACACTTGGAGGATAATGAAAATTTGTCAATTAATTTATCTTGTGATAGGAAGCAAAACCTTACATAACATAACTATTTGACGCACCCCTTCTGGTACCTCTAGGCTTGCCAGATGGTCGGGATTAGGCGGGATTTTCCCGACTTCTCGCGAAAATTCCGAGTCCCGAGTATTGAAGTAATTCAGGGGAAAACCCCGACTTTTTAATATTTTCTATCTATGCTTAGAATAATCAAAGAAACAACATATAAAATAATGTACAAAAAAATACTTTTCTCTTATGAACTAGTTGTGTGCAGATTCGGAATTGAACAGCGGCCGCGACGAATGTGTGTTAGAAGGAATGCCTGAGCTCTATCTATACTTTCTACAAAATACTTTACAAGAATTTTAAACGTCCATATTAGCGCTAGAATCTGACTCGTGTACTATTGTCGATGTACATTAGACCTGGCGTTAAAAAGAATTTTTTGGAATCTTGAGTGTGGGTAGCGATTAAAATATGAGAAATTATGCCAAAATTGATATAGCGAATTTTCAGGTTGATCGGATGGTGCCAACCCGTGCCCCAATAAGGTCAAAGGTCAACATTTTTTAAAAACCACCAAAAAACTCTTTTAATTGCTTTTTGTTAGTTTTTTTATAAATAAAATTACTATATACATAATGTTTTTTCCTTAATTTTCATTAAAAGGGTTTATAAGTTTTATTTTAAATCAGTAAAGATTTTGTATAGAGTGGGAGGTCCTTACGTTAACCCTCTACAATGTGCAGCAAATACTGTTTATAGTCTTCGTTGTGTGTTAAGCATTTGTAAGAGTCAGTTATTAGTCTGACTATTTTTTCGACGGCATTCACAACAGTAATGCTTTTGACGTTTAGCTTCCCTTTTCGCCCGTGCCTTTTTACCGACTGTTTTTACAAAAACTACTAACTAACTAAAAAAAAAAAAATTGTGGCTGCGGTCGTTTGCCTACGTGATACATAACGAAGGACCGTTAGTTATTTCTTTTGGTAAACAAACAATAACAAAACATTACTTAGTACAGAACTCAAAGAGGAGAAAAAGATGTAAATAAAGAAAGAGTATCACATACATACATATATGCTCAAATACAATTTGGCAATTTATGAATTTTAAGGGAAGGTATCCCAGATGAAATAAGTGATTATAAATTTAAATCAAATGAAAAAAGAATAATTTTGAAACTAAAATAAAATATTTATATCAAGTAGATAAACGGCGGCAACAGGGAGGTACCAGAAGGGGTGCGTCAAATAGTTATGTCTTGTAAGGTTTTGCTTCCTATCACAAGATAAATTAATTGACCATATTTCATTACCCCCCAAGTGTCCGTTTGGAATTTATGGGATAAATGTTAATTTTTAAAAAATAGGTAATTTTGTATGGGAGGTACCAGAAGGGGTGATCCAATATAATCCATATTCATTCCTGATTCAAATTTTCAGAACTGTACAAGTTACGCCAAATTTGACTGAATTAATTGTACTTACAAAAAAAGATATGTATGTAGGACTATGAGGGTGAATTCGGGAATTTGTATAGGAGGTACCAGAAGGGGTGCGTCAAATAGTAAGGTTTTCTGAGGTTTTGCTTCCTATCGCAAGGTAAATTAACCGACCATTTGTCATTATCCTCCAAGTGTCCGTTTGGAAGTTATGGGAGAAATATTAAATTTGCAAAAATAGGTCATTTTGTATGGGAGGTACCAGAAGGCGTAAACCGATATAGTTGATATTCATTGCTGAGTCCAGTTTTCATATGCAAACATCATATGCAAAATTTGAATGAATACAGTTTAGTTGCAAAAAAGATATGTATGTAAAACTATTAGGGTCAATTAGGTCATTTGTATGGGAGGTACCAGAAGGGGTAAAGGTTTCGGTTTTCGTAGTGTTTGTCTACTTTTGCAAGATAAATAAACTGACCAAATTTAAATATCCTACGATCGTCCGTTGGGAAGTTATGAAAGAAATATAAATTATCCAAAAATATGTAATTTTGTATGGGAGGTACCAGAAGGGGTGGGGTTATTCTGCCAATCTTCAATCCCATAAGTTCGTTTTGAAAAATATTAATACTGGTTAATTTTCATACTGATCCGTTGAGGTTTACTCAAGTTATCCTGCTGACCAGGCATCCAGCCAGCCAGACAGACGGACATAGCTCAATCGTCTTAAAAAGTCCTGAAACGAATTTGGTCTTAAGATACTTGGGGTCTAACTCGTCTCCTTTAATGCGTTACACTTTTTTTTCGTATCAAATGATATATACCCTCATCCCTAAGGGTGATCGTATAAAAAATTACATATTTTTGGATAATTTATATTACTTTCATAACTTCCAAACGAACGATCGTAGGATATTTAAATTTGGTCAATTTATTTATCTTGCAAAAGTAGACAAACACTAAGAAAACCGAAACATAATTGACCCTCATAGTTTTACATACATATCTTTTTTGTAAGTAAACTGAATTCACTCAAATTTTGCATATGATGTTTGCATATGAAAACTGGACTCAGCTATGAATATGAACTATATCGGTTCACGCATTCTGGTACCTCCCATACAAAATTACCTATTTTTGCAATTTTAATATTTCTCCCATAACTTCCAAACGGACACTTGGAGGATAATGAAAATTTGTCAATTAATTTATCTTGTGATAGGAAGCAAAACCTTACATAACATAACTATTTGACGCACCCCTTCTGGTACCTCTAGGCTTGCCAGATGGTCGGGATTAGGCGGGATTTTCCCGACTTCTCGCGAAAATTCCGAGTCCCGAGTATTGAAGTAATTCAGGGGAAAACCCCGACTTTTTAATATTTTCTATCTATACTTAGAATAATCAAAGAAACAACATATAAAATAATGTACAAAAAAATACTTTTCTCTTATGAACTAGTTGTGTGCAGATTCGGAATTGAACAGCGGCCGCGACGAATGTGTGTTAGAAGGAATGCCTGAGCTCTATCTATACTTTCTACAAAATACTTTACAAGAATTTTAAACGTCCATATTAGCGCTAGAATCTGACTCGTGTACTATTGTCGATGTACATTAGACCTGGCGTTAAAAAGTTTTTTTTGGAATCTTGAGTGTGGGTAGCGATTAAAATATGAGAAATGATGCCAAAATTGATATAGCGAATTTTCAGGTTGATCGGATGGTGCCAACCCGTGCCCCAATGAGGTCAAAGGTCAACATTTTTTAAAAACCACCAAAAAACTCTTAATTGCTTTTTGTTAGTTTTTTTTATAAATAAAATTACTATATACATAATGTTTTTTCCTTAATTTTCATTAAAAGGGTTTATAAGTTTTATTTTAAATCAGTAAAGATTTTGTATAGAGTGGGAGGTCCTTACGTTAACCCTCTACAATGTGCAGCAAATACTGTTTATAGTCTTCGTTGTGTGTTAAGCATTTGTAAGAGTCAGTTATTAGTCTGACTATTTTTTCGACGGCATTCACAACAGTAATGCTTTATAATCATGCCGAATATGTACTTTCGCTTAATATTTAAGACAAAAGGGCCGTTTTTTGCAGCAGTTATGTCAAAACATATAATTTCTAATGAATTCAGAATATCAATTTGTAGCAAATAGGCGTAGACTGATTGAGCTACTGTAGAACCAGTTTAATTTTCAATGCTGGGGATAGCTACAAATTTTTCATAGTTCTATCACGTCAACCCAGTAGCCAAACGAACAACTTTAGCTATTCCAGCAATTGCGTTTCGTGGCATGATGGTTAGAAAATGCGACTACCATGCGGGACATCTCAGGTTCAATTCCCGCCTATATTTATCTTTCTAAAAATAGAATGCGTTTTAATTTCCAGCAACGCGGAAAGCTGTCCTATACATTCATGAGGTGTAAAGGAAAATTAAGTTTTTTAAGTAAGGTCTAAATCTGATAAAGACCATTATATCGGTGATGATGTTAATAATTTCAAATTATTCACATCCCAGTATTTGAGCTCTTTTCTGACTACGAACACAAAATATTTTTTTACTCGTTTGGAGATTTCTATGGATTTCTTACGCTTTAATCCATCAAATTTCTAAGGCCAAGCATCTTTTAAAGGGAAGCTAAACGTCAAAAGCATTACTGTTGTGAATGCCGTCGAAAAAATAGTCAGACTAATAACTGACTCTTACAAATGCTTAACACAACGAAGACTATAAACAGTATTTGCTGCACATTGTAGAGGGTTAACGTAAGGACCTCCCAGTCTATACAAAATCTTTACTGATTTAAAATAAAACTTATAAACCCTTTTAATGAAAATTAAGGAAAAAACATTATATATATAGTAATTTTATTTATAAAAAACTAACACAAAGCAATTAAAAGAGTTTTTTGGTGGTTTTTAATAAATGTTGACCTTTGACCTCATTGGGGCACGGGTTGGCACCATTCGATTAGCCTGAAAATTTCCTATATCATTTTTGGCATCATTTCTCATATTTTAATCGCTACCCACACTCAAGATTCCAAAAAATTCTTTTTAACGCCAGGTCTAATGTACATGGCATAATGAATAAACTACTGAATAGCCTAGAAGTAGAATTGATGATAAATTTTATGGTAGCAAAGCCAATTCAATAATGAAAGAATTTTAGCGGAAGATAAAACAATTTTTGAAAGTGAGGTGGACAGCTTTTTTACAAAAGCAATTGATTATTTAGAAAAAGCATTACGACTTTCAAGAAATGTAAATTTTTTGACAAATTGCAGCATTTAATCTAAAAGGCTCACTATTTACTTGGTATAAATTCCCAAAGTTGTACAAATATCCGATGCAGTGGACAATGCCATGTTGTACAGTGACTACTGCAGTCTTCGAGCTGTTAATGGAGAATTGCACAAAGATATACCAAATGACAAAATATGGTCACATTTTTTTACCAAATATGTAAAAAAAAATGAATTTGTTTAAATTGATCTCATTTACATTTTCTTTAACGATAAATAACGCTCATTATGAAAAAGTATTTAGTATTTTAAACAATTTATACACGACAGATATAAACCGAATGTCTTTTGATCGTATAAAGGCTGAACTAATCATAAGATTGAATATTGGTAACAGCTGTCAGGAATTCCAGCCATTTTAAAAAACTGAAAAATAAAACAAAGTATATGTGGCAAAAATAGTATTAGCTTATAGTGTATGTATAAGTCATATCTGAATATTGATATGTTTGAGCTTTTTTTTTAATCTATTATAATAATCGTTGTTATCAGCATGAAACTGCAATGAGTTTTCAAATAATATTTCTTAATAAAAAATGTCAAAACCAATATAATATGATCTTTTCATTTGTCCCGACAAATCCCGCTTTTTAGTCTCGGTTTTCCCGACTTTTCGAACTCGGTGCCTGGCAACCCTAGGTACCTCCCATACAAAATACCGAACATACCCCCATAGTTTTAAATACATATATGTATTTTTGTTAGTACACTGAATACAGTCGAATTTTGCGTAAGTTGTACAGTTATGATAATTTGAATCAGGAATGAATATGGATTATACCTAAGGCTCGTATCTGTACTGTTTTTCGGCATCAAAAACTGCGTACTGCTTTTCTCCCTCAAAGTATTGTTTTTCGATGCATAAGAGAAATATAAACGGCGAACAGCGAATTCATGCAATAATATTGTTTACTTCAAAAATAAGCTCAAAGAAACACTAAAAATGCGTCAAGAGGATGATTTTTTATCCCCAGCTGTAGTAGCAGAAAAGCAAAAACTTATTGACAATGGATACAATTGGATTGAGATGGCTGCTTTACGCACTGATTATGTCTGTAATTTTGCCTGATTTGATGTGAATGCTTTTATACTAATGGAATGAAGTCGAAGCCGTTATAAACAAGTTGAGCGAATACAATTTGTACAATGCCAATGAAAATGCGGTATATTTGCACACCCAATTTAGATATATCAAATGTGGATCGGTGGGTAAAGATATTTATTAATCTCAATAACGCTGAATGCGAATTCAAAGAAATGACCAAATCGTTGAACATATTTTTTGTTTGCCAGGAACTTTAACATCAGTGGGGCGAATCTTCTCTGCAGTGAACAAAACTTGGACGTCAGACAAAACCCGATTAGATGTGCAAACATTGAAGGCGATTCTGACCGTCACATGTAATATGAAGTACAAATGCGTTGATTTCTACAATTACCTCGAAACGAAGCCAGCATTTCTTATTCAAATTGCTTCAAACGACAAATACAAAAGTTGATTCTGGAAATGATTGCTAATTTTTTTTACATATTGAATAAAATATATGCTATGTAAATATGTACTGCGAAAAGTACTGTTTTTCCAAATCGATGTACTTCTTTTTTAAAAAATGTCAGTGAAATGTACTGTTTTTGTCCAAAAAGAATATACGAGCGTTATTTATACCGGATCACCCTCTGGTACCTCACATACAAAATGACCTTGTTTGGAAAATTAATATTTCTCCCATAATTTCTAAACCGGCACTTGGAGGATAATCAAATTTGGTAATAAATTATCTTGTAATAGGAATTATTATTGGGTGATGGTATTTATCAGTCAGTTTACCTGACTGAAATTTCTGTCTGGTTAAGAGCATATTTTAATATCCTACAGCCTTCCGTTCGCAATATTACGCTGGTCGGCCTCAAAATATGTTTAATTGATGTAATCAGAACTTATCTAGGAAGTCCAGTTTTGATGCTATAAACAATGTTTGCCATCATTACATATTAAGGGTCAATACAAATTTAGTAGACGCTATAGACAAAGATGGAGAGACTTTTAAACTTCTGAAAGTTAATTTCCAAGCATTATTTTGCCTGGAAATTTTGCTTTAATAATTTGCAGAACTGGTGCAAGAAAAAATACTTTTCTTGTACATATTTAGATTATTTCCCCGAAAACCTTAGTGCCGCGTCTGATGAGAATGACTTCCACCAAGGGGCAAGTGACCCCAGCAATGTTAACCGATTTCTGATGGGTAATGAATCGTGAAACAATAGATAAAACTTTTTAAAAAAAAGTGATCTACCAAATAGTTATTTTAAATGTTATATTAGTATTATTTTAATTCGTTTATGGTTATATTTTGTATCATAGTTTTGTCTACTTTTTCTTAGTAAATACATATTTAATATGCCAATATCAGTATTATTTTAAAATAATAAAATCAATTAAAATCACATTACAGTTCTTGCTAACGAATTAGTATTAGTATTACCTGGTAAATGTTAATCTTCTTTTTACACCCGCACCTAGGGGTCATCATAGAACCAAAGTGACCCATGGGCCCCGGCTCCAATTTTGACCTACCATTCCGATGTTTGGAGATCAAGACGATAAGAATAATATATTTTTGATTCAGAACTATTTTTATAGATTTCATCGCAAATTCCAATTGTGGTATATTTTTGCGAAAAAAAATTTACCATCCCAAATGTATATAAACGCTTTATCACGATACACATTTTATCACATAGTTTAGTAAGATTATAGCTTCATAACATGATATGGGAGCAGCTGTAATTTTAAAGATGTGTGGCAACTTATTGTTATTAAAAACCTTCAACTCGGCAAAGTTTTCAAATAGTCCAAAAATATTCGGAAGTCGCACAAAGATCTTTACTTAAGCGCTCTCTTCTAGGAGTAAACTTTTTATTGTAGCAAATGAAATTTACCATCATCCCAATGAGTGGTGGTATCAAAACATCGATATATTTATGTCTATATTAAATATTGAAGAATGAATTAGTAATATTAGGATTTTTAGTAACAATAATATAAATAATAGTTGATAATATAATATTTTTTAATTTATTTTTTGCTTTTAGGTAATACACAATGGAACAAATGTACATGACGTTAAAGTTAAATACAATTTTCCAATTATTGGATTATTCCAACTACAAGAAGAAGATCGGAAAAACATAATTATTACACCTCATTTTGAAACAAACAATAAAGACGAATTAGGTGGAAAAGAAAGCGGTGATACCGAAGAAAATCGATTCTTAAACAAACGTGTTCTTCTGTGGTCGAAGTCGGTGGAATTAGAACAGAACCGTGTTAAAATACAAACACAAATCGCCGATGGTTTACGTAATGCGAACAGCATAGGGCGTTTAGTTGTTATGGGTGATTCAAATTGTATAGATTCCACTCAAGCTGACTTGTCATGCTTGTGGCTTTTAAATGTTTTTTTGGAATATACTATTAACTCACATACTGCATCCTTTCTTCACAAAATGAACAGTATTAATAGATATAAGAAAGTTAATTCTAATAAGCCGATTCCTAAAAGACTAAGTAGATCCAAACTGTACATGTTTTCCAAAGTATTAGACAATAGTAATACATTAAAAAAAAGAAATCTCGAAAAGTGTAAAATAGATTAACCTAGCAATAATGATGTTTAAATTCATACTTTATGAGTAAAATATTATATTCATTTTTCATCTAAATATCTTTAATCAAATTAAATAAAGTCATCTTTGGGACTTATTTGACAAATGCGTTATAATTTTGTCTATTTTAAGAATGTTACTTTCTTTTCAAATAAATTTTAAAATTTATAATGTGAGTTTTATAAATCACACAGATTACGGTAGGTACAAGGTGCATACATTTTTCTTCACATTTCTGTATTATTACTTTCTAATGTACCGCAGTTATGTGTGGATGAACTTCCAGGGAATAGGTATTTAAGTTCGTTATATGTGAAGTTCGTTATATCCGGGGTATAAATAATACACTCAAATTTATTTTTATTAATTTTTAATTAGTTTTTTTATTTTTAACTGTATTTTATTACATTAAAAAAGTAAGATAAATCAAATTTAAAATAAATCAAACAAATCTTCAGGTATAAATACAACAAAATAACATTTCAGTATTTGTTTGAAAGAAATTACGTTACCGTTGCAAAAATAATTAAAAACATTGTAGGTAGTTCGTTACAACCGTCGAAAAATGTATGAAAACTAGAAAATAGGTATTAATAGGCATTTAAGTTCCTTATATGTGAAGTTCGTTATATCCGAGGTATAAATAATAGACTCATTGAAAACTAGAAAATGGGAAAAATTTTGTTCGCTATAAGTAAAGTTCGCTATAAATGATGTTCGCTATAACAGTAAAGAAATGAAACAAAACCGTCGGGACCAGAAAGAGTGTTCGCTATAACGAATAGTCCGTTATAAATGAATTCGACTGTATTTGAATACCGCCAAGAATAGAGTCAAATCGTCAGCCGCATGATTTCGTGTTTGACTTCCTAATCTGTGTCTGGCATTAAATTTTGATTTAAAGGTTTTGTACTCGGTTTTAAGTTTTTTTCATATCTCTATTTGGTTCCTCCCATACAAATGTACCTTTCCGCCCACTTTAGAGATGGAGTAATAATATCAATAAATCCAATGCAATCGTACAAAAAAATCTTTATTTAGTAAAGCTATAGCAGGATACAGTTTTTGAGAAAAAAACTGGAAGTCTAGCCACGCCCGATCTGGTACCTCCCATACATATCTGGTACCGCCCACTTTAGAAATCGATTAATATTATTTAAAAAATAAACGCGATTGTGCCCAAATTCTGTATTTAGTAATGTTTAAGCAGGATAAAGTTTTGGAGAAAAAATTTGAAGTCTAGACACGCCCCTTCTGGTACCTCCCATACAACTGTACCATTCCTCCCACTTTAGAGAAGAAATAATTATTATTCTAAAATAGGTAAATTTGTATGGGAGGTACCAGAAGGGGTGGGGCTATTCAGCCCAATTACAATCCCGTAAGTTCGACTTGAAAAATACTGTTCTTACAGAAATTTCTTCGTTCCCGGACCGGCGTTTTGGACAGCGTTCCATCAAATGGCATAATTTTTTGGGTAAATATAACCATGTCTCCGTTTATGATTTCTGCAAAATTTCAAGCCATTCAGTGCATAATTGCTCAACAAACAAAATCCCGGGATTCCCGTGAAAGGACCGGTAATACCGGCAAAACCGGGAATACCGTTTCCCGGGAAATGGGGAGCACTTAAATTTGCCAAAAATACTTACAACACATGAATTTAAAATAATATTGTTTTGTTTAAAAAGTTATTTGTTTCTTTTTTTTAATTTTTAACTGTTTTTTGACTTTAAACGAAAATGTTATAATTCATATGAAAAAAATATGTGACTAATTTTTATACAATCACACTTAGGGATGAGGGTATATATGATTTGATACAAAAACCAGTACAGAAATTTCAGTCAGGTAAACTGACTGATAAATACCATCACCCAATAATAATTCCAATTAATTACCAAATTTGATTATCCTCCAAGTGCCGGTTTAGAAATTATGGGAGAAATATTAATTTTCCAAACAAGGTCATTTTGTATGGGAGGTACCAGAGGGTGATCCGGTATAATCCATATTCATTCCTGATTCAAATTATCATTACTGTACAACTTACTGTATTGACTGTACTAACAAAAATATATGTATTTAAAACTATGGGGGTATGTTCGGTATTTTGTATGGGAGGTACCACTGTACTTACAAAAATTTATGTATTTAAAACTATGGGGGTATGTTCAGTATTTTGTATGGGAGTGTTGCGGCACGGTATGTTGAGCCGGCTTTAAAATAAAACACAAAATTTTTAACAGCACTCCGTGTGCAAACAAATTCTAACTTTATTACAAAATTATAAATTAAGTGCGAGCGATAGAGCGCTTTAAAACAATTTTGTTTTCGGCCGTGCCTTTTTGCCGACTGTTTTTACAAAAACTACTATCTTCTTCAAATTGTGGCTGCGGTCGTTTGCCTACGTGATACATAACGAAGGACCGTTAGTTATTTCTTTTGGTAAACAAACAATAACAAAACATTACTTAGTACAGAACTCAAAGAGGAGAAAAAGATGTAAATAAAGAAAGAGTATCACATACATACATATATGCTCAAATACAATTTGGCAATTTATGAATTTTAAGGGAAGGTATCCCAGATGTAATAAGTGATTATAAATTTAAATCAAATGAAAAAAGAATAATTTTGAAACTAAAATAAAATATTTATATCAAGTAGATAAACGGCGGCAACATTCCCCTCCTCGTAAATGAGCCGCGGGGGCGACTTTACTTCTCAATAACGCCGACGTCTAGTTTCGCTAACTTGGCTGATGGTCGTTGGAGGACACTGTTCTGTGTTTGAACCGTAGCCTGGCGTACTTGCCCATCCTTCGCTGTCACAGTATTGATGATTTTGCCCTTTGGCCAGCAATGCCGTGGTAGGTTTTCATCAACAATTCTTACGATGTCTCCAATTTGTAGGGGTGTGGTCTTGTTAAACCACTTGCTTCTTCGGGTGAGTGTTGGTGCATATTCTTTAAGCCAACGATTCCAGAATTTATCAGCAAACAGTTGCGTCTGGTGCCATCGTTGACGTAAATCAGCCTCATTGTAGTTAAGTGGCTTGTAGCCATCTGGCGCTCCCAATAACAAATGGTTTGGTGTAAGCGCCTCATCATCTGCAGATTCTATTGACACAAACGTAAGTGGTCGAGAGTTGACCATGAACTCGACTTCCGCAAAGGCGCTTTTTAGTGTTTCATCTGTAAACGTCATATGAGGGCAAATGTTGTATAGCGTTGTTTTGACTGAGCGTGCCAATCCTTCCCAGGCTCCCCCCATGTGAGGCGCTGCTGGTGGGTTGAATTTCCATCTTATGCTATCGAATGATTGTGAAATCGTTTTATGGCTCACATCTGTAACAATTATTTTTGAAGCTGATTTGAAATTCGTACCGTTGTCGGTATAGATTTCTCTCGGGGATCCTCTTCGAGCCACAAAGTTTCTTATGGCCATAATACATGACCTTTTGTCTAGGCTGTAGGCTATTTCAAGGTGTACCGCTCGTACGGTGAGGCACGTAAATAAAACTCCCCATCTTTTCTCCTTTCTTCTGCCAACGGTTACATAAAGGGGTCCAAAGTAATCTATACCAACAAATGTGAATGGTCTCTCAAAACTGGCCAACCTTGCAGGCGGTATTGCAGACATTTGTGGAGTTACAGGTACTGCCGATGAGTTTTTACATATTTGGCACGATTTCTTCACGCTCTTGTAGAGTATTCGTAAATTGGGTATATAAAATTTACTTTTGATGTTATTGATGACGGTTTCATGTGACATATGATGAAATGTTTCGTGTACATATCGAACCAGTAGGTGTGTCACATGATGCTTTGTAGGCAGTATTATTGCATCTTCATGTTTTAAGAAAGATGCGCGGCTTCTTGCCCTTAATATGCCCTCGTCATCTAGAAAGACATTTAAAGATATTAATTTACCGTCATATCCAACGCTCTTACCCTTTTTTAAGCAGCATATTTCTTCTAGAAATGCACTTTGTTGCGCAATACGGAACAAAAAGGACTTAGGTTGTTGTATAATCTCAAATGAAAGTTCCTTTGGGGGTTCGCCTCCTTTACGTCTTGATTTGATTTTGCCCTTGAAGAGTATAAACGTTGCCACAGCTCGGTAAAGTCTTTTCCAGTTGGAAAAATATTCAAAATTAAACAGCTCGGATTTGTTGATAATTAAAATGTGGTGCCTAATTTCATCGTTGTTGCATTCGCCCAAATTCGTACATGTAGGCCACGTAGATTTGCTTTCATGAAGAAATTTAGGCCCAGAGAACCACATCGCCATATCCCATCGGGTTTGATATTTCGTTGCCAGGTCTGCAGGATTCATTTTAGAAGGTACCCATCGCCATTGCGTTAAATCAGTGGTTTCTAAAATTTCGCCCACACGATGCATGACAAATTGCTGGAACTTTTTTGGATCCATTCGTAGCCATTGCAATACCGTTTTAGAGTCCGTCCAGAAATATTTCGATGTAAAATTTATACGTTGAATATTTGACAACTTTTTTGCTAGCCTCACACCCACAACAGCAGCTTGAAGCTCCAATCTCGGAATTGACATTGGTTTTAATGGAGCGACCTTGGATTTGCCAGCGGCAATTGTAACGTCGCAGTTGTCATTATATACAACCCGTATATAACATACTGCTGCGTAAGCGTCTTCACCAGCGTCCACAAACGTATGAAGCTCCACTCCTGTTGCTTCATTTATATGAGGAGAAAAACATCGAGGTATTTCAATCGCAGATATATGCTCAATAGCTGCTTTCCATTTCTGCCATTTGATGAATAAAGGGTTAAAGAGTTCGTGGTCCCAATCGATGCCAGATCGCCAGACTTCTTGAAGAAGAATTTTCAGTGTAGTCGTGTAGCATGATATTAATCCCAATGGGTCGAAAATCGACATCAGCACCTGAAGTAGCTCTCTTTTTGTTGGAATTATTTCAACTGTAAATAACTCTCGACGAAGTCTGGCAAATCTGAAAATATAGACGAAGGAGTCTTTATTAGGGTCCCAGTACATACCAAGCACATTTTCTGTCTCTGCAAGTTCTTTCGGCTGCTGATTTTTAGTTTGACCATCTTGAAGATGACTGGTGACTTCACTGCTATTCGACGACCAATTTCGGATATGGAACCCCGCGGCAGCATGAATACCTTTTACTTGTAACGCCAACTCGACTGCTTTTTCAACACTGTCCACACTGTCAATGAAGTCGTCCACGTAATGATTCTGCTGTATCGCCTCCACTGCTCTTGGATATTTTTCTTTAAATTGTTCAGAATTGAAGTCGCGTACATAATGGGCTATGCACGGAGCACAAGAGATGCCAAAAGTGAGAGCACGCATAACAAAAACACTTGGCTTGTCTGAACAATCATTCTTATCCCACCATAAAAATCTCTGAGAGTGCATATCGCTGTCTCGAACATTTATTTAGTGGAACATCTCTGCGATATCGCCGCAAACTGAAACTTTTCCCACACGAAAGCTCAGCAACACATCAGTTAATGATTTCAATAGGTCGGGTCCGCCGTTTACGTAGTCATTCAGACATACACCATTAGATTTGGCAGCGGCATCCCAAACCATTCTCACCTTGCCTGGTTTGTTGGGATTTTTGACAATGAATATCGGCAAATACCACACTCGATGATTTATTTTATTAATTTCTTCAACATTTAATTTTCTGGCGTAACCTTTTGCTATTAAATTGTTGATTTCATTTTGCAGCACAATTTTCAAATTGGGGTCTTTGGTGAATTTTTTATTAAGGCACATGAGGCGCTTGTAAGCATTTTCGTAGCTTTCCGCGAAGGTAGACACTTCACTTTTCCACAATAGTCCCACTTCGTAACGTTCACCAACCTTTTGACATGTAGTCTTCAAGATGTCCATCGCTTTGGCATCTTCCACTGAAATTAATGATTTTGTTGTTGAGTCTTCTAGGCTAAAATGATCTTTCACAATTTTGTGCAGCTCGTATTATCTTTTTTCACATTCACAGTTGTGTATATTAAGTAATGCAGTTTGGCGAGAACGTCCACTGCACCCCTGTATTGTCCATCCCAATCTTGTTTTCGTGGCAATAGGTTGATTCCATGAGCCTTCGCGGACTTTTAGTGGCACAGCGACTCTCCAATTATCCACTCCGATTAAAATAGTTGGTTTTATATTTTCATACGATTGTATGGGTATGCCATTTAAATATGGGTATGTTGTTACCATTTCGTTCATATTTAATGACTGTTTAGGTAAATCCAAATGCTCCACCGTATGTACGCTCTTTAATGTAAATTTTTCACCATTGTAATTTGATATTGTTATCGATGCCTTTACTGATGAATTCTCTTGTCGAGTCGTATCACCAGTCCATTTCAGACACAACGGCTCCTCAACACCTTGAAGATCAAGTAGATCAAAAACGTCGCTTTCAATCAACGTCACAGAAGACCCCTCATCCAAAAAAGCGTAGGTATCGATGAAACCATTTTCCTTATGAAGACGAATTGGCAATATTCTAAACAATGAGTTCGATTTTCGTTCTGCGGTAGAGTGGGAGTTAATAGATTGACTTGCCGTATTGCTCGTAGCATTATTTTGTTTCGTAGACGAGGTGTCGCTTTCAGAAAATTTGTGCAGCAGTCTATTATGTTTGGCGGTACATCCGTCGATGCCACATTCTCGATTTAAAAAACATTTTCCTTTGTGCTTCTTCAAACAATTCCTGCACAAATTATTTTTCTTCACAATCTTCCACCTTCTTTCTAGCGACAGCTTTTTAAACTCTCCACACTCTGACACCTTATGCTCATTTTCACACACAAAACAATTTAATTGAAATGGCGACTGTTGTTCCGTATGTGTATTCATCACTGCACTTTTATTGGTAGGGACTGCAGAAACAACTGTGCTTGCGGCATCGGCGATTTAATAAATCCAGTCACTGAAGGTTTTGACTATCGGAACTTTATCACTTTTTGGGTACATCGCCCAATTTAATTTATATTGGCTTGACAATTTATCTACCAGCTCCTTCACCAACATTGGATTGTTCATATGCGCTTCCAATTTGCAGGCCTCCATGGTCGAATATATATTTTTTACACATAGCGCATAATCGATCATGGACTCCTGCTTGCCTTTTGGAGGAGGGAATCTTCTAGCATTCACAATAACTCGGTCCAGAATATATTCAGGCCGTCCAAAGCACATCCTCAAAGTTTGAATTATTTCGGGTACCATTGCAGGCAGCATCAGCTTACTCTTTACCAGCTCCTTAGCTCTACCTTTTAAACAGGCTTGTAGCCGTATTAAATTTTCTCCGTGAGAATACCCGGCAATCGAAGTACTATTTTCAAACGTGCTAATGAAGAGCCAGTCCTCAGGATCTCCAATAAATTGGGGTAAATCTCGTGGAATTGATTGCCTTGCTGCTAGTTGTGATGGCGTTGGTCTAGAGAAAGAACTTGAATTAGACATTATATTAAACGGGTTCTGGTTTGTCTGATCATTTTGATTAGCTCGCGAAAGAATCTGATATTTTCGCTCTAAATATTCTCGTTGCATATGCTGCTGTTCTTCCAACAATTTCAGTTGCAAATCAATTTTTGATGGAATATTATTTTGTTGGCTGGAATTTGTTTTTTGCAGGTTAGAATATTGGCACGAAAATGTGCTTGTAGCTGCAGCTGGGACCGACGGCCTTATATTTCCCGGTTCTCCCGTAGAGTAAGCTGCACTTGTTTTGCAGGTGTTCACTTGGGCTTGAAATGTGGAATTTGTTGTTCTGCTTGTGGGTGCCGATGTTACAGGTACATCCGTTGATGATAAAATTCTTCCGCCGATTCCTTCTGTGGTCATACTTGCCATTTGCAATAACTCTCCTGCGTTTGTTGGGGACGAAGTTGCCTGCGGCTGTCTCAGTAGACCCATCGTATTCGCAGCGGAATGATTTTTCTCCGTAGATTCTGTGTCTCTGTTAAAGTTACAATCTTCGCAACTCCAACTGACATCAGCCACTCCACTATTTACAGCAGCACACTCGTAGTGGTACCACTTATCACATTTATCGCATTGTACCATGCGATCATTATCAACAGCTTTGCACTTGTTGCAATTAAAATCAGTTTTTAATACTCCGTCGTCGGACATTATAACTTTTATATTTTAATATTTATAGTTAATCTTAGTCTTCTTGACTCTTATTTATTTTTATGTTCTTAAACTTGTTCACGTAGAACTTCAATGTTGTTAACGTCCGCGCAACCCGAAACCACGTATTGATATTTATTTTACCAAACACTTTAGTATTAAAAACTAAAAACTTTATAAAAATTGTTTTAAAGAATGTTGCGGCACGGTATGTTGAGCCGGCTTTAAAATAAAACACAACATTTTTAATAGCACTCCGTGTGCAAACAAGTTCTAACTTTATTACAAAATTATAAATTAAGTGCGAGCGATAGAGCGCTTTAAAACAATTTTGTTTTCGCCCGTGCCTTTTTACCGACTGTTTTTACAAAAACTACTCTCTTCTTCAAATTGTGGCTGCGGTCGTTTGCCTACGTGATACATAACGAAGGACCGTTAGTTATTTCTTTTGGTAAACAAACAATAACAAAACATTACTTAGTACAGAACTCAAAGAGGAGAAAAAGATGTAAATAAAGAAAGAGTATCACATACATACATATATGCTCAAATACAATTTGGCAATTTATGAATTTTAAGGGAAGGTATCCCAGATGTAATGAGTGATTATAAATTTAAATCAAATGAAAAAAGAATAATTTTGAAACTAAAATAAAATATTTATATCAAGTAGATAAACGGCGGCAACAGGGAGGTACCAGAAGGGGTGCGTCCAATAGTTATGTCTTGTAAGGTTTTGCTTCCTATCACAAGATAAATTAATTGACCATATTTCATTACCCCCCAAGTGTCCGTTTGGAATTTATGGGATAAATGTTAATTTTTAAAAAATAGGTAATTTTGTATGGGAGGTACCAGAAGGAGTGATCCAATATAATCCATATTCATTCCTGATTCAAATTTTCAGAACTGTACAAGTTACGCCAAACGCAAACGCGAAAAACGCGAACAGCGAATTCATGCAATAATATTGTTTACTTCAAAAATAAGCTCAAAGAAACACTAAAAATGCGTCAAGAGGATGATTTTTTATCCCCAGCTGTAGTAGCAGAAAAGCAAAAACTTATTGACAATGGATACAATTGGATTGAGATGGCTGCTTTACGCACTGATTATGTCTGTAATTTTGCCTGATTTGATGTGAATGCTTTTATACTAATGGAATGAAGTCGAAGCCGTTATAAACAAGTTGAGCGAATACAATTTGTACAATGCCAATGAAAATGCGGTATATTTGCACACCCAATTTAGATATATCAAATGTGGATCGGTGGGTGGAGATATTTATTAATCTCAATAACGCTGAATGCGAATTCAAAGAAATGACCAAATCGTTGAACATATTTTTTGTTTGCCAGGAACTTTAACATCAGTGGGGCGAATCTTCTCTGCAGTGAACAAAACTTGGACGTCAGACAAAAACCGATTAGATGTGCAAACATTGAAGGCGATTCTGACCGTCACATGTAATATGAAGTACAAATGCGTTGATTTCTACAATTACCTCGAAACGAAGCCAGCATTTCTTATTCAAATTGCTTCAAACGACAAATACAAAAGTTGATTCTGGAAATGATTGCTAATTTTTTTTACATATTGAATAAAATATATGCTATGTAAATATGTACTGCGAAAAGTACTGTTTTTCTATGAGGGTGAATTCGGGAATTTGTGTAGGAGGTACCAGAAGGGGTGCGTCAAATAGTAAGGTTTTCTGAGGTTTTGCTTCCTATCGCAAGGTAAATTAACCGACCATTTGTATGGGAGGTACCAGAAGTCGTGAACCGATATAGTTGATATTCATAGCTGAGTCCAGTTTTCATATGCAAACATCATATGCAAAATTTGAATGAATACAGTTTAGTTACAAAAAAGATATGTATGTAAAACTATTAGGGTCAATTAGGTCATTTGTATGGGAGGTACCAGAAGGGGTAAAGGTTTCGGTTTTCGTAGTGTTTGTCTACTTTTGCAAGATAAATAAACTGACCAAATTTAAATATCCTACGATCGTCCGTTGGGAAGTTATGAAAGAAATATAAATTATCCAAAAATATGTAATTTTGTATGGGAGGTACCAGAAGGGGTGGGGTTATTCTTGGGGTCTAACTCGTCTCCTTTAATGCGTTACACTTTTTTTCGTATCAAATGATATATACCCTCATCCCTAAGGGTGATGGTATAAAAAATTACTTATTTTTGGATAATTTATATTACTTTCATAACTTCCAAACGGACGATCGTAGGATATTTAAATTTGGTCAATTTATTTATCTTGCAAAAGTAGACAAACACTAAGAAACTTAAAACTTAATTTCCCTTTGCACCCCATGAATGAGGTATGGGATAGCTTCTCGCGTTGTTGTGAATTAACACGCTTTCTATTTTTAGATTCACAACTAACGGCACCTACTTGTTTATCGACGAATGCGAACGTCACTGTTTGAGAAGCTCTTGCTAGACACGACGATTGAATCGACTCGTAATACTGCGAAGTTGCTGCCAACAACATTCGAGGGGAGCCGACAATGAAAGAAAATTTTATTTATTTTTTTTCTTTAAGATGACTGGAGCCAGGTTTGAACCTGCGATCTCCCGCATGGTAGTCGCGTGTTCTAACCACTATGCCACGGCCGGTCCCAAAAACACTAAGAAAACCGAAACATAATTGACCCTCATAGTTTTACATACATATCTTTTTTGTAAGTAAACTGAATTCACTCAAATTTTGCATATGATGTTTGCATATGAAAACTGGACTCAGCTATGAATACGAACTATATCGGTTCACGCCTTCTGGTACCTCCCATACGAAATTACCTATTTTTGCAATTTTAATATTTCTCCCATAACTTCCAAACGGACACTTGGAGGATAATGAAAATTTTTCAATTAATTTATCTTGTGATAGGAAGCAAAACCTTACATAACATAACTATTTGACGCACCCCTTCTGGTACCTCTAGGCTTGCCAGATGGTCGGGATTAGGCGGGATTTTCCCGACTTCTCGCGAAAATTCCGAGTCCCGAGTATTGAAGTAATTCAGGGGAAAACCCCGACTTTTTAATATTTTCTATCTATACTTAGAATAATCAAAGAAACAACATATAAAATAATGTACAAAAAAATACTTTTCTCTTATGAACTAGTTGTGTGCAGATTCGGAATTGAACAGCGGCCGCGACGAATGTGTGTTAGAAGGAATGCCTGAGCTCTATCTATACTTTCTACAAAATACTTTACAAGAATTTTAAACGTCCATATTAGCGCTAGAATCTGACTCGTGTACTATGGTCGATGTACATTAGACCTGGCGTTAAAAAGTTTTTTTTTTGAATCTTGAGTGTGGGTAGCGATTAAAATATGAGAAATGATGCCAAAATTGATATAGCGAATTTTCAGGTTGATCGGATGGTGCCAAACCGTGCCCCAATGAGGTCAAAGGTCAACATTTTTTAAAAACCACCAAAAAACTCTTTTAATTGCTTTTTGTTAGTTTTTTTTATAAATAAAATTACTATATACATAATGTTTTTTCCTTAATTTGCATTAAAAGGGTTTATAAGTTTTATTTTAAATCAGTAAAGATTTTGTATAGAGTGGGAGGTCCTTACGTTAACCCTCTACAATGTGCAGCAAATACTGTTTATAGTCTTCGTTGTGTGTTAAGCATTTGTAAGAGTCAGTTATTAGTCTGACTATTTTTTCGACGGCATTCACAACAGTAATGCTTTTGACGATCAGCTTCCCTTTAAAAAATGCTTGGCCGTAGAAATTTTATGGATTAAAGCGTAAGAAATCCATAGAAATCTCCAAACGAGTAAAAAAATATTTTGTGTTCGTAGTCAGAAAAGAGCTCAAATACTGGGATGTGAATAATTTGAAATTATTAACATCACACAGATATAATGGTCTTTATCAGACTTAGACCATCTTTTATTTTATTTCTGAGTCTACATGTGGTCAAAAAAGGCAAGTCCAACTGTTTTCTTTGATAAATACCACTGTTTTTTTCCAATAGCGCTGTATATATTTTAAGTATCAAAACAGCCAATAATTCTCTTCCAATAGCGCTGTATATAGTTTAAGTATCAAAACAGCCAATAATTCTCTTCATTAGTTGCATATTACTATTTGGACTATAGAGACTTACTAAAAAAAATTCACATATTACGAGTTCCATTCAACTGAAACGCAGAAATTTTAAAGTGTGCGTGAAAAATATAAATTTTTAAACAATAGATGTCCCTGTACATGAAATTTGCATGTGACGTCACTCCAGGTGCACGAAATGTGAAACTGGGAATGCTACCACCAATAAATATAAATGCAAGTTATATAAGTTCTCTATAATCATGCCGAATATGTACTTTCGCTTAATATTTAAGACAAAAGGGCCGTTTTTTGCAGCAGTTATGTCAAAACATATAATTTCTAATGAATTCAGAATATCAATTTGTAGCAAATAGGCGTAGACTGATTGAGCTACTGTAGAACCAGTTTAATTTCCAATGCTGGGGATAGCTACAAATTTTTCATAGTTCTATCACGTCAACCCAGTAGCCAAACGAACAACTTTAGCTATTCCAGCAATTGCGTTTCGTGGCATGATGGTTAGAAAATGCGACTACCATGCGGGAGATCTCAGGTTCAATTCCCGCCTATATTTATCTTTCTAAAAATAGAATGCGTTCTAATTTCCAGCAACGCGGAAAGCTGTCCTATACATTTATGAGGTGTAAAGGAAAATTACGTTTTTTAAGTAAGGTCTAAATCTGATAAAGACCATTATATCGGTGATGATGTTAATAATTTCAAATTATTCACATCCCAGTATTTGAGCTCTTTTCTGACTACGAACACAAAATATTTTTTTACTCGTTTGGAGATTTCTATGGATTTCTTACGCTTTAATCCATCAAATTTCCAAGCATCTTTTAAAGGGAAGCTAAACGTCAAAAGCATTACTGTTGTGAATGCCGTCGAAAAAATAGTCAGACTAATAACTGACTCTTACAAATGCTTAACACACAACGAAGACTATAAACAGTATTTGCTGCACATTGTAGAGGGTTAACGTAAGGACCTCCCAGTCTATACAAAATCTTTACTGATTTAAAATAAAACTTATAAACCCTTTTAATGAAAATTAAGGAAAAAACATTATATATATAGTAATTTTATTTATAAAAAACTAACACAAAGCAATTAAAAGAGTTTTTTGGTGGTTTTTAATAAATGTTGACCTTTGACCTCATTGGGGCACGGGTTGGCACCATTCGATTAGCCTGAAAATTTCCTATATCATTTTTGGCATCATTTCTCATATTTTAATCGCTACCCACACTCAAGATTCCAAAAAATTCTTTTTAACGCCAGGTCTTATGTACATGGCATAATGAATAAACTACTGAATAGCCTAGAAGTAGAATTGATGATAAATTTTATGGTAGCAAAGCCAATTCAATAATGAAAGAATTTTAGCGGAAGATAAAACAATTTTTGAAAGTGAGGTGGACAGCTTTTTTACAAAAGCAATTGATTATTTAGAAAAAGCATTACGACTTTCAAGAAATGTAAATTTTTTGACAAATTGCAGCATTTAATCTAAAAGGCTCACTATTTACTTGGTATAAATTCCCAAAGTTCTACAAATATCCGATGCAGTGGACAATGCCATGTTGTACAGTGACTACTGCAGTCTTCGAGCTGTTAATGGAGAATTGCCCAAAGATATACCAAATGACAAAATATGGTCACATTTTTTTTACCAAATATGTAAAAAAAAAATGAATTTGTTTAAATTGATCTCATTTACATTTTCTTTAACGATAAATAACGCTCATTATGAAAAAGTATTTAGTATTTTAAACAATTTATACACGACAGATATAAACCGAATGTCTTTTGATCGTATAAAGGCTGAACTAATCATAAGATTGAATATTGGTAACAGCTGTCAGGAATTCCAGCCATTTTAAAAAACTGAAAAATAAAACAAAGTATATGTGGCAAAAATAGTATTAGCTTATAGTGTATGTATAAGTCATATCTGAATATTGATATGTTTGAGCTTTTTTTTTAATCTATTATAATAATCGTTGTTATCAGCATGAAACTGCAATGAGTTTTCAAATAATATTTCTTAATAAAAAATGTCAAAACCAATATAATATGATCTTTTCATTTGTCCCGACAAATCCCGCTTTTTAGTCTCGGTTTTCCCGACTTTTCGAACTCGGTGCCTGGCAACCCTAGGTACCTCCCATACAAAATACCGAACATACCCCCATAGTTTTAAATACATATATGTATTTTTGTTAGTACACTGAATACAGTCGAATTTTGCGTAAGTTGTACAGTTATGATAATTTGAATCAGGAATGAATATGGATTATACCTAAGGCTCGTATCTGTACTGTTTTTCGGCATCAAAAACTGCGTACTGCTTTTCTCCCTCAAAGTATTGTTTTTCGATGCATAAGAGAAATATAAACGGCGAACAGCGAATTCATGCAATAATATTGTTTACTTCAAAAATAAGCTCAAAGAAACACTAAAAATGCGTCAAGAGGATGATTTTTTATCCCCAGCTGTAGTAGCAGAAAAGCAAAAACTTATTGACAATGGATACAATTGGATTGAGATGGCTGCTTTACGCACTGATTATGTCTGTAATTTTGCCTGATTTGATGTGAATGCTTTTATACTAATGGAATGAAGTCGAAGCCGTTATAAACAAGTTGAGCGAATACAATTTGTACAATGCCAATGAAAATGCGGTATATTTGCACACCCAATTTAGATATATCAAATGTGGATCGGTGGGTGGAGATATTTATTAATCTCAATAACGCTGAATGCGAATTCAAAGAAATGACCAAATCGTTGAACATATTTTTTGTTTGCCAGGAACTTTAACATCAGTGGGGCGAATCTTCTCTGCAGTGAACAAAACTTGGACGTCAGACAAAACCCGATTAGATGTGCAAACATTGAAGGCGATTCTGACCGTCACATGTAATATGAAGTACAAATGCGTTGATTTCTACAATTACCTCGAAACGAAGCCAGCATTTCTTATTCAAATTGCTTCAAACGACAAATACAAAAGTTGATTCTGGAAATGATTGCTAATTTTTTTTACATATTGAATAAAATATATGCTATGTAAATATGTACTGCGAAAAGTACTGTTTTTCCAAATCGATGTACTTCTTTTTTAAAAAATGTCAGTGAAATGTACTGTTTTTGTCCAAAAAGAATATACGAGCGTTATTTATACCGGATCACCCTCTGGTACCTCACATACAAAATGACCTTGTTTGGAAAATTAATATTTCTCCCATAATTTCTAAACCGGCACTTGGAGGATAATCAAATTTGGTAATAAATTATCTTGTAATAGGAATTATTATTGGGTGATGGTATTTATCAGTCAGTTTACCTGACTGAAATTTCTGTCTGGTTAAGAGCATATTTTAATATCCTACAGCCTTCCGTTCGCAATATTACGCTGGTCGGCCTCAAAATATGTTTAATTGATGTAATCAGAACTTATCTAGGAAGTCCAGTTTTGATGCTATAAACAATGTTTGCCATCATTACATATTAAGGGTCAATACAAATTTAGTAGACGCTATAGACAAAGATGGAGAGACTTTTAAACTTCTGAAAGTTAATTTCCAAGCATTATTTTGCCTGGAAATTTTGCTTTAATAATTTGCAGAACTGGTGCAAGAAAAAATACTTTTCTTGTACATATTTAGATTATTTCCCCGAAAACCTTAGTGCCGCGTCTGATGAGAATGACTTCCACCAAGGGGCAAGTGACCCCAGCAATGTTAACCGATTTCTGATGGGTAATGAATCGTGAAACAATAGATAAAACTTTTTAAAAAAAAGTGATCTACCAAATAGTTATTTTAAATGTTATATTAGTATTATTTTAATTCGTTTATGGTTATATTTTGTATCATAGTTTTGTCTACTTTTTCTTAGTAAATACATATTTAATATGCCAATATCAGTATTATTTTAAAATAATAAAATCAATTAAAATCACATTACAGTTCTTGCTAACGAATTAGTATTAGTATTACCTGGTAAATGTTAATCTTCTTTTTACACCCGCACCTAGGGGTCATCATAGAACCAAAGTGACCCATGGGCCCCGGCTCCAATTTTGACCTACCATTCCGATGTTTGGAGATCAAGACGATAAGAATAATATATTTTTGATTCAGAACTATTTTTATAGATTTCATCGCAAATTCCAATTGTGGTATATTTTTGCGAAAAAAAATTTACCATCCCAAATGTATATAAACGCTTTATCACGATACATATTTTATCACATAGTTTAGTAAGATTATAGCTTCATAACATGATATGGGAGCAGCTGTAATTTTAAAGATGTGTGGCAACTTATTGTTATTAAAAACCTTCAACTCGGCAAAGTTTTCAAATAGTCCAAAAATAATCGGAAGTCGCACAAAGATCTTTACTTAAGCGCTCTCTTCTAGGAGTAAACTTTTTATTGTAGCAAATGAAATTTACCATCATCCCAATGAGTGGTGGTATCAAAACATCGATATATTTATGTCTATATTAAATATTGAAGAATGAATTAGTAATATTAGGATTTTTAGTAACAATAATATAAATAATAGTTGATAATATAATATTTTTTAATTTATTTTTTGCTTTTAGGTAATACACAATGGAACAAATGTACATGACGTTAAAGTTAAATACAATTTTCCAATTATTGGATTATTCCAACTACAAGAAGAAGATCGGAAAAACATAATTATTACACCTCATTTTGAAACAAACAATAAAGACGAATTAGGTGGAAAAGAAAGCGGTGATACCGAAGAAAATCGATTCTTAAACAAACGTGTTCTTCTGTGGTCGAAGTCGGTGGAATTAGAACAAAACCGTGTTAAAATACAAACACAAATCGCCGATGGTTTACGTAATGCGAACAGCATAGGGCGTTTAGTTGTTATGGGTGATTCAAATTGTATAGATTCCACTCAAGCTGACTTGTCATGCTTGTGGCTTTTAAATGTTTTTTTGGAATATACTATTAACTCACATACTGCATCCTTTCTTCACAAAATGAACAGTATTAATAGATATAAGAAAGTTAATTCTAATAAGCCGATTCCTAAAAGACTAAGTAGATCCAAACTGTACATGTTTTCCAAAGTATTAGACAATAGTAATACATTAAAAAAAAGAAATCTCGAAAAGTGTAAAATAGATTAACCTAGCAATAATGATGTTTAAATTCATACTTTATGAATAAAATATTATATTCATTTTTCATCTAAATATCTTTAATCAAATTAAATAAAGTCATCTTTGGGACTTATTTGACAAATGCGTTATAATTTTGTCTATTTTAAGAATGTTACTTTCTTTTCAAATAAATTTTAAAATTTATAATGTGAGTGTGGATGAACTTCCAGGGAATAGGTATTTAAGTTCGTTATATGTGAAGTTCGTTATATCCGGGGTATAAATAATACACTCAAATTTATTTTTATTAATTTTTAATTAGTTTTTTTATTTTTAACTGTATTTTATTACATTAAAAAAGTAAGATAAATCAAATTTAAAATAAATCAAACAAATCTTCAGGTATAAATACAACAAAATAACATTTCAGTATTTGTTTGAAAGAAATTACGTTACCGTTGCAGAAATAATTAAAAACATTGTAGGTAGTTCGTTACAACCGTCGAAAAATGTATGAAAACTAGAAAATAGGTATTAATAGGCATTTAAGTTCCTTATATGTGAAGTTCGTTATATCCGAGGTATAAATAATAGACTCATTGTAGGTAGTTCGTTACAACCGTCGAAAAAAGTATGAAAACTAGAAAATGGGAAAAATTTTGTTCGCTATAAGTAAAGTTCGCTATAAATGATGTTCGCTATAACAGTAAAGAAATGAAACAAAACCGTCGGGACCAGAAAGAGTGTTCGCTATAACTAATAGTCCGTTATAAACGAATTCGACTGTATTTGAATACCGCCAAGAATAGAGTCAAATCGTCAGCCGCATGATTTCGTGTTTGACTTCCTAATCTGTGTCTGGCATTAAATTTTGATTTAAAGGTTTTGTACTCGGTTTTAAGTTTTTTTCATATCTCTATTTGGTACCTCCCATACAAATGTACCTTTCCGCCCACTTTAGAGATGGAGTAATAATATCAATAAATCCAATGCAATCGTACAAAAAAATCTTTATTTAGTAAAGCTATAGCAGGATACAGTTTTTGAGAAAAAAAACTGGAAGTCTAGCCACGCCCGATCTGGTACCTCCCATACATATCTGGTACCGCCCACTTTAGAAATCGATTAATATTATTTAAAGAATAAACGCGATTGTGCCCAAATTCTGTATTTAGTAATGTTTAAGCAGGATAAAGTTTTGGAGAAAAAATTTGAAGTCTAGACACGCCCCTTCTGGTACCTCCCATACAACTGTACCATTCCTCCCACTTTAGAGATGGAGTAATAATATCAATAAACTCGACACGATCGTTCACAAATTCTGTATTTTGTGAGGTTATAGCAGGATAAAGTTTTGGAGAAAAAATTGGAAGTCTAGCGACGCCCCTTATGGTACCTCCCTTACAAATGTACCATTCCGCCCACTTTAGAGATGAAGTAATAATATCAACACAACCAACGCGATCATGCCCAAATTCTGTATTTAGTAAAGCAATAACAGGATAAAGTTTTGGAAAAAAAATATGTAAGTCTAGCCACGCCCCATTCGGTACCTCCCATACACATCTGGTACCGCCCACCTTAGAAATCGATTAATATTAATTATAGACCTAACGCGGTCGTGCCCAAATTCTTTATTTAGTAGAGTTTAAGCTGGATAAAAGTTTTGGAGAAAAAAATCTGGAAGTCTAGACACGCCCCTTCTGGTACCTCCCATACAAATGTACCACTCCGCCCACTTTAGGAATGGAATAATAATATCAATACACTCGACACGATTGTGGCTAATTTCTGTATTTTGTAAAGTTATAACAGGACAAAGTTTTGGAGAAAAATTGGAAGTCTAGCGACGTCCCTTATCGTACGTCCCATACAAATGTACCTTTCCGTCCACTTTAGAGATGGAGTAATAATATCAATATAATATAGCATTTTTTGTTTTATTGAGGGTGAGGGTATATGTAAGTCGGGTTGCCCGACTAAAACTTTCTTACTGGTTTTAAATTTGAAAAGCCGTTCGTAACAATTGTAAACAAAATTTCATACAAAAAAAAAAAATTTCGATTATTCCAATTTCCCGACTTTTCCGGAATATTTTTCTAAAATTTTCTTTCACATAAACCATCTCTTGGGAATTACAAACAACAGAAAAAAAATTGCAGCAAATTGGCCCAGCCGTTCTCAATTGATGAATTACTATAAATTTTTCACACAATTTTTATACCATCACCCTTAGGGATGAGAAATATGGGTCGGTATCACGAAGTGATCACATTCTGCGGCCCGACGCATTTCGTATTAAAAATTAAGAAAAATTTAAATTCTGAGAACAGGTATAAATAAAAAAAAATGTCCATTAACGAGGCGCGGAAATCAAAGTAAAATATTCTACATATTTTTATGAAAAAATTTGGTCGCACGGTGCAAATAGTCATTACCATGGCACAGTGGTTCCGTCCATAGGCCAGAAATCAAAAAACTAATCACAAAGTATTAAAATAAAATTTCAACTAATTATCTCTTAAATGTCCAAACTTCATAATGGTAAACCGGATTCTTCTGAAAATCTAACGGGACTTTTTAAAAATAGAATTTAACCATGAATTTTTGTTCGCGCTTTTGTACATTGGTCGAATAATTTAAAACAAGAGTGCACTTCAAAACGGATTGCTCATTGCATAAGCCTAAAAAATTTAATTATTTTTAATGGATTTTAAAATTAAAAATATTTATTTAATCTCCACAAATTTATAAAAACTAACTTGTTTTGTAATTCTTGTCAAATTAATGTTTTAGGTAACGCATTTGTTGGATCCTATTTTGTGCGTCTTCATTATGATTATTTAGAGTTTTAGTTGTGTTCCCCCCAGATCCCCCTTTAGGTCTCTTTTCCATTGTATTTGTCGTAGTCTTAAGATAATAAAAGTGTTAAAGTTTGTTGTGGAAATTTGCGGATGTGCGTGTAGTTTTTAATATACTAAACCACCTTCTTATTAAATCCTCAAACGTAGATAAGAGGGTAAGTATAATTTCATAAGTGAAAAAGTGTAACGACCCCAATTATCTCGACCCAAATTATCTTAAAACCAAATTTGTTTAAAGATTTTTTAAGACGATTGTCCCATTTCCGTCGGTCCGGCTGGCTGGCCGGTTGGCTTGCTGGTTGGAAGGATAACTGATGTGCATGATAATTTGAGTAAACCTTAACTGATCTTTTTAAAAAATTTACTAGTGTTAATATTCCAAAATGAAGTTACGTTATTGTAGATAAGCAGAATTTCCCCACCCTTTCTGGTACCTCCCATGCAAACATACCTATTTATGGATATTTCTTCCAAACGAAACACTACATGATCATGAACTTTAGCGGACTAATAATCTTATAAATCCAGGTAAAACTACAGAAAATCGGAACTTTTGCCGCCCCCTTATGCCACCTCATTGTATATAAATGGCCTAATTCAATATTCCCACAAGCATATTCTTTTTCAGTAAATTTTTTTCCAAGGAAAACTTGGGGTGAATACGGACTATGTTGCTCTACCGCTTCTGGGATGTCTTATACAAAATTACCAACATATTTTTGGGAAAATTAATATTTCTCTCATAACATTTAAACGAAAAACTGGAGTATACTTGAATGTGGTCAGTAGGATTATCTTGAAATCCGACGCAAAACCTCGGAAAACCGAAATATTAGCTTCAAACGGTTTTACGGTTTTAAGCTACATAAGAAATTTCTTTTTCAATTTCATTAACTCGAGAGTAAAACAATGTCGTACATAGGTTGAGGGTATTTATCAGTCAGTTCACCTGGTTGAAATTCCTGTACTGGCTTAAATATTTTTTTTAAGAGCCCTGCTGAACATTTCAGCTCTGTACTACCATTAGAAGTATTTTTGGCCGCGCCTCCATACAAGCGGATCCACTGTGCATGGCGTGTGTCCGATCGTTTTGTGTTCAGAAATCACAGACTTTCGTTAATATTTCAAAATATATATTATAAATGAAGTACGTCAAGTTATTCAAGAGGAATGAACCAAGTCAATTTTTATTTTATAAATATAATATTATTTTAAAATTTATGATTTTGAGACATTTTAGTTCGTGGCCAATTTTTTCGTCATTCCCGTGGGCCTATTTGTTTTTTAAGAAAAAAATGCGTTAAACCGGTTTTTTGGTTAGGTGTAAACTATCAATGTAACGACACGTTTTCAATTCCCGATTGTAGTCAATTCGCGATATCGACCCATATATCATTTGATACGAAAGAAAGTGTAACGCATTAAAGGAGACGAATAAGACCCCAAGTATCTTAAGACCAAATTCGTTTCAGAACTATGCCCGTCTGTCTGGCTGGATGGCTGGTCAGCAGGATAACTTGAGTAAACCTTAACGGATCGGTATGAAAATTTACCAGTATTAATATTTTTTAAATCGAACTTATGGAATAGTAATTGGGCAGAATAGCCCCAGCCCTTCTGGTACCTTCCATACAAAAATCAAATTTTTGGATAGTTAATATTTCTTTCATAACTTCCAAACATACTACCGGAGGATATTTAAATTTGGTCAGATTATTTACCTTGCAATAGTTGATAAACCCTAAGAAAGCCGAAACCTTTGCAACATCCCTTCTGGTACCTCCCATACAAATAACCGAACTCACCCCCATAGTCTTACATACATATCTTTTTTGTAAGTACACTGAATTCAGTCAATTTGCGCGTAAGTTGTACAATTATGAAAATATGTATCAGGAATGAATATGGACTATATCGGATTACCCCTTCTGGTACCTCCCATACAAAATGACCTATTTTTGGAAAATTAATATTTCTCCCTTAACTTCCAAACGACACTTGAGGGCAAGGAAAATAGGTCAGTCATTCTATCTTGTGATAGGAAACAAAACCTCAGAAAACCTAACTATTTGACACACCACTACTGATACCTCTCATACAAATGCCCGAATTCACCCTCATAGTCTTACATACATATCTTTTTTGTAAGTACACTAAATTCAGTCCAAGTTGTACGGTTATGAAAATTTGAATCACAAATGAATATGGAGTATATCGGATCACCTCTTCTGGTACCTCCCATGCAAAATGACCTATTTTTAGAAAATTAATATTTCTCCCATACCTTCCAATCTTGTATTAGGAAGCAAAACCTATTTTGTAATAGAAGGCAAAACCTCAGCAACTCAAACTATTTGACACACCCCTTCTGGTACCTCCCATATAAATAACCGATATTTTCCCTCTTACATACATATCATTTTAGTATGTACACTGAAATCAGACAAATTTTGCCAAGGTAATATATAATAAAAAAATCATATAAAAATCGTGGCGTTGAAGACAAGAAGTAGGTCTGGCGATTGTCCCTTTCACCTCCACCTTTGACTGTGATTCGCATACATTTTCCCCCATCCCACCTTCCCCATTTATAGGTTCATTTATTTTTTACCAACAGCACAAAATTTGGGGGTGAGCCGTATCCAAATCTAATTACTTTGGATCTCCATAATACACTATCACAACCCTAATCGACACGAGCCTTTATAAAAACTTTTGTCAAAACATGTTTATTTGACATCGAATAAATGCTGGTCCCACTAATTGTCAATAGACCTCAATCACATACTGTCATATAATGACTTCGCAACATCAATTCAATCACAGCGTCAAATGTTGCTGTAACTAGAATGTTACTTTCACGAAATTCTTTCCGTATCTGTGTTTCATATTTTTTTATTTTCTCGGATGCAAGATGTCGTTAAAAATACTTTTATTGCATTTATATTATTTCCCTGAAAACCTTAGTGCCGCGTCTGATGAGCATGGTAAGAGGTTCAACCAAGGGGCAAGTGAACAGCAGTGTTTCTATAAGTGTGATGGTATTCATTTTCGTTATAATTTTCGTTAAAGTTTTCTTTATTATATGTTCAACAGAAAGTGTAGTGATATTTGGCGCAAAAACAAACATGAGTGACGCAAGGTTAAAAAATTGGCTCCACGAAAAGCCCCCCAATGAAATAACGCCCAGGAAATAACCCCCAATGAAGTGAACCATATCAGCAGCAAAAATGAAATTATGCCCAAACATCATAAAAGAGACAGTTTCACCAAGGATTTCATAAAGTCAATAAGTCCGTCTGTCTGGCTGGCTAGATGGCTGGTCAGCAGGATAACTCGAGTAAGCCTTAACGGATCGGTATGAAAATTTACTAGTATTAATATTTTTCAAATCGAACTTATGGGATTGTAATTGGACAGAATAGCCCCACCCCTTCTGGTACCTCCCATACAAAATTACATATTTTTGGATAGTTAATATTTCTTTCATAACTTCCAAACGGACAATCGTAGGATATTTAAATTTGGTCAGTTTATTTATCTTTCAAAAGTAGACAAACCCTAAGAAAACCGAAACCTTTGCCATACCCCTTCTAGTACCTCCCATACAAATGACCTAATTGACCCTTACAGTTTTACATACATATCTTTTTTATAAGTAAAAAGAATTTACTCAAATTTTGAGTATGATGTTCGCTTATGAAATGGGACTCAGGAATGAATATGGACTATATCGGTTTACGCCTTCTGGTACCTCCCATACAAAATTACCTATTTTGGAAAATTAATATTTCTCCTATAACTTCCAAACGGACTCTTGGGGGGTAATGAAAATTGGTCGATTAATTTATGTTATTATAGGAGGTAAAACCCCTGAGAACCTAACGATTTGACACACTCCTTCTGGTACCTCCCATACAAATGACCGAACTCACCCCCATAGTCTTACAAACATATCTTTTTTGTAAGTACACTGAATTCAGTCAAATTATGCGAAATTTGTACGCTTATGAAAATATGAATCAGGAGTGAATATGGACTGAATCGGTTCAAACTTTTGGAACCCCCCTATCAAAATTAATTTTTTTTGGAAAAATTAATATTTCTCACATAAATTCCAAACCGGCACCTATACCTCCTACACAAATAAGTAAAGTTTTGGATGATTTTGCACCACAAGCACGAGAAAAATTATACTTAAGTAATTTTATTTTAATTAAAAATCTATTAATTTCAATTACTCAAGACTTCAACAATATCTTATATTGGGTGATGGTATTTATCAGTCAGTTTACCTGACTGAAATTTCTCAACTGGTTTATATTGTTATAGGAGGAAAAACCCTAGAGAATCTAACTATTTGACACACCTCTTCTGGTACCTCCCATACAAATGACCGAACTCACCCACATAGTCTTACATACATATCTTTTTTGTAAGTACACTGAATTCAGTCAATTTACGCGTAAGTAGTACGGTTATGAAAATATGTATCAGGAATGAATATGGGCTATATCGGATTACCCTTCTGGTACTTCCCATACAAAATGACCTATTTTTGGAAAATTAATAGTTCTCCCTTAACTGAATTCAGTCTAATTTTGCGTAAGTTGTACGGTTATGAAAATTTGGATCTCCCCTTCTGGTACCTCCCATACAAAATGAAATATTTTTAGAAAAGTGAGAAATATTACCTTCCAAAATTGGTCGATTAATTTATCTTGTAATAGGAGGCAAAACCACAGCAATTCAAACTATTTGACACACCCCTTCTGGTTCATATAAATAACCGATATTTTCCCTTTTACATACATATCATTTTAGTACGTACACTGAATTCAGACAAATTTTGCCAATGTAAGTATTCATTGAACGTTGATATACGAAAAAATCTGACACGTTGTGCCACCCCTTATTTGTAGGCCTGTACAAATAAGTCAAATATTTTACGTTTTTGCTCCACAAGCAGACAAAGAAAATGCATAAGTAATATTATTTTAATTTAAAAACTATAATTTCAATAACTCAAGACTTAAACAATATCTTTTATTGGGTGCTGGTATTTATCAGTTACTTTACCTGACTGAAGTTTCTGTACAGGTTTTCTTAAACGTACCTACCCCATGTCATCAGCCCCTAAGTGGGTCTCATATAAAAATCGTGGCGTTGAAGACAAGAAGTAGGTCTGGCGATTGTCCCTTTCACCTCCACCTTTGACTGTGATTCGCATACATTTTACCCCATCCCACCTTCCCCATTTATTGCTTCATTTATTTTTTCCCAACAGCACAAAATTTTGGGGGTGAGCCGTATCCAAATCTAATTACTATGGATCTCCATAATACACTATCACACCCCTAATTGACATCAATAGACCTCAATTACATACTCAATTCAATCACAGCGTCAAATGTTGCTGTTACTTGAATGTTACTTTCACAAAATTCATTCCGTAACTGTGTTTCATATTTTTTTGTTTTCTCGGACGCAATATGTCGTTAAAAATAAAACTGAAAACCTTAATGCCGCGTCTGATGAGCATGGTAAGAGGTTTCACCAAGGGGCAAGTGATCCCCAGCATTGTTAATTGATTTCTGCCTGGAAATACGTGAAACAACAAATAAAACTTATAAAAAAGTGATCAACCAAATAGTTATTTTAAATGTTATATTAGTATATTAATTCAATAATGGTTTTATTTTATATCAGTAGCCCGTAACGAACGGCAGTGTTTCTATAAGTGTGGAGTAGGGTGTTCCTTATATGAGATTTTTGGGAATTTTGTTAATAATAAGGTATTAGTAGCGAAGTTGGACATCGAGCTCCACCTGGCATTTGTTATTTACAAAATTACGAATATGTTGTGTGAAATTTCGCAACGATAGTTAGACGTTAGAGTGTGCCGCAAAGAGGTCAAAGTTCGACTTTTGTGTTGAAATCAGTTTATCACCGCTGAATAATTTCCTGTTTTAGATATATGAACTAGTAATATGCCGTGGAATAGATGAAGTGACGACCTTTAAAAGCATATGTTCGAACTTACCATATCTCTTATAGATATTGAGATATTTGATGCAAAAGTGGGGGTATTTTTGAAGAAAAAATTAACAAAAATTTTTTAAACTGCTTTACGAAGTAGGTTATTGCTGACCACCAAATATTTCCACAATTTATCATATATCAAGTCAAAGTCTACAAAAAAGTATATGTGCATATTTTCAATATCTATATCCGTACCTAAGGCGTTACAATCCGTTATTTTGACATTAAATATATCAAATATTAATGAGTCTAGATTTTGATCTGTAGTTCCATCCGAATACGCATTGTGTCTACTTTCTAATGACACCAAAAACATTACCATTCAATGCCTCATTGAGGAGATATACCATTTTTAACATAGATATATCACCAAATATGTATACTTTTCATCAATTTGTTCTATGAAATTTGAATGCCAATAGTGGTTTTGTAATGAAAAATCTGTAACAATATTCGTTGATGTAAGAAATTTAGTTTTTATATGTAGTATTTATATCCCCAAACCTACTATATACTTCTTAAAATATAAAAATCTACATATTGGAACCGAGTTTCTAATACCCGGTTCAGAAAACCGGTTTTTTTAAAATACGGGTTTAACATCTATGACACAACCAAGATCGCCACAGGAATCTTATGGATTACATAAGTTTAAATATTTACATACCAATAATTGTACAAATAATTATCAATATTAAAAACATTTTGCGTAAACAAACCACTGTTGACATCAACAATTCATTTAAAATATAAAATAAAAACAATATTTAACGATGTTCGTGTGTAAAATGTTGAATGTCTCCTAAGGAAGCATTGGATATTAATGATCTTTGTGTCATTAGAAAGAAGACACAATGTGCATCCGGATGGAACCAGAGATCAAAGTTTAGATGCATTAGTCTTTGCAACATTTAATGTCAAAAAAACGATTTTTAACGCCTGATATCTCGGAAACGGATAGAGATATTGAAAATATGCTCATATACTTTCTTGTAGACTTTGACTTGATATATGCTAAATTGTGAAAATATATGGTGGTCAGCTATAACCGACTTCGTAAAGCTGTTTTAAAAATTTTGGTTCATTTTTTCCTCAAAAATACCCCCTCTTTTGCATCAAATATCTCGATATCTATAAGAGATATGGTAAGTTCAAACATATGCTTTTATAGGTCGTTACTTCATCTATTCAACGGCATATTACTAGATTATCTATCTAAAACAGGAAATTATTCAGCGGCGATAAACTGATTTTAACACAAAAATCGAACTTTGACCTCTTTGCGGCACAACACAACACAACATATTCGTAATTATGTAAATAACAAATGCAAGGTGGAGCTCGATGTCACACTTCGCTATTAATAACTTTTTTTTCAACGAAATTCCCAAAAATCCCATATAAGGAACACCCTAGTGTGGAGGTATTAATTTTCGTTAAAGTTTTCGTTATTATATGTTCAACAGAAAGGGTAGTGATATTTGGCGTGGCCACAGAAATGTGGCTATGGGGCAGTTTGGTGGACCAAATAGCGGCAAATCGGCACAGGCTGTTTGGGAAACAGTGGCAGAGCTTAATGCATGCAGACTAGCATGTAAGGCGAGTGACCAAGCCACTGGGAATCGTCCTGCCTCCGAAGGTCATCCGCCGCTTGAAGGGATGGACAAGGAGGTGCTGGAGTTCTTTCCAGCTACTCTTGTTGGTGGCGATGGTGGAATCATAGAGTCGGGATTCAAGGTGGTAATTTATGTTTTAATTTAAAAAGTTTAGTTATTTTTAATTAAAATTTTTGAAATTTAGAAGAATAATTATGATATGGAAGTGCAGGAAACACTGGAGGAACTTTTGGCGAAGCCTGGTAAAGAAGTGACAGAAGTGGCAAACACAACAAAAGCAGCACGGACCGCCACTTCCTCTTTCTCGTGTGCTTTTGAGGAAGTGAAGGAGCAGATGAATAAGCAGGAGCAGAAGAGGTGTAGTGAAATGGCAGAGCTCATGAATGTACTTAAATCGATGAGTTCCTCTCTGCAATCAATTGATGCGTCGCTTAAAACTGGCTGAAAAGAAGCAAATTTAACATCTATTTATATGTACACATATTAATTTTTATTTAATTACACTATGCAACAGCCAAAATGCATAATGATAACCACTATTTTTTTATGAGTTATGGTACATATGTAGTGTTATGTGTACATAAGTTGAATTGTGTTTATTTGTTTGTTTTGTTTTTATACCTATTTTTATTTTAAATGAATTAATGAATTGTTTTGTTTTGCTATAAATTTGTTGTTTTATTTTTCTTGTTAATTTGAAATAGTTCCTTACAATAGATTCGCGAACTCTTCGTCCGTGTTTAAGGCATTAGGAATATCTTCGTCAATAGCTTCCTCATGCATGATTAAAAAATCAGACCCATTTACGTGTGGAATGGTTTGCTTATGAATTAGTCTGAAATTGTGCAACGTCAAACAGGCATTGATTATAACGCCAGAACATAATGTAACTGTAACTTTTTTGTTTATGAATAAAACTATATACGGTAAAAGAGAAAATATCATGGAATATAAAAAAACTTTTTATCGTTACGAAAAAAATCTGACTTAGGGGGGTAAGAACCGAGATTCCACAAGAAACTTCTGAACTTGACGTGGGAGTCAAAAGTGATCAGAGAAGAAAATTTACCTGTTGTCATTCTAAGAATGATATGTCACACAATACAATCGGACTATAAATGGAGACACAGGAAACAAAAAACCCAATGCGAGGGGTCAAGGAGAGTGGCAAAAAAAATTTTTTTTTAAATTCGTTTTTAAATTATCTCTCATTCTAGGGGGTAACCGGCACAACTTTTTTTATTTGTATGAAGTGCGACCCACCTTATTGGATATGGACCTTGTTATAATTTTCTTGCCCAACAGATTCCGGATTTCGAAATGGTGTCATGAGCCATGGCTGAAGTGGATAACCAGAGTCTCCTATGAGCCGATTGGAGTTTGCATTAGCATTATATTGTGATTCCAAATACTCCTTGCATTTGGAATTTTCCCATATGTAGGCGTCATGGGTATTTCCACTGAACCGTGCATTGGCAGACAATACGTAAAGATCGTAATTGCTTATCAACTGTACATTTTTAGAAAAATACCCTTTTCTCTTAATGTAACAGCACTTAACATCCATTGAGGGTTTTTTTATTATCACGTGCGTACAATCGATGGCCCCAATGGATCCGGGAAACCCAGTGCATGAAAAAAATCTACAATTTTGCATACAATATAGTATAGAAAGTGAAATTATATTTTTGTTGGGTTGCGGGGCAATTTATCAAAATAATAACTCCGGCAAATTAGGGGAAAATAAAAACAAATTAATAGTGTTTAAAATAAACTCCCACAAAAGTTTATTAAAAAACGTACCTTCGGGTTTTCGGGTGGTTTTATTAGTGTTTCTTTATCCTTTTTCTTCAATCCTTAAGCCTAACAATTCATTTTAGTACTTAAAAATAACTTAAATCTAGGGTTACCAACGTAAACATCCCGCCCCCTTGCACGAGTGCAATTAGAGAGGGAGACTGCTATTATGCGGGAAGACAAGAATTCAATGGCACGGGGCTTCATCTTTCGAAATTCAGGGCAGTGACGATGTGAATGAGTCTGCTTGCGAAGAAGGCACTTGGACAATGACGGACGCTCTAGGAGCAGTTCGGCTGATTCTTCATCGTTTTGGAAGGAGTCGTTAACCATGAGTCGTGGTGGGGAAGACCTAATTCTGAGGAAAAAAAAGCGGAGAACAAGAAGCACAAAAAAATGGGGAAATCGAAAAAAAATATAATTTATTATTCAGGGTAAAAACTCTACATGTTCCAATCGAGAGTACTCGAAATAGTGGTATATTTGACAAAACGCCACAATACGAGGTTTTACTAGACTTATCTCCGGTTCCAAATCTAGCGAAGAGTATAAATAAGAGTTCTTGAACTTAGGATGAAGACGATGATTGAAACGAAATGCATACGAATTAACTTTGACCAAACTTGAAAAACGATATAAAAGAGACTTGCTACTAATGGGTTTGAATTTTGTGGGTTTCCAAGTTTGTCAAAACTAGAAATAGATAATTTTAGTCGGTGAAAAATTCGGCCCTTTCCAACACAGATGATTTGACAACAAATCGTGCGCAAGAATGCCACGACTTGACATGTCGAAAGGGTTATCGTGTGAAACGACATGATGCCAGTTTTTAGTACCTACTTTTTCAGATTTTAACGCAAGTAGTTAGGTTCAAGTCAGATATTACAGAGCTTACAGTTTTTGCCAAAAGAGCTGTACCGCAGAGCTCTAAACGGAGTAAGGTTTCCACCTTAATTGGCGTCACTTTAGTTTTTGCAGCAAGCAAATGTTTGGTATAAATACCGAACGGGTTATGGATGCGAAAATACAATTTGGCCGCGTACGCTTTTTCAGAAGCATCACAAAAGGGGTGAAGCTCTGCATTGTGGTTCAATTTCAGCGTAATCATCCTGAAAAGCGAGCCAATTGTCCAGATTTAAGGGTTTCTAGCAGTCGTCCCAATTAGTCTGGTCTCTCCATATTTGCTGCATAATTATCTTAGCAACGATAATTTTCGGGGCCAGCCAACTGGCTGGATGAAACAATTCAGCATTTTTCGACAAGACATTTCGCATGTTGAAAACCGATTTATCAGGGGTGGTATTAGGCTTGAAATAATCTTTTCCAGCATTCCAACGTAAACCCGGCGTTTTCGTGGTACAGGTATCCGAGATTTTCAGGAATTTTGAATCCAAAAAATGATCGGGTGATACATGTTTTCGATACCCTTGGGTACTTAAAGTGTTGGGAACCGAAATTTGGTCTCTACAAACCTTTTTTTGTAAGACATAGAAAAGAGTATTCTTCAATTGCTCCATCGTATTGAGTTTGGATATCAGGGGTTTTAACAAATGTGCCTCATTACGACAGAATTGAGAATCTGCCATATTACGAGTGGAACATAGTTGCTTCTTCAAGGGGTAAGCGGAAACAAAATTTTGACTATCTTCATTTCTAAATATTGTCCGATACAAATTCTTTTCCCTCTGATATCTTATTACCATGAGGTACTTCTTTAATCTCCCAAGAGCGAGTAAATTGTTCATTTATTCTTATTTTATTAAAAAAAATGACGCAACTGAGGGGATTGGTTTGGGTTAGGAAACCTTGCCTGTAACTATACAACCAAAGACTGTACTTTGAGCTATTATCTCACCTTTCCGATGCTTATTAGTTTCGGTGAGCATTATTTTTGAGTATATGTCTCCACCTAAAAGCATATCTATATGAGATTATGTGGTGGACATTTCGAAATAAAATGTTTTTTCCCTTCATCTCCAAAATTCGGACACGCGAGAGGTTCTACTCCAAATGTATTACTTGACTCTTAAAGTCATGGTATACATCCTTGTCCAACACATCAAATATGTCTTGCATATAAGTCGTATGTTTAACATATGTAGCAGTTACTTATGTGGCAACAACTTAACTGAGTAAAACCCTGTTTAGTACACCATTCTATGTTTTAACAGGACAGAAAATATGGTCTGATGTTCTCAAATCTAGGAAATAATCTTTCTTTCTTTTCGAACGGTTAAGCAGATCTAGTCATTTTGTGGAAAACTTAAATCCGGAAAAAAATTTGGAACTCAGTCAAGTTATATACATTTTCTATTTTTTTTAAATCCTTGCAATTATACTGGTGAAAGGTAAGAATAAACTTACATTGGTATTCTACGAGAGTTTCAAACAAACAAAAAAATCTATTAACCCAATTCTTTAGGAAAGGAAGATATTATCTTAACCATATCGATTTGCGTTAGAAGAAATTTAATCGGCAGAATTTCCAGAACGTTAACGTAGAAAGCAAATTCGTAAAGATCTATAGTAATAGCAGGGGTGGTGCAGTGAGTTGGCGACGAAACACATAGCCACCTACTTAACTGAGGCTTTGCAGAAAAATTACGTTCACACATATTTTGAAGAAACCACACGCCTCCAGCTACTTGTGCCTCTAATGTAACTTTCTCATCAGCATCTGGCTCCCCTGCAATTTCGTATGTTCATATCTTCCAATTAAAACATCAGATCAGTGTGTATAAATTCATCACAATCAGAAAAAAAACAGCAATAACTTGTCAAACAAGTTACTAATTCCACCCCTCCAGAATAGTTAACCATCAAGAGCAAGAAGATGTATCATAAGTAAAAACGCAAATTTAAAGAAACAGCTAACATCTGCTCCGTTTTTAATCCACCCAAATTACGAGAAAAAATTTATTGTACAATGTTATGCAGGCAAAGTGGGTGTAGGCGCAGTTCTAGCACAATGTTATGATGATGGAATAGAAAGGCCGATTGCATATATGTCACTAAAGTTATATCGAGGGACAGAATTTTAAAATTGTCACTGATCTTGCCAGCCTCAAATGGCTAATGAATCAGAAGGATCTAAACGGTAGATTGGCCAGATGGGCTCTTAAGATTCAAGGCTTCAATTTTGAGATTGAACATCGGCGCGGCAAGGACAATGTGGTACCGGATGCTTTGTCCTGGTGTTTTGAGGGCGAGGAAATTGAGGAGCTTAGTACGAATAACTTACCATCTATCAACTTAGATTCTGCAGCTTTCCAATCTCCAGATTACGTTTCGTTAATGGACATTTACACTAAAAATCGGATGCCCGATTACTAGATTGTTGGAGACTACGTATATTATAGGACGGAATTTGATGATTTTTTGAATTGGAAGCTACTTGTTTCTAAAGACCTAAGAAGGGAAGTTATATATGCCTGCCACAACCCTCCTTCATCTGCTCATTCTGGTATTGCGAAAGCATTGAGTAGAATTCGCAGATATTTCTATTGGCCTGGGATGGCTGTAGAAAGCTGTACAACATCGAAAACCCCAAATCGTATATTGAGACCACTGTTGGGAAATATGGCTGAATCTGAACCCCCATTTCAAAGGCTATATATCGATTTGATCGGGCCGTTTCCAAGAAGCAAATTGGGTAATATAGGTGTTGTTATTGTTCTAGACCATTATTCAAAGTTTACTTTTCTCAAACCTTTAAGGAAATTTTGCTCTAAGAACATTCAAAAATTTCTTAAAGATGAGATATTTGATTGCTGTGGGGTACCAGAGATAATCATTTCAGATAATGGTAGCCAGTTTAAATGTAAGGAGTTTCGGGCATTTCACGAAAATTTTGGGGTCAATCAACGTTGTACTGCTGTTTATGCACCACAATCAAAATATAATTTATTATTCAGGGTAAAAACTCTACATGTTCCAATCGAGAGTACTCGAAATAGTGGTATATTTGACAAAACGCCACAATACGAGGTTTTACTAGACTTATCTCCGGTTCCAAATCTAGCGAAGAGTATAAATAAGAGTTCTTGAACTTAGGATGAAGACGATGATTGAAACGAAATGCATACGAATTAACTTTGACCAAACTTGAAAAACGATATAAAAGAGACTTGCTACTAATGGGTTTGAATTTTGTGGGTTTCCAAGTTTGTCAAAACTAGAAATAGATAATTTTAGTCGGTGTAAAATTCGGCCCTTTCCAACACAGATGATTTGACAACAAATCGTGCGCAAGAATGCCACGACTTGACATGTCGAAAGGGTTATCGTGTGAAACGACATGATGCCAGTTTTTAGTACCTACTTTTTCAGATTTTAACGCAAGTAGTTAGGTTCAAGTCAGATATTACAGAGCTTACAGTTTTTGCCAAAAGAGCTGTACCGCAGAGCTCTAAACGGAGTAAGGTTTCCACCTTAATTGGCGTCACTTTAGTTTTTGCAGCAAGCAAATGTTTGGTATAAATACCGAACGGGTTATGGATGCGAAAATACAATTTGGCCGCGTACGCTTTTTCAGAAGCATCACAAAAGGGGTGAAGCTCTGCATTGTGGTTCAATTTCAGCGTAATCATCCTGAAAAGCGAGCCAATTGTCCAGATTTAAGGGTTTCTAGCAGTCGTCCCAATTAGTCTGGTCTCTCCATATTTGCTGCATAATTATCTTAGCAACGATAATTTTCGGGGCCAGCCAACTGGCTGGATGAAACAATTCAGCATTTTTCGACAAGACATTTCGCATGTTGAAAACCGATTTATCAGGGGTGGTATTAGGCTTGAAATAATCTTTTCCAGCATTCCAACGTAAACCCGGCGTTTTCGTGGTACAGGTATCCGAGATTTTCAGGAATTTTGAATCCAAAAAATGATCGGGTGATACATGTTTTCGATACCCTTGGGTACTTAAAGTGTTGGGAACCGAAATTTGGTCTCTACAAACCTTTTTTTGTAAGACATAGAAAAGAGTATTCTTCAATTACTCCATCGTATTGAGTTTGGATATCAGGGGTTTTAACAAATGTGCCTCATTACGACAGAATTGAGAATCTGCCATATTACGAGTGGAACATAGTTGCTTCTTCAAGGGGTAAGCGGAAACAAAATTTTGACTATCTTCATTTCTAAATAATGTCCGATACAAATTCTTTTCCCTCTGACATCTTATTACCATGAGGTACTTCTTTAATCTCCCAAGAGCGAGTAAATTGTTCATTTATTCTTATTTTATTAAAAAAAATGACGCAACTGAGGGGATTGGTTTGGGTTAGGAAACCTTGCCTGTAACTATACAACCAAAGACTGTACTTTGAGCTATTATCTCACCTTTCCGATGCTTATTAGTTTCGGTGAGCATTATTTTTGAGTATATGTCTCCACCTAAAAGCATATCTATATGAGATTATGTGGTGGACATTTCGAAATAAAATGTTTTTTCCCTTCATCTCCAAAATTCGGACACGCGAGAGGTTCTACTCCAAATGTATTACTTGACTCTTAAAGTCATGGTATACATCCTTGTCCAACACATCAAATATGTCTTGCATATAAGTCGTATGTTTAACATATGTAGCAGTTACTTATGTGGCAACAACTTAACTGAGTAAAACCCTGTTTAGTACACCATTCTATGTTTTAACAGGACAGAAAATATGGTCTGATGTTCTCAAATCTAGGAAATAATCTTTCTTTCTTTTCGAACGGTTAAGCAGATCTAGTCATTTTGTGGAAAACTTAAATCCGGAAAAAAATTTGGAACTCAGTCAAGTTATATACATTTTCTATTTTTTTTAAATCCTTGCAATTACACTGGTGAAAGGTAAGAATAAACTTACATTGGTATTCTACGAGAGTTTCAAACAAACAAAAAAATCTATTAACCCAATTCTTTAGGAAAGGAAGATATTATCTTAACCATATCGATTTGCGTTAGAAGAAATTTAATCGGCAGAATTTCCAGAACGTTAACGTAGAAAGCAAATTCGTAAAGATCTATAGTAATAGCAGGGGTGGTGCAGTGAGTTGGCGACGAAACACATAGCCACCTACTTAACTGAGGCTTTGCAGAAAAATTACGTTCACACATATTTTGAAGAAACCACACGCCTCCAGCTACTTGTGCCTCTAATGTAACTTTCTCATCAGCATCTGGCTCCCCTGCAATTTCGTATGTTCATATCTTCCAATTAAAACATCAGATCAGTGTGTATAAATTCATCACAATCAGAAAAAAAACAGCAATAACTTGTCAAACAAGTTACTAATTCCACCCCTCCAGAATAGTTAACCATCAAGAGCAAGAAGATGTATCATAAGTAAAAACGCAAATTTAAAGAAACAGCTAACATCTGCTCCGTTTTTAATCCACCCAAATTACGAGAAAAAATTTATTGTACAATGTTATGCAGGCAAAGTGGGTGTAGGCGCAGTTCTAGCACAATGTTATGATGATGGAATAGAAAGGCCGATTGCATATATGTCACTAAAGTTATATCGAGGGACAGAATTTTAAAATTGTCACTGATCTTGCCAGCCTCAAATGGCTAATGAATCAGAAGGATCTAAACGGTAGATTGGCCAGATGGGCTCTTAAGATTCAAGGCTTCAATTTTGAGATTGAACATCGGCGCGGCAAGGACAATGTGGTACCGGATGCTTTGTCCTGGTGTTTTGAGGGCGAGGAAATTGAGGAGCTTAGTACGAATAACTTACCATCTATCAACTTAGATTCTGCAGCTTTCCAATCTCCAGATTACGTTTCGTTAATGGACATTTACACTAAAAATCGGATGCCCGATTACTAGATTGTTGGAGACTACGTATATTATAGGACGGAATTTGATGATTTTTTGAATTGGAAGCTACTTGTTTCTAAAGACCTAAGAAGGGAAGTTATATATGCCTGCCACAACCCTCCTTCATCTGCTCATTCTGGTATTGCGAAAGCATTGAGTAGAATTCGCAGATATTTCTATTGGCCTGGGATGGCTGTAGAAAGCTGTACAACATCGAAAACCCCAAATCGTATATTGAGACCACTGTTGGGAAATATGGCTGAATCTGAACCCCCATTTCAAAGGCTATATATCGATTTGATCGGGCCGTTTCCAAGAAGCAAATTGGGTAATATAGGTGTTGTTATTGTTCTAGACCATTATTCAAAGTTTACTTTTCTCAAACCTTTAAGGAAATTTTGCTCTAAGAACATTCAAAAATTTCTTAAAGATGAGATATTTGATTGCTGTGGGGTACCAGAGATAATCATTTCAGATAATGGTAGCCAGTTTAAATGTAAGGAGTTTCGGGCATTTCACGAAAATTTTGGGGTCAATCAACGTTGTACTGCTGTTTATGCACCACAATCAAAATATAATTTATTATTCAGGGTAAAAACTCTACATGTTCCAATCGAGAGTACTCGAAATAGTGGTATATTTGACAAAACGCCACAATACGAGGTTTTACTAGACTTATCTCCGGTTCCAAATCTAGCGAAGAGTATAAATAAGAGTTCTTGAACTTAGGATGAAGACGATGATTGAAACGAAATGCATACGAATTAACTTTGACCAAACTTGAAAAACGATATAAAAGAGACTTGCTACTAATGGGTTTGAATTTTGTGGGTTTCCAAGTTTGTCAAAACTAGAAATAGATAATTTTAGTCGGTGTAAAATTCGGCCCTTTCCAACACAGATGATTTGACAACAAATCGTGCGCAAGAATGCCACGACTTGACATGTCGAAAGGGTTATCGTGTGAAACGACATGATGCCAGTTTTTAGTACCTACTTTTTCAGATTTTAACGCAAGTAGTTAGGTTCAAGTCAGATATTACAGAGCTTACAGTTTTTGCCAAAAGAGCTGTACCGCAGAGCTCTAAACGGAGTAAGGTTTCCACCTTAATTGGCGTCACTTTAGTTTTTGCAGCAAGCAAATGTTTGGTATAAATACCGAACGGGTTATGGATGCGAAAATACAATTTGGCCGCGTACGCTTTTTCAGAAGCATCACAAAAGGGGTGAAGCTCTGCATTGTGGTTCAATTTCAGCGTAATCATCCTGAAAAGCGAGCCAATTGTCCAGATTTAAGGGTTTCTAGCAGTCGTCCCAATTAGTCTGGTCTCTCCATATTTGCTGCATAATTATCTTAGCAACGATAATTTTCGGGGCCAGCCAACTGGCTGGATGAAACAATTCAGCATTTTTCGACAAGACATTTCGCATGTTGAAAACCGATTTATCAGGGGTGGTATTAGGCTTGAAATAATCTTTTCCAGCATTCCAACGTAAACCCGGCGTTTTCGTGGTACAGGTATCCGAGATTTTCAGGAATTTTGAATCCAAAAAATGATCGGGTGATACATGTTTTCGATACCCTTGGGTACTTAAAGTGTTGGGAACCGAAATTTGGTCTCTACAAACCTTTTTTTGTAAGACATAGAAAAGAGTATTCTTCAATTGCTCCATCGTATTGAGTTTGGATATCAGGGGTTTTAACAAATGTGCCTCATTACGACAGAATTGAGAATCTGCCATATTACGAGTGGAACATAGTTGCTTCTTCAAGGGGTAAGCGGAAACAAAATTTTGACTATCTTCATTTCTAAATATTGTCCGATACAAATTCTTTTCCCTCTGACATCTTATTACCATGAGGTACTTCTTTAATCTCCCAAGAGCGAGTAAATTGTTCATTTATTCTTATTTTATTAAAAAAATGACGCAACTGAGGGGATTGGTTTGGGTTAGGAAACCTTGCCTGTAACTATACAACCAAAGACTGTACTTTGAGCTATTATCTCACCTTTCCGATGCTTATTAGTTTCGGTGAGCATTATTTTTGAGTATATGTCTCCACCTAAAAGCATATCTATATGAGATTATGTGGTGGACATTTCGAAATAAAATGTTTTTTCCCTTCATCTCCAAACTTCGGACACGCGAGAGGTTCTACTCCAAATGTATTACTTGACTCTTAAAGTCATGGTATACATCCTTGTCCAACACATCAAATATGTCTTGCATATAAGTCGTATGTTTAACATATGTAGCAGTTACTTATGTGGCAACAACTTAACTGAGTAAAACCCTGTTTAGTACACCATTCTATGTTTTAACAGGACAGAAAATATGGTCTGATGTTCTCAAATCTAGGAAATAATCTTTCTTTCTTTTCGAACGGTTAAGCAGATCTAGTCATTTTGTGGAAAACTTAAATCCGGAAAAAAATTTGGAACTCAGTCAAGTTATATACATTTTCTATTTTTTTTAAATCCTTGCAATTATACTGGTGAAAGGTAAGAATAAACTTACATTGGTATTCTACGAGAGTTTCAAACAAACAAAAAAATCTATTAACCCCATTCTTTAGGAAAGGAAGATATTATCTTAACCCATATAGCGACGAAACACATAGCCACCTACTTAACTGAGGCTTTGCAGAAAAATTACGTTCACACATATTTTGAAGAAACCACACGCCTCCAGCTACTTGTGCCTCTAATGTAACTTTCTCATCAGCATCTGGCTCCCCTGCAATTTCGTATGTTCATATCTTCCAATTAAAACATCAGATCAGTGTGCATAAATTCATCACAATCAGAAAAAAAACAGCAATAACTTGTCAAACAAGTTACTAATTCCACCCCTCCAGAATAGTTAACCATCAAGAGCAAGAAGATGTATCATAAGTAAAAACGCAAATTTAAAGAAACAGCTAACATCTGCTCCGTTTTTAATCCACCCAAATTACGAGAAAAAATTTATTGTACAATGTTATGCAGGCAAAGTGGGTGTAGGCGCAGTTCTAGCACAATGTTATGATGATGGAATAGAAAGGCCGATTGCATATATGTCACTAAAGTTATATCGAGGGACAGAATTTTAAAATTGTCACTGATCTTGCCAGCCTCAAATGGCTAATGAATCAGAAGGATCTAAACGGTAGATTGGCCAGATGGGCTCTTAAGATTCAAGGCTTCAATTTTGAGATTGAACATCGGCGCGGCAAGGACAATGTGGTACCGGATGCTTTGTCCTGGTGTTTTGAGGGCGAGGAAATTGAGGAGCTTAGTACGAATAACTTACCATCTATCAACTTAGATTCTGCAGCTTTCCAATCTCCAGATTACGTTTCGTTAATGGACATTTACACTAAAAATCGGATGCCCGATTACTAGATTGTTGGAGACTACGTATATTATAGGACGGAATTTGATGATTTTTTGAATTGGAAGCTACTTGTTTCTAAAGACCTAAGAAGGGAAGTTATATATGCCTGCCACAACCCTCCTTCATCTGCTCATTCTGGTATTGCGAAAGCATTGAGTAGAATTCGCAGATATTTCTATTGGCCTGGGATGGCTGTAGAAAGCTGTACAACATCGAAAACCCCAAATCGTATATTGAGACCACTGTTGGGAAATATGGCTGAATCTGAACCCCCATTTCAAAGGCTATATATCGATTTGATCGGGCCGTTTCCAAGAAGCAAATTGGGTAATATAGGTGTTGTTATTGTTCTAGACCATTATTCAAAGTTTACTTTTCTCAAACCTTTAAGGAAATTTTGCTCTAAGAACATTCAAAAATTTCTTAAAGATGAGATATTTGATTGCTGTGGGGTACCAGAGATAATCATTTCAGATAATGGTAGCCAGTTTAAATGTAAGGAGTTTCGGGCATTTCACGAAAATTTTGGGGTCAATCAACGTTGTACTGCTGTTTATGCACCACAATCAATGCGGTCGTATATACGGAAGGACCAAAGACAGTGGGATTTATATATCAGCAGCATTAATAGTTCTCTGCGCAGTAGTATCCATCAATCCACCTGATCTTAACAGGGAGGACCGTTTTAGATTAATTCGAGAGCAGATTGTTAGGAAATTAAAAGAGTCATATGACAGAAATTCGAAATCATATAACTTGCGAACTAGACAAAGATTATTTGAAGTTGGTCAAATTGTGACAAGACGGAATTTTGCTCAGAGCAGTGGAAAGCTAGCGCCGGTAGGAATTAAGGCGCGTATCGTAGGAAAACGAGGAAATTGTATATATGAATTAGAAGATTTGATGTCGAAGAATGTTGCATTATACCAAGTTAAGGATATTTGGTATTTTTTTTTGTGCGTTAATGTAATTTGTGGCGCACTGCTAAAGCTAAAAATCGGATAAATATAAAACTGAAATTTGAGTCGAAGCAAAAAAAAATGGGAAAAATAGAAACAATGATTTTTTATGGGAGAACAATTTTGAAATTCAAATCGTACAGACGGTGCACGGAAAGAAAGAAAATTTTTAAAATTGAACAGAATAATTTGGATATTGAGAAGCCGAATTCAAATTTAAAAAGTCTGGGATATAAACTCCAAGGTGATTCGTAACTTGGAAAGCTGTTTTGTGACTGGGTGCAAGAGGCGTAAATCCATGCTAGCCTGAATTGGGAATATCTTTTGATTGCAAACTACTTATTTGGTTCGAACCATGGACTCGTACAACGGACTGAACGAGTTTAACAGATAATAAATGAATCTGCAATCAATTATGAGTGCCCAAATAATCAGGCTGATTTTTAAGTTAATTTCCATATGGACTAAAAATGTGCTAAATATTAATAGCGAAGATTATGAAAACCATTATTTCCAATAACTTCAACTGTCGTGTGGTTATTTCCTAAAAGATTTAACTACTAAAAAAGTAAAAAAAAACATCTTATAAATATCTTACTTTAACTTAACTTACTTAATTTCCCTTTGCACCCCATGAATGAGGTATGGGATAGCTTTTCGCGTTGTTGTGAATTAACACGCTTTCTATTTTTAAGATTCACAACTAACGGCGCCTACTTGTTTATCGACGAATGCGAACGTCACTGTTTGAGAAGCTCTTACTAAACACTTATTACTGCGAAGTTGCTATCAACAACATTCGAGGGGAGCCGACAATGAAAGAAAAAATTTTTAAGATGAATGGAGCCAGGTTTGAACCTGCGATCTCCCGCATGGTAGTCGCGTGTTCTAACCACTATGCCACGGCCGTTCCAACTTTAACTTAACTTACCTTTTTTTATTTAACTCAACTTAACGAAACTTGATTTAACTTAACTTGATGTATCCTAACCTTTACTTATCTTTTTTAAGCCATTCACTTTAATTATTTTAACTTACATTAACGCTTTTTCTTATAATTTTTTTTTGATCTGTCTAGTTTTATCATTGTTTGCTTCCGTATTTAACTAATTCTTTAATATCATACATACACAATGTTCCAGACTTCGGTGCAGCGAACGCTTCATAAAAGGAAGGATTCACGTAAGTCTTAATTTTAATAAATATCTGACTAATAACACTTATTTATTTAAAGTAGGCTTGAACCGCTGAAGCATGGTTGCATCGTGGGATTGGACGTGCAGATAGCAGCCGTATTACCAATCTTGGAGACGAGGGTTAGCAACCCACATCTTCCGAAAACTAAATTGCGAAAATCCATAGCGTCTGTTCCATATTGGGCGGCTTCCTGGTCAGCGTCTGCCTCAGAATGAGCGGCTGAAATGTTTCTTGGCAGTAGGAATAAAATGCAGAACCTGGTGGGCTGGGCTTGCCACCCGCCACCAGTATAATGGCTGTGAATAAAATGAGAAATAAGAGAAAAAGAAACCCCCAAAATGTTGACGACCACCGCAAACGTTTTAAGGACCATGATTTGAGAACATGCACTTGGAATGTTAGAACTCTTTACCGACCAGGTGCCTCTATTCAACTGGCGGATGTCCTCGAAGAGTATAAGGCTGACATTACTGCTATACAGGAAATACGGTGGACTGGATATGGATGCTCGCGGATGAGGATGTGTGACGTGTACTACAGCTGCCACGCGGAAAAGCATGAGTTTGGTTGTGGATTTGTGGTCGGCAAGAGACTACGACACCTGGTCTCTAGGTTTACTCCTGTCAGTGAACGAATCGCCACCATAAGACTAAAGGCAAAATTTTTCTACATCACGCTGATATGTGCTCATGCTCCGACGGAGGAGAAAAGTGACGAGGTCAAAGACGAATTCTACGCCCAACTTGAAGAAACATATGACCGTAGCCCGGGCCATGATGTTAAAATCGTGCTGGGAGATTTTAATGCCAAAATAGGCCGGGAGAATGTCTTTAGCCCAACAGTCGGAAAATTTAGTCTGCATACTGACACATCGCCAAACGGAATCAGACTGATTGATTTCTCTGCAGCAAGGAACATGGTAATTAGCAGCACACGATTTGACCACAAAAACATTCACAAAGCAACGTGGATATCTCCCGATCAAGTAACGAGAAACCAAATTGATCACGTGGTAATCGATGGAAGGCACGCGTCAAGTGTCTTAGACGTACGAGTGATCAGAGGTGCGAACATCAACTCGGATCACCACCTCACTGCAGTGAAGGTGCGTACTAGGCTAAGCAGAGCGAAAACCCTGCGTAACCAGGCACAGAGAAAGCTGGACATCGCTAAACTGCAGACCGCGGAGATAGCCAACGCCTATTCTGACCAACTCACTCAACTACTTCTTGATGCTCCAACTCCCGAAAATACTAGCGCGCAATGGCAACATATTGCCCACTCGATGGAAAGGACTGCGCGGTCCGTACTAGGTTATGTGAAGCCCTTTAACGATAATGCCTGGTACGATGACCAATGCCGCGATGCCACCCGGGAACAAGATGCTGCTTACAGGGCCAAACTGCAGCCAATGGCAACGCGAGCTGTTCATGAAAAGTATAGGGAGAAGAGGCGGGAGGCGACTCGACTCTTCAGGCGAAAAAAACGAGAGCTTAAGGAGCGGAATAATGTGTGTATTGAAGATTACAGGAACAGAGGTGAAGCCCGAAAATTCTATCAGAAGATAAAAGGAAAGGTACATGGAACAGGTCTTCCCTCCTGTAAAGACAAGGATGGTCATCTCGTTACTGACTCCGAGAGCGTACTGAGAATATATAAAGATCACTTCTGCAGCCTATTGATGTGTGAAAACTCGGCTGATGAAGACTGTGCACCAATCCTAGATGATAACATCGAGTGTCCACCTCCGAGCCAAGCTGAGATAACAACTGCCATATCCCGCCTAAAGAACAACAAGGCCGCTGGGGCTGATGGTCTTCCAGCTGAGTTGTTTAAGGCGGGTGGAGATGAGCTTGTTTTAAGCATGCAACAGCTCATAGAGAACATTTGGCTTCAGGAGAGCATGCCAGAGGATTGGAATCTCAGTGTGCTATGTCCAATCTACAAAAAAGGTGACCGTAGTGAGTGTAAAAACTATCGTGGAATTAGCCTCTTACCCATTGCGTATAAGGTTCTGTCTAGCATACTGTGTGAACGTCTAAAGCCAATTGTGGAAAACCTGATTGGACCTTATCAGTGCGGCTTTAGACCAGGCACATCCACGACGGATCAGATATTTACACTACGGCAGATTCTTGAGAAAACCCATGAGAAGCAAATCAACACTTACCACCTCTTTGTCGATTACAAAGCTGCCTTCGATAGTCCCATCAGGCATCGACTATACGAAGCCATGTCTGAGTTCGGTATTCCTGCGAAGATAATTCGTCTCTGCCGGTGTACCCTTACGAATACCAAATCCTCTGTTCGGATTGGCAAGGATCTATCTGCACCATTCGATACGACGAGAGGTCTTAGACAGGGTGACGGTTTGTCATGTATGCTGTTCAACATAGTGATGGAGAAGGTGTTAAGGAAAGAGCGGTTAACATGTCTGGCACCATATTTAATAAGAGCCACATGCTGCTCGCATATGCCGATGATATCGACATTATCGGTCGAACGATGCGAGAGGTAACAGCTGTTTTCACATCAGTTGAAAGGGAGTCAGCAAAAATGGGTTTGGCAGTGAATGAGGACAAGACGAAGTTAATGGTATCATCGAACAAAGTGTCCACCCGTTGGGGACGCAGCGTGAACGTTGAAAACTATTGCTTTGAGGTAGTGGATGAATTTATCTACCTTGGATCCGCCATGAACAAGAACAACAGTGTCAGCCTCGAAATAAAACGGAGAATAGTGCTTGCTAACAGGTGTTTCTTTGGACTACGCGAGCACTTTATAAACACCACCCTATCTCGAACTACCAAAGCCCAGCTGTACCAGGTACTAATTTTACCGGTCCTGTTGTACGCCTCCGAATCTTGGGTGCTTACACAGGCAGATGCAGCTCATCTGGCGGTGTTTGAGAGAAAAATACTCCGCAAAATATATGGACCCATTTGCGTAAACGGCGAGTTTAGAATTCGGATGAACCATGAGCTGTACGAGTTATACCACGACATTGATGTCGTCAAGCGGATCAAAGTGCAACGATTACGCTGGCTAGGCCATGTCGTGAGAATGGATGAGGAAACTCCAGCGCGAAAGGTATTCTATCAAGACCTCGAAGGACGGCGCAAAAGAGGGAGACCGCGACTACGTTGGAAGGACCAGGTGGAGGAATCACTGACGCTGCTTGGTAGGACTGACTGGAGACGGTGCGCACAAGATCGAAGCGAATGGAAATCTTTGATCATTTCGGCCTCTGACTTAGGCACTAAGATATAAATATATATATGTGTCAAGTTGTTTTAAAGGCTAATAATAATAACACTTATTTATATAAAACATTTGTATTAATTCGATTATAATATATATATAGATTATAAATTAGTAACACTCTATGAAGTTACATATAATTTTCTGAACTACGATGTTGGTTATTTTGTTTTTAAATAAATTGTCCTTCTATTAAAATGGAACAGTGATGAGTTTATTCCTGTTATATATTTTGTTATCATAAAACTAATTTTGATTATGTAATTGGCTGCCCTAACTAACACTCCCAATTTCCATGAGCAAGGCCGGAAAGACGGTTTGGCAGGAATTTTCGTTACAATCTTAAAATGTGTTGCAGCTAAATCAGCATTACAATCATTTAATTTTTTTAATTAAAAGATCACTTTAAAGCGATTATTTTTTTAAAGTTTTGTATTCAATGTTGCCTCAGAAATATATTTCATTAGAATAAAACAATGTTATGTAATAATTTAACCATGTATTGTTGAGCCATGACAAACAACAACAAAAACTATTTATTGACTAGAAACATAGAGAGTCTTACACACATAAAAGAAGAAGTGACCATTCAATTCAATATCACATTGATTTTTATATAAATACATATACATAAAAAATAACATCAAAATGTAAATCGCTATTTAATAGCATTTCAGTACATTTTTAAATATCATTTGTTTAAAATTGATAAATTTTAATTATAAACTAAATCCATTATCAAATGAGTATTATTCCTCAACTTCCGAAGAATCGGTCGAAATATCATTATCATACATGTTTTTATCACATTTTTTTAGAAGATCGTTGGTAGTTTTAAAACTTTCGCAACATTTATTTAACCTTTTTAATCCGCATCTAATGTAAAGAAGTGATTTCATAGTGTTCAATAGGCCGGGTCGGTCCGCATACAAAAATTTTTTTTCTCCAAAGTCGAGGGCAAATGTTAAAGATGACCTCGAGACAACTTAAAAAAAATTTTTTTTTTCCTCCCCCACCCCCGGAAAAACAGCCAAAATCGTTTTTTTATCACTGCTTTTTTGTTTGTGGCTCAATCGTTAAATCAAAGGCATCGGTGTATAGGTCTCGATGAGTACTACATTTGTCCTATAGATGTCGCTGACATACGACATCATGTTGTAATGATGGCCTCATTTAGAGCAATTTCTTCCCCTAAAATTTAAAAATATTTTTTCCTAGGATTAAAGCCCTTTAAAAACCAAAAACATTTTGCTTTGGAAGTATACAGTTTTATTCAAAAACAAAAAAGTTACGAATGATAAGATGTATTTACAGCATCAACAAAAACATTTTTTATGCCGTTTGCAGTACTATCGCAAATTATTGGATACTTTATAGCGCTGATGCAAAATTTTTATAAAAATGATTCTATACTTTGTAGCTCAAATTGTTGCATAAGTCTTACACTAGAACTGCCCTTATTTCTATGAAGATTTTTCAAAATGGCGGCTCATACATGGGAAACCAGCGAGAGTTTTAAAGATGGTCGCTTTTTCTGCAAAAATTTAGCCGTCGTTAATGACACCGCTGAAAGAGGAGTGAAGTTCATGAAGGACTATAATCAGATATTGACCAACAAAGAAGACGAAAGGCAATTCTTATTGCAAGTTGTTGAAGCTTATCGCAAAAAATATCCATCGTTCAAAAAAACATGTTTAGTTAATGTTTAAGATATTGTAACTTTATTATATTTTATCAGATTTTTCTGAGTAATAGCTTAGTGAAAACGTAATGTAGTGAAGAATAACATAAAAATAAAAAAATTACAAAATATTGACAAAATTGTTACCAAAATGGAGTTTTTTTTTCCAAAAATGCCGAATAAAGTTCCTAATTTCTTATAGTAAAACCTTGTCTTATTATTCAACTCAATTTTGGGTCCACTAAGAGTCGTCGGATCGAGCCCAAATTTTACATGGAGCATTGTGGCATAAAATGGAAACTTTTTGGACCCTACTCTCCTATGTGCCGCCATTTTGAAAAATAAGGGCAGGTCTAGTATACACTTATCCAGAAATCAATAGTTGAGTTTTTGTTTGCCCATTCATATGAACTTAGCTTTTGCTTTTCTAAAATAGTAATTTCGTCCACTGTTAAATCTTCCATTTGTTGTTCAAAATTTTCATGTACAGTGAAATTCCTCATAACCGGACACTCACCGTCGCAGTGTTTTTGTCCGGTTATGGGAGCTGTTCGCTTATGGGGAGAGCAGAAAAGATTATATTGAAAATGCATCGAAATGATCAGAAGTTGTCTTTTATTTTATTTTTTGTACAAATTTATGAATATTTAATAATATGTAAATATGTATTAAGTATAGATAAAGGACATACGTTGTTCAAGTCTTTACATTTTTGCAACTTCACGAACTGACAATTTATGTTTTTCGAACACATTAATAATTTCCATTTTATGTTTAATGAACAGTACGTTTTTTTTGGGTGCCATATTGTTACAAGTTTATAAAAAAACACTTATTTAACAAACTGAATGGAAATGCCTCCTCCTCTTTGACACACACACAGTATCATGATAAACAGGAAATCACCAATTTCGTTGTTATCAACAGGACTAGTTGTTGTTGGCATACAGCAACAGGTCAAAATGAAACCCAAACATCGAAATCAGCTGTGCTAGTGCTATCACTTGCTATAAATGCATTTTGACAAATATGAAAGAAATTTGTTGTATGGGGAACTACAATTCTGTCCGTTTATGAGAGACTTTTTGGCCAAAATGGTTAGAAAAATGGTGTCCGCGTCCGGTTATTAGAGCGTCCGGTTATTGGAATGATATTTGTATGAAAACAATAATGCAATAGCTGGGACAGCTGTCCGGTTAGAAGGACTGTCCGTAATGAGATATTTAACTTTATGTAATTTAAATTTTTTAAAAAAAAATTATTTTTAAGATTTAGAAAATTTGCTGCCAATCGGTGTCTAAGCTGATATATTAACTGAGCTATAAACTTTCGGCATGTAACTCTTATTTCATTTTCTTCTTCAGAACTGACTACATCTTTCTTTGATATTAAAAATTCTTCAAAGTTGTAATTAAAGTATGGTGTTGGAAGAAAAAATCGTCTAAACGCAAATTTAAGTGATCAAAAGTGTCAAATAGAATAATGCTAAATTAATAATAGCAAAAAGCTAAGAAAAATGCTAAATGAAAATTTTGGGGCTAAATACAAAAAATAACTGCTTTATTTAGCTGCAAAAATGCTAAAATGGTCACACTGCTTGTCATGAACGAAAAAATTTATATTCAGTTCAGAATATCAAGTGAAAAGACTCGTTTCAATTCAGGTATTGGGTATAGATGTAGGGTTCTTACCTTTTTACGACCCAATTAAATAAACGGAATTCGAATGACAATTTAAAGTTTTAAAGTTAATTTCAGTTTGTTTATTTAAAATTAAGGCAACAAACTGATAATTAGTTCTTAAGATTAACTTAACCATAAATACAGGCACGGTTCTCTTTTAACAACGACTTTTCAGTTCAACGACTCTACTGACTCTGCCTTTTTGACCACTCGTTATTGTCTTAGCGAGCAATAGACAAAATGTCAAGGAGGATCAACAATTAGTGTTGTAAGAACTTCAATACTCAATTATGCAATTACTCGTCAGTCATTGTCTTCTATTATCCCCATCCTTCATTCGGCTATCCTGACGCTTCATGAATTCGGCAACGGTCGGACATCTTCTAGCACCCTCACATTCGCCAACTTTTTCCACCTCATATCTCTCATGGTTAAGTTTTGCGACTACTTTGTACGGACCCAAAAATTTTGGTTGCAGTTTCAATCCTGTACCGTACTGAGTACGTTTTATAGCGTCTAGATCATCGAATTTGTATTGCTTGGCTGTGTTAGGGTTCAATTTTTGTATTAGTTTTACTATATTATATTTGTTTATATTATTATCATTATTTTATTAGCATTATTATGTTAGCATTATTAGTATTATTTTTAGTTAATACATAAGTTAATTTTTAGTATTATTATTCAATATTTATTATTATTCTTAGTATAAGTATTAATTATTACCCGGCCCTCGTAAATTTGTCTTGGGCATACAACCGTCGTTATTCATTTCGCTGCATTAGCAACTTTCAGGTATGTGAATGACCTCGGAAAGTGTACCATACGTGAAAGTGCTGGCAATGCAAATTTGCTAGAACAGCAAATTTGTGGTATTGGGGCTGGCCGCGAAATGAATGACACAATTATCTGTATTGTTGTTATTGTAGAATTTGTAAAACACATTTATGTGCAATTTTTGTCATCCTTCTTCTTGCAAATACAAATTTTTGCGTCTCGTCCCACTTGTATGCAATAGCACAACATTCAAAATTTTTAAACCACTCTTTTACCCGGACCGCCGACTGCCCATCAAACTCTGGAATAATCTCATCAACGTTTGCTGCTGTAACCTGCGTAGACTTCTCGCCATCTCTTTCTTCCTTTTCGAACTTCACTTTTAACAGCTTAATCAATTCGCTCATTTCAGCCATCTTTATGCTTCTTTTCCAACTTTCAACTTTATTTAAATCAGCACTTGATGATTGATTTTTTGAAATTAGCAATGCTTTAGCCTTAGACCGTGTGAAATAAGTTCGAACTGCAACTTCGTATCTTACCGCGATTTCGACCCGATAATCTTTTTTTTCTTTTCTATTTGTCTCTGCTCTGTGTCTAACCATTTGCCAACAACACTTTCAAAACGCAACAGTTCTTTTCCAATGGTTGAGCCCCCAAGTGTAAGAATTCAATTTATTTTTTTAGAATTTTAAACGATTGATGTGAATTATAATAACGAATTAGTTTAATAATGAATAAGAATATATCTTGATGATGCGCGAACAATCGATTGGTGGTTGATAAATGACAACTTAAACCGGCAACTGTAACGACAGAGAAATTGATTAGAATACGCGACAGAGCAGAGCAAGCGACTTACTTCTTTTAGGACTTTCTACGACTGCCTTCTCCTTCTAGATTTGCTCTTCTTAAACCCCTGAGGAATTAGCATTAGGGTTACCGCCTACATATATATTGTATAAATAAAGTGGGTCGGCGACTATCTATTTAAGCTAACATGGGCACGACAACACGATGTGCTCTTTCGACTTGACCGTTTCCTCTGGGCACTCCGGTGGCAATTAATAAGAATATCTTCTTTTAACAATATTCTTCGAACTCTTTCGACGTAAATGCTGTACCTCTGTCGGTGGTAGCGCGCACTGGATTCCCAAAAATAGCTGCTTGCTTTTGTAATTTATCCACTATTTCTTTGCTGCTTGTGCTCTTCGTAGGATAGCGCCATACGAATTTGGAAAAGGCGTCGACAATCACCAGAATGTGATTGTACAACTTTTTTGTGTTTTCCATTGGACCAACGTGGTCCAGATGATACGTTAAAAGTGGCTTATCTGCTTCGTCTATGGGATAAGGCAATCCCTCTTTTTTCCCCACCTTAGAGTCAGTTATAATGCACTCCACACAACTTTTCACAACGGCATCTACCTTAGCATCCAATTTTGGAATAAACTAGGAAGAAAGTTTCAGTCTGGCAACCCGACTTATATATACCATCACCCTCAGTAAATAAAAAAAAAATCTATTATATTGATATTATTACTCCATCTCTAAAGTGGGCGGAAAGGTACATTTGTATGGGAGGTAACAGAAGGGGCGAGTCAAGACTTCCAGAATTTTTCTCCAAAACTTTATCCTGTTAAAGCTGTACTAAATACAGAATTTGGGCACGATCGCGTTGCGTGTATTGATATTATTACTCCATCTCTAAAGTGGGCGGAAAGTGGGTTAAGTGGTAAGGTAAAGTAGTTAGTAATATTAATCGATTTCTAAATTGGGCAGTACCAGATGTGTATAGGAGGTACCAGATGGGGCGTGGCTAGACTTACAGTTTTTTTCCCCAAAAACTGTATCCGGCTATAGCATTACTAAATAAAGTATTTGGGTACGATCGCGTTGGATTTATTAATATTATTACTCCATCTCTAAAGTGGGCGGAAAGGTACATTTGTATGGGAGGTACCAGAAGGGGCGTGGCTAGACTTTCAATTTTTTTTCCAAAACGTTATCCTGTAATATCTTTACTAAGTACAGAATTTGGGTACGATCCCGTTGGTTGTATTGATATTATAACTCGATAACTGTGGGCGGAATGATGTATTTGTATGGGAGGTACCAGAAGGGGCGGGTCATGTAGCCCATTTGCAATACCGGAAGTAGTTTTGGGAAAATATTAACTATCGCAAAATTTGAAAACATTTGGTTGCGTCTTTCGAAAGTTATCGTGCGAACCAGCCGGACTGACGGACAGACAGACGGACATGGCTCAAACGACTTAAAAAATCATGAATCGAATTTGGTTCGCACGCCCCTTTTAGTACCTCCCATACAAATTCACCTTTCCGCCCACTTTAGATATGGAGTAATAATATCAATAAATCTATAGCAGGATACAGTTTTTGAGATAAAAACTGGAAGTCTACCAACGCCCCATCTGGTACCTCCCACACACATCTGGTACCGCCCACTTTAGAAATCGATTAATATTATTTTTAGAACTACCGCGATCGTGACCAAATTCTGTATTTCGTAAAGTTCAAGCAGGATAAAGTTTTGGAGAAAAAATCTGGAAGTCTAGACACGACCCTCCTGGTACCTCATATACAAGTGTACCACTCCGCCCACTTTAGAGATGGAGTAATAATATCAATTTGCTCGACACGATCGTGCCCCAATTCTGTATTTTATTAAGTTATAACAGGATAAAGTTTTGGAGAAAAAATTGGAAGTCTAGCGGCGCCCCTTATGGGACCTCCCATACAAATGTACCTTTCCGCCCACTTCAGAGATGGAGTAATAATATCAATACATCCAACGCTATCGTGCCCAATCTCTGTATTTAGTAAAGCTATAACAGGATAAAGTTTTGGAGGATAAACCTAGAAGTCTGGACACGCCCCTTCTAGTACCTCCCATACAAATTTACCACTCCACCCACTTTAGAAATCGAGTAATAATATCAATATAATAGCAATTTTTTTATTTTACTGAGGGTGATGGTATATGTAAGTCGGGTCGCCCGACTGAAACTTTCTTACTGGTTTTTGTTGCGAAATGTCCTTGGCGATGTGCCATTTCAATTATTTCTCTCGCCATGTTTTTTGGTATCGCGATGAGTTCTTTCGGCGTGTCTTCACAACTATGTCATATTTAATGAAATAATCTTCGTATTCGCTTATCTCTAAAACTTTGCGAATCGCACTGATTCGATCGTCAATCTTCTGAGCTTCTTTAATGCGATGTTGTAGAGTATCATCAGACACGATACACGGCTGAGGGCGTCTACGTGTCTCATTTTCGCACCCGAACGATGTACTATTACGAAGTCAAAATCTTGAAGCAAAAGTACACAACGCGAAATTCGAACCGGAACGCATTCTTTGCGCATGGCCATCGCGAACGCGCTGCAATCAGTTATAATTTTAAATTTAAGGCCCATGGCGTAAATTCTCCATTTTTTTAGTGCTTCGACGATAGCTAATACCTCCAACTCATACTAATGATTTTTTCCTCCGCTGGTGTCGTCTTTCGGCTCATGTACTCAACTGGGTGTAGCTGCATTCCTCTGAATCTCTCTGAGAAAGTACAACACCATAACCCATCGCACTAGCATCTGCATGAATTTCCGTTTCAGCTCTAGGGTTATAAAGTCTCAAAACCGACTCACTCGTAAGTGCATGTTTTAATTGTTGAACCGCAAGCAGTTCTTCATGGCCCATTTTAAACTTAGCACTTTTACGAAGAAGATCCGACAACGGATTAGCTACCAATGCGTACTCCCACATAAAGCGTCGAAAAAATTACGTTAGTCCCAAAAATCTTTGCAAAGCTTTCACGTTAGCAGGAATGGGGAAGTTCCTAATCGCCGAGATTTTTTCATCTGTGGGATATATTGACGAGTTTTCTATCCTATACCCTAGGAATTTTATAGTTTTCTTCAAAAATTGGCACTTGCTCCATTTTATCTCAAGACCGTTTGACGACGCGACGTTTAGAATTTTCTCCTCTTCGTCTTTTGAAGGAATTACGATATCGTCCATATATAAAATTACAGTACCATCTCTAACCAACTCTTGTAGAACTGCGGAAATACAACGGCAAAATACGGCTGGGAATTAATACCAAATGGCATAAAACAAAATTCGTACTGCCCATTATGTGTGACGAATGCTGTATACTTTTGCTATCCCTGCTACATAGGTTGTAGTATGCATACTTATTCCCGTTCACACAGGTGTAGTATTCGTTATCAATCACACGTGTATTGTAATGCGATCATGTTCTTATAACATATTTTGCCAAATATAACACAAATGATTACCAGCACAATTCCCACGGTTAATAACAAAGTGCTGACCATTACATTTCCCACGGTCACCTAACTATACGTGTGCATGCTACGCTCTCTTCATTGCATTAAGAATACTTATAATATTGATAACTAATAAACGGGCAGTTGCTTATTAAACCTAAACCCAACCAATCGAAACTTTTACTTCATGGCGATCCTGTCATGTTCGGTGTATAAGCGCAGCTATGTACAGTGGCCAAAGTTGGCGAAAGTTCTACCCCGGTCTTTACTGTCAGTGACTTAATTCTTGTTTTACCCCGTGGAAATAAAATACAGACTTAATAATACAAAAAAAAAATCGATTTTAAATTCAAAATAAAACTTAAAAAAATGCTTAAATTAAAAATGTTTCTATTAGCATTAAAAGAAAAATGTTTTTAACATTATAACAAGAACAACAACAAATGAGAAACCTAAAAACAAAATGCATACAAAAATCTTTAAAAAGAAAAAGCTAAAAAACTCTGTGAACTACCAACAAGAAACATTGACAAAAATCTCAGCAAGAGTATAAAAATAACCAGCCAGCCAGACCGCCAGTCAGCCAACGGGCACACCAACACAAAATATCAACAATGACAACATTACCACCAACCAACGAACCAACTATCTTCGTCAGCTTCCAATGAAAGTTTAGGACGCAATATAAAGCAATGCAACAACAGATTCTACGTAGGACAACAACAATAATAGCCATAGAGAAGGATGGGAGGAAGGCAGCTCATAGAAATCCATCGCCGCAGCATCTTATAAGAGCCACCTTGTTTAAAGTATAAATAAATATGTAAGAAAGTAATCAAATGAAATTGTTTCTGTTAAAAATATATATATAGTTATATAAGTAACAATTATGTCCTAAAGACCAAAAAAAAATTTTACTTAAAAATTAGGTATTAATTACTAACATTTTGGTCACCTATTCAGTCGCAAAAAGGTAGTGACTGATATATACCATGGTAACCATAATCTGTTGTCATAGAGGGAACGAATCCGTAAACTATGGTATATCTATATATATAAAAATGGTGGCAAAAATGTATAGTAATTCATCAATTGAGAACGGCTGGGCCGATTTTGCTGAAATTTTTTTTCAATTGTTCGTAATTGCCAGGAGAAGGTTTATGTAAAAGAAAATTTTGGGAAAATCCTCCGGAAAAGCCGGAAAATTGGAAAAACCGAAAATTGCTTTTTTGTATGAAATTTTGTTTGCAATTGTTACGAATGATTTTTCGAATGGAAAAATAAAATTTAATTTAAAAAAATTTAATACTATATTTCGACGAAATTTTGCTTTTTGTCGTACGATTTGATAGTTTTGAACGATGGAACGCGAAATATTTCGGATAATTATTCCGAAATGACTTTCCGAATGGCAAAATAGATAAATTCTCGGTGGAAAACTCGGAAAATCCCGAAAAAATTGGAAAATTTGAATTTTTTCGGAAAAATTTTGGATTTCATCGCCTGATTTAAGGTAAATCGAAAATTTAATTTTTGTCGGTTTTCGAATGGAAAAACTAGAAAATTTTAGTTGGAAAATTATGGAAAATGCCAAAAAAAATTTCTTTTCTTTTCGACAAAATTTTGCATCTTATCGTATGTTCTGGTAACTTTGGGCGATGTAAATGTGAACAATTTCGAACAATTATGACTTTTCGAATGAAAAATAGAAAAATTCTTGGTAGAAAACTCGGAAAATTCCAGAAAAAAATCGAAAGATTTGGATGCCTTCGACGAAAACTTCCATTGTATCGCTTGATTTGATTATTTTAGACGACGTAAAGGTGCAAAAATCGTTGTGTTGCTGAAAAATTTCGGATTATTGTGAAATATCTATATATTTAAAAATGGTGTAAACAATGTATAGTAATTCATCAATTTAGAACGTCTGGGCCAATTTTGCTCAAACTTTTTTTCAGTTGTTCGTTATTGCCAGGAGTAGGTTTATGCGAAAGAAAATTTTTGGAAAATCACGGAAATTTGAGTGCAATTGTTACGAAATGGCTTTTCGAATGCAAAAATAGAATGTTATTAACGTAAAACTCGGAAAATTCCGAAAAGCGCAAAAGTTTGATTTTTTATCGACGAAATTTTGTTGGAAAATACCTGAAAAATTCGAAAATTTTTAATTTTTTTTCGACGAAATTTAGCTTTTTGTCGTATGATTTGATAGTTTTGGACGCTGTAACTGCGAAAAATTTTAGATTATTATTCCGACATGACTTTCCGAATGGAAAAATAGACAAATTCTTGGTGGAAAACTCGGAAAAACTCGAAAAATTTGGATTTTTCGAATAGGACATGGTTGTTTTTAGGGAGAGTTATTTATTAGACTAATGCCTCCTATTAGACAATCAAACTTTGGACGACGTACGCGTCGTGCTATAATTAGTCAGAACCTACATAATAATCAAACGCAAAAGGAACGTGCCAAAAAATGAATGGAGACGTACCCATATTGCACAGTTTTAGAATAAGACCAGTAATTTAGACTTGAATCGCGCTGCTTTTGAATACGATTCCACAATCGCCTACAAAGATCTTCGCTGCGTTGATATCGGTTCATTGTCTGTCGTATGCCAGCATTGCAATGCATTGAAGTTACAATCGGAAACTCCCGGCTTATGCTTCGCTGGTGGCAAGGTGAAATTGCCGTTTTGACTCATCCGCCAGTGCCATTGTAACATATTCCTTTCTCTATGGAAATACAATCTAATCAAAACATTTCCTGCCAAATGCACAAAAATATGAAGGATGCTTTCAAATGCCGTCATTCGGAGCCGAATTTGTTAATCAACCAGGCAACAATCCGAGTTAAAAGGTAATGGCGTCTCATTTCACAGTGGAACAGTGAAAAAAATCGCACGAACGTAGTTATGCAGTTCAGTTAGTATTACTGGAGCTGAGTAAACCCCTAGCTCAGTGAAAAATATTTTTTTTGACTTCTTTAAAATAGGTCGCAAAACATTTTATTTCATTTCGCAATGAAAGCAAAGTGTAAACTGAGGTAAGGTTTCGCCCAATGTTCGAGTGTTTCCGAATAAGTTTGAAAAAGTTTTGCTCGAAATTGCTTTCACACATTCAGATTCAAGGGCAAATACATCATCGAGCTGGCTCTTTGTTACCACCACCAAACGAAGATCATAAGTTCCTTCAGATCTATTTCGTTGGTGGTTCGGCAATAGAACTAGATCAACGTTGTGCAATTTTTACTTCGATAAAACACGAAATTATCGAACAATTGCAAAATGTTTTGCATTGGATACAATTATAGTGTTCAAATACTTGAATTTTTCAGAACAATTGTCCAACAATTCGGTTCTCGAATACATGATATTTTAACTTAACATATAAGTGCAATCTATATGATGTACTCACAAACTTTAAAGGCATTTTCTGTAAAATTTTCACCAAGGTATGTGGTTTAGAATTAAGTTATCGATTTGATCACATTCATGTTAACTACCTTTTTACCATTCCATATGAATATCGACGGCGTGCTACTCATTTCGAGGTGGGATCCCAATCTATTTTAAGATAAGATCCCAGGGTGAGAATGTGGAATCACACAATATTGTTATCAAGCGTCGGGAGACTCATCGGTCATATGATGCACTTCAATTCCCGATTGACAACATCTCATAAGGCAGCAGCTGATGCTTTTTATGCAGATGTAAGAGAGAAACTGCTGACAGTTTCCTTAAAAAAAGGTATTGAATTAAAAATACCACTAACTCTCCACGAGGAGATAACATTAACTCAATCAAATAGCTTTAAAGCCAAAAAGATACTTCCATGTCGCAGACCGTTATAGAATTTCTAGCCACCGCCTCCCGACTACTTCCAGATTATGATGGAAATGTCGGTAATCTACAAAGTTTCGTAGATGCGCTCAACTTCGTAGATTCCATTAAGGGAAATCATGAAGCCGTGGCTGTTAACTTGTTAAATACCAAGTTAAAAGGAACAGGACGCAATCTGATTTCCACGGAGTCAACCTAGCAAGAAGTAATAACGAAACTAATGTTATCAAGCGTCGGGAGACTCATCGGTCATATGATGCACTTCAATACCCGATGATGTTCTGCCGTGGAGAGGGTGAATATCACCACAATTTAAAGATGGTCAATACAACGACAGGTTTGTGTACAAGTCATGAGGAAAAGAAACGAATAAAAAGGTTAGCTCAAATAATTTTTAAAATTGCGTTAGCAACGATTTGGTGGGGCTATACTATTTCTGTCGTAAGATTTTCGTCAAACACTTCCCGCCATCCCAAAATCTATTGCTGCTGATGTAATTAATGTCTTTGTGGCGGAATGACAAGGAGTTGAAATTAACTTCGAACATGAGAGTCACGTTGCAAAACGACCCATCGGCTACCGCATTTTCAAAATATCTACTGGCGCTTTGTAATGGCCAAATTCCTGTTGATGTTTCAACTGGATTGATGACGTTCCCGTCAAATTTTTTCAAGGGAGTAGAAGTCCTTATCCCTCGAATTTCTATTATTCCAACCGATTTTCCCTTCCAATTCTAGCGAATTCAGTTCCCCATTCGATTGGCATTGGAAGGTTGTGGGATTAACCTCGAATTTCTCAGTTTTTTGCCTGTTGGCAAACTGTCTTGATTGTTTATTTTAGCGCCGGAAAACAAATCGAAAAACATTGTTTATCAGACCGCTCTTCACTGATTTCGATTAAATTCAAATATGTCACATTAAAATTTGAACTATATGTATTTTAATATCACTCTAGAGCTTATATGAAGGCGTTAACTTGGAGCGAGACGAAGTTCGCGAAGTCAGAAGTTGTATGGCAAAACAACGTTTGCCGGGTCAGCTAGTATCACATATTTTTTTTTAAACATTTTTTGAACCCCACTAACAATGAACTGTCTGCAATTTTTCTATGTACTTAATTCTTATTTAAATTAAAATACAATGGGTGGTCAAAAGTCAAAAATTGACAGGCCGAATGCGAATGTTATTAACGAGGTAAAAATAGTTGAGGTAGAAGCTTCAACTACAATTTACCTTGTTATTGCAATAATGGCACTGCAATTTTTAACAACAGTGTACCAATTGCACAAAAGATCCATTAAAAAGAATTATGCAAGAGCAGCTTCGCTAGCTAATGACCTAAACAAAGTTTAGCATTAGCAAGCATCTTTTATAGTTCAAATGAACTGGCCTGAAATTGTTCTAAAGGCCAGGATAATTACGGAAAAATTCGAAAGATCACATAAGTGCCTAAATATAGATAGGCCTATTAAAGAAGAGACAGTTTCTAAACACATTGGAATACTTATAAGTTCTCTTGAGGAAATAAGAGTCCTCTTAAATGTCAATTATTCCCGATTGACAACATCTCATAAGGCAACAGCTGATGCTTTTTATGCAGATGTAAGAGAGAAACTGCTGACAGTTTCCTTAAAAAAAGGTATTGAATTAAAAATACCACTAACTCTCCACGAGGAGATAACATTAACTCAATCAAATAGCTTTAAAGCCAAAAAGATACTTCCATGTCGCAGACCGTTATAGAATTTCTAGCCACCGCCTCCCGACTACTTCCAGATTATGATGGAAATGTCGGTAATCTACAAAGTTTCGTAGATGCGCTCAACTTCGTAGATTCCATTAAGGGAAATCATGAAGCCGTGGCTGTTAACTTGTTAAATACCAAGTTAAAAGGAACAGGACGCAATCTGATTTCCACGGAGTCAACCTAGCAAGAAGTAATAACGAAACTAAAAGTATCTATTAAAGGCGAAAGAGTGGACGTTGTTACGGCCAAACTAATGAATGTTAAGCAGCAAAATAAAAATGTTAACTCTTACGAGACAGAAGTGGAAGAACTCGCGAAGAGATTGGAAAGCGCTTACATTTCAGACGGCCTACCAACCCAACTAGCTAGTACATACGCCACGAAGACTGCTGTCAAGGCTATAGTACGAAACGCTACAAATGAAAAGGTCAGGCTAATAACACAAGGGAACAAGGTATTTGTTGTTTAAGAACTGAATATTGTTTTAAAGGTAATTTGGGACGCTGAATCCAAATCTGCACTTGGTTTTTTTGTATCAGCTCGACTTTTCGCGATATACCGTTATGTCCATAACTAAGGCACTTCCACTACAAATATTTAAATAACTTGAAAACGGTTCACCATATTCAATTAAAAAAAAAACTTAAACTCGTCAACAAAATTATCTTTAATCCGTGCCTACATTGTTTTTAATTTGGCTTAGTAGTTTCAGAGATATCGTTGTAGTTTTAAAAAATAAAACAAAAAATTAACAAAAAAAAAAAATTTTTTGTTTTTTAAAAATTCATAAAAAAAATTATTGCAACAAAAATCACAGTGTTTGTCTTAAAACATTTAGTTTAATAAAGTGTGAATCAAATGAGCTTTATTTCATTGAAATATCTGCACAACTTTTGATTTTGTCAACAATTTACTGAGATAACTAAATTTACAAAAATCACGATTTCCATACAAAAATAACATTTATTAATATGTTTGTGAAAGTGTAACTCGAGCAAACCTTAACGGATCGTTATGAAAATTTATCAGTATTAATATTTTTCGAAACGAACTTATGGGATTGTAAATGGGCGGAATAGCCCCACCCCTTCTGGTACCTCCCATACAAAATTACCTATTTTTGGATAATTAATATATCTTCGATAGCTGCCAAACAGACTACCGGAGGATATTGAAATTTGGTCAGTTTATTTATCTTGCAAAAGTAGACAAACCCTAAAAAAACCGAAAGCGTTGCCATACCCCTTCTGGTACCTCCCATACAAATGACCGAACTCACCCCAACAGTCTTACATACATATCTTTTTTGTGAGTACACTGAATTCAGTCAAACTATGCGGAAGTTTTACGGTTATGAAAATATAAATCTGGAATGAATTTGCACTATATCGGATCACCCCTTCTGGTACCTCCCATACAAAATTACCTATTTTTGGAAAATTAATATTTCTTCCTTAACTTCCAAATTGAAACCTGCCGATTAATTAAATTTGGTCTGTTAATTAATATTGTAATAGGAGGCAAAACTAAAAATTAAACTATAAATAAATTTGCAAATTTGTCATGATTTTTAAAAATACAAAATTTTAATTATTTTTGTGTAAAAACAAAAAATTGCGAAAAATCTGTTATCACCGAATTTAGCATAACTCATTCAATTTTCAAACGATTATTATGTACATACATGTTTTAGAAAGCTATCTTAATATGATATTCAATAAATCTAATAAAAATAACAATTTGCCCCCAACCGATTAACTTTCAGCGTTAAGAAAATTAAAATGTGTAATTTTTTGTGTAATATTTATTTTTTTTTTTTAATAAAACAGCCTTAACTCAGTCATTTTTTTTTTTAATATTAAAAAATTTGATTTTTTTCAAAGGTAACAACGATATCTTTAATAAAAAAATAAAATTTTAAAATCCGGCTTATGAAAAAAAAATTATGACTTTTTGAACTATAATTTTTTGGAAAAAAGTCGAAAATACGATTAGTACCTGTAACTTAAAAATTCGAGCTGATGGAGAAAAATGGAGATTAGATTTGAAATCAGCGACCCCAAATTAGTAAAAAACAGCTATCGAATTCCAAACAACACTCAAAAAGTTCAATTTTGTTCCCCTGTGTAATCAGACAACTTTTCAAACATGAACGAGGTTATGTCCAAGTTCGTAAATAGTTGCACTGAAGCATACGGTCAACCGATTACTGTTTTGTATTACGGTTCCAATCGTCGTGGAAATGGCCAATATCGTGGAAATTATCATGGTATTAGACATGGAAATTCTGGTAATAGAAACGGAAATACAAGTAATAATAACAATAGAAATCGCGGTAACAAGAACAATAATCGCGGCAGAGGCCTTGGTGGTTACAGAAATGAAAACAGAAACAACCAGAATATGAGACTTGTAACCGAATACAACTCGGGAAACGGACAAGCATCCCTAAATGTACAATAAATTCCAAAATCTATAACATGAATATAGGTCTCTACAGTTACCTTTTTTGCAGATCAACTTTAAATAACTTTATAACCTTACTTGCAGATCAACTTTAAATAATGAAAGGTCAACTTTTCTCATTGACACAGGCGCGGATGTTTCAGTTATTAAACTTGGGAAAGTTCTTTACGAACAAATAGATGCAAATTTCACTACAAATCTCAGTGGAGTAGGTCAAGGATTATTGACTACTCTGGGAAAAGTTAATACAGACTTAAACATTGAAGATATTCTCATAGGACATGATTTTCATGTCGTTGAGGATAATTTTCCAATCCCTGTAGATGGAATTATAGGAATGGATTTTATAAGAAAATACAATTGCACTCTGGATTATCAAGGAGACCAAGATTTAATTATCCTAAGACCGGATAATTTCCCTCAAGCTATTGGAATTCTATTGAGAAATGTACCAAATGCAAATTCTAATCTCTTCCAGCTCGATCTGAGGTGATACGATTATCAGTATCCAGTCAAAAGAAGATAATATCTTAATTCCGCATCAGATAATTCAAACTGGTGTTTATATTGCAAATACGATTATTTCATAATCAAAACCAATGGTTCGAATTGTCAATACAACGGACAAAAATTTAATAATTCAAAATGTTCAAATCCAAAGTGAAAGTCTAAACGACTACCATATTGTCCAACTAAGCAGTAATCCTCAAAATAATAAAGAAAAAATTATGAAACTTTCTAAAAATTTTCCTGAATTTGTCAATGAAGAGTTAAAAAAGCTTTGCTCCGAATTTATTGACATCTTCGAGTTGGAAACGGAGAAGATAAACGTTAATATTTTTATAAGCAAAAACTCAAGTTGAGTGATGAAAAGCCTGTATACATAAAAAATTATAGAATTACGCACAGTCATAAAGCGGAAGTTGATCGGCAAATAGGTAAATTAATTGAAGATGACATAGTCGAACCATCTATCTCAGAATATAACAGTCCAATTATGCTGGTCCCAAAAAAATCCTTACCGGGAACAGACCAAAAGAGATGGAGACTAGTTGTTGACTATAGAGGGATTAATAAAAAATTAGTAGCTGACAAATATCCACTACCCCGAATGGATGATATATTGGATCAGCTAGGTAGAGCAAATTTTTTTCATGTTTAGATTTAATATCGGGATTTCATCAAGTTGAATTGGAAGAAGATTCGAGAGACATTACGTCATTTTCTTCGGAAAAAGGTTCCTTCCGATTTAAAAAAGCCAGCCCAAGCTTTTTTGTGTATGGATGACTTGATCATCATTGGTTGCTCAACTAACCACATGCTTCAGAATTTAAGAGATGTTTTTGACATATGTCGTCGTGAAGTTACTTTTTTAGGACATAAATGTACGGACAAATGTATATTACCGGATGACAGCAAATTTTCCATAGTACAAAATTAGCCAGTACCAAAAAATGGAGATGAAGCCAAGCGCTTCGTAGCTTTTTGTAATTATTACAGAAGGTTCATTCCAAATTTTGCTGAATCATCAAGACATTTATCTCGATTATCCAGAAAGAATGTTCCTTTTGAATGGACTCGAGAATGTGAAAACTCTTTTAGATATCTTAAAGATCAGCTTTTAAGTCCTAGAATATTACAATATCCAGATTTTACTTAGTCATTTTGTATATCCACAGATGCGAGTAAACACGCTTGCGGAGCTGTTTTAAGTCAAGAATATGAAGGTATTCAATTACCAGTGGCTTACGCATCTAGAGCTTTCACGAAAGGAGAAAGTAATAAATCTACAATTGAACAAGAACTAGCAGCCATACATTGGGCCATACAATATTTAAAATATGGGCATTTCGACTTTACAATTGTCATTAAATGATGAATTGTTTAAACGTGTACACATTGATTTATTTACAACTACCGGTAATAAAATTCTTGAGAAATTAAACATAGTACTCATACTAGCTTTGACAAAGATAGAGTCAGATTCCGATAAAGCAAACATCATAAAAAGGTATCACGACGATCCAATGTCCACTGGACACCCCGGAACATCACGACGATCCAGTGTCCACTGGACACCCCGGAACAACCCGTTTGCTCAGAAAGATAAAAAAAGATATTATTGGAAAAACATGACAAGGGATATATCTCGTTATGTACGAAAATGTGATAAATGCCAAAAGTACAAATCAGGATTGAAGGTTAAAGAACCTTTCATTATAACGCCTATACCGGCAAAAGCATTTCATATTGTGATGGTAGATACAGTGGGTCCCTTGCCCAGATCAGAATCAGGATTTGACCATGCAGTAACGATAGTTTGCGATTAGACGAAATACCTCATTGCGATACCAATCGATAAAAAATCCGCTCAAAAGGTTGCAAAAGCTATTTTTGAAGGATTTATTTTGATATATGGGCCAATGACTAAAATACTCACTGATATGGGAACCGAATATATGAACCAAGTCCTAAATGAACTCATTGATGAAAATAGAGAAAATTAACTCTACCCCGTACTATCATGAGACTCTTGGTGCAGTAGAAAGATCTCATAGGACGTTAAACGAGTACTTGAGAACATATATATCATCCGACAAGTCTGACTGGGATACGTGGTTAAAATTTTTCGTGTATTGTTATAATACAACACCTTCATGCACACATGGATATTGTCCATTTGAATTGGTTTTTGGAAAAATGCCACCTGTCAAAGACTTTGTCAATGAAAATCGTATAGAACCACTATACAACATTGACTCATACCAAAAGAAAGTACAATTTAGACTACAGGTAGCTCAGCGAAGAGCTGCTAGTCTACTAGAAAACTCAAAACTATTAAGAAAGAAAAAATCAGAGTGTAAATCTAACCATGTGAACATACGCATTGGTGATCTTGTTTCAGTTCGTAATGGAACAGGACATAAATTGGATATATTATATCTAGGTCCATTTAAAGTCATAGGTATAGATGATAAGAATAACGTACTGGTGTATGGTAAGTCATCACTAGTCCATAGAAATAGAACAAAAATTTTTAATAACTAAAAATAAAACTATATAAACAAAAAATAACTATTTAAAAATAAAAATAAAGTTTATTAATACAATTAGATTAAATTTCTGCAAATAAATTAAAATTAAGATATAAAATAAGAATTTTATATAAATATAAATAGAGTAAAAAAAAAACTTTTTAAATAAATAACATTAGAATAAATCTAACTAATAAACAAATTACAACTAGGTATAAAACAATTATTTTAAATTAGAATAAATTTATAAAAGTAAAATAACTACTTAAAATTTATTCATTTTAAAAGGGAGGTGTAGTATGCATACTTATTCCCGTTCACACAGGTTAAACCTAAACCCAACCAGTCGAAACTTTTACTTCAAGGTACATGAAAGAACCCATTTTTTAAATCAATTGTAGTAAACACTTTGCCCTCCTGTAACCTTTGAACGACGTCATCTACCAAAGCCATCGGAAAGTTATCGCGCACAATTTTTTCATTAAGACGCCTTTAGTCGCAACATAGTCTTTATCCTTTTAAGAAACTAGTACCACTGGTGAGGAATACTCAGACAAACTTGGCTCCACTATGCCCTCATCTAGCCATTCTTTGACTTGTTTGTCAATTATCTGCTGGTCTACATACGATGTTCTTCTATTGCGGCTTGCTACTGGAATATCATCTTTCAATACAATTTTCATTTTTATAGGAAACGTTTTCGTCTTGAACGACTTGTATGAACTAACAGCATCTTCGACCTTGGCGCGCGTCTCTTTATCTAAATGATCCAGTTCCAAAATATCGCCAAGTGGTTGATGTATAGACAGAGCATGAATGATTTCACGAAACTCATTTTGCACTTCTGCAATTTGTGTGACATACAGTGTATCCATACGCTTGTCGGAGGTAACCTTTGCCTCCTCAAAAGAATCTTCTGCGTTTTCCTCAGAACTAAATACGCTGAAACTTGCATCAAACATACTGACAGGCTTAAACGTCTTTCTAAATCTTGCACCTTTTGCATCGATGATTAGGTCAACTTGGTCAAATATGTCGTTCTCTATAACGGCGGAATACTCCTTACACTTAAAACATTTTATATCGACTGAACGATAATTTTTCGAAATATGGCCCATCTCTCCACACTTAAAACATTTTACTGTACCCTCGGTCTTTACACTCGCAACCACTTTCTCGCTTCTCGGTTCGCTGCCTTTGAAATTTAACGATCTCGCAGGTGTCCCAATCTTTTCGTACACAATTATTTTCTCTTTCAGCTCTGAAATATTTCGCGATTGGTATAAAACTGACTTATTCATTTTGGAATCGGGTATACCCTCAATAAAATATTCTACAATACTTATCGCGTCTAAATGTATAAAACTGCCAATTTCCATTAAAGTGTACAAATATTGTTTGTAAGACTCGTCTGCCCTCTTTTGGCGACCCCTCAATGCTTTATGAACTGCAATTGACGACAATTTAGTACCAAACTCTGCTTTTAAAAATTCCTTAAGACTACCGCAATTTCTTACGCCAGCTTTGCTCCTCACAAAAATTCCAGCTGCGCCCGTCAGCAATTGCTTGGCTTATATACAACACTGTAATTGGTTCCACTTCACAACATGAGAGCAGTCTTCGAATTCGTGAATCCACGATTCGACATCAAGAGCACCCTCTTCTGAAAAACATGTGAGCGAATCCTAAATATCTTTTAGGGTAAAACTAGAATGTTCTGTCATACCGCGATCCAAATCTGAAGTTGCATCACCGAAATTAGAGCCTTCGTCAGCGCCCATAGCATCAGGATTGCAAAAATGACGAATGAGGCGTTCTTGTTAATCCGTTTTAGACCCAATCGACGACAGTCCAGCGCCCTCCGCGTATGTCTTCAAGTCTTCCACCGTCTAAGACAAAATTTCACGCAATTCCATGGCAGTGCACAAAAGTTTTACAAATTCGCAAAATTTAGACTCAAAATAAATATATGTTGAATACCAAAAAACTCTACAATTTATATTTAAAATAAATATATAAATCTTAATTAGATTTTTCTCCTACCAATATTTTTATATTTGCCCCACCCTAATATCTTAATGCGAAGCAAAAATATTAAAATCTAAAATATTTAAAATATAAAAATAACTCCAAAAGCAAAACTAACTCAAATCAAAACTCAAATATTTAAATATCCCAAACCTCACTCTGTATTAAGTATGGTTTACACGCTATCTACCCATATCTACTTATATCCCCTCAACAACATGAGCGAGATAGCCTAATTAGAAAATATGTAGGAGTAAGCAAAGACAAACACTACAAAATTATAGCAAAGTAATATTGAATTATAGGAAGGTGGATAGAAAATCAAAATGTACTGATTTGACAGAAGATAGGGGATATGGGTAGATAGCGTGTAAATCAGCCTTTACTCTACCACCAACGTTTTCCTGCCCCTCGGGACACTTAACTCTTAAATATTCTCTCTATCCCTGAATATTTTCACAATCAAAAGGCTCCCTGCCCTTTATAAAAAAACTCAATATTACATACAATAAAATCAACAAACTACAACAACTTATTTTATTCTACAGCGCGTTGCAGCTTCTCCGTCTACGTTGATAATAATGTTGTTTGACTGCAGCCAACGTCTCCAGCTCTCTGCTATCTGTCGGCAGTCGTCATCCTGCTATACACTCAGGCACCTTATACTCTTAAATGCAATCTCTTATTCACACTAGCGTCCTCGGCATGGATCGCTTTTTTTATAATATCTCCTTTTTTTTATTCCTTAGCAACAGTCTTCTCCATTACAGTTGAGTTGTTTTTTCTACACTTCAAACCAAAATTACAAAATGTTAACGCATATTGTATTTTGCAAAGTACCTGCTTCTCTTTTTTTTCCGCATTAAATTTTGGTGCACATCAGAGAATGACAAAATGTATAATAAGAGTACTGTTGAAGTATTAATGTCTAAACTTGTACATGTGTAAAGAGTAAACGATCACACCATGCCCATACCCGTACACACTTGTGCATTGGTACACCCAAGTACACGAGAACCCAGCACATGTTGTTAGAAGTGTTGGTTGTGTTGGGTGCTAGTTATACATGTCATGTTCCGTAGAGTATGGGAATGTACATGAGTACACATGAGTACTCATGTCACCCGTAGTGCTTAGTAGAGTTGACGAATGTAAGAACGATCAAACACGATGATATATGATGATCATTATCGTAGCTAAAAAAAACTTCATAATTAAGTTGAGTCTGCTTCGGCTTCTGACATCGTGTGCGTCGAGTGTATTTTGTGTATACTTGTGTATGAGAAACAAAAGTAAGGGTAGATGATGGTAAGGTTCGTTATAAATGGTGTGCAAACATGTCTTTATCAACGCAAGTAAGAGTCTGTAAGTATTCTCTGTGTGTTAGGTATAGTTCCACACAAGTATACAAATTATGGATATGTACTTAAGTATACATTAATGCCGAGTACTTATTGTCATTCTCTGGTGCACATATTCAAATCACTTTTGTTGTTTTTGTATTTTTGCCAAAGTATATTTTTTACCGCTAGTTCTTTTAAGTTTTAAACGTTTTGTACTAGGTTGATACTTATAATTTTCATTTGTTGTTGGTATGAATATATGTTTTCTTCACTTGGTTTCTTTTTGTCGTTCAGCACATTAGCTTATAATTTATTATTAATAAAAAAATTTAGACACAACTACTATCTTGATTTTATATTTTATATTTTATATTTTATATTTTATATTTTATATTTTATATTTTATATTTTATATTTTATATTTTATATTTTATATTTTATATTTTATATTTTATATTTTATATTTTATATTTTATATTTTATATTTTATATTTTATATTTTATATTTTATATTTTATATTTTATATTTTATATTTTATATTTTATATTTTATATTTTATATTTTATATTTTATATTTTATATTTTATATTTTATATTTTATATTTTATATTTTATATTTTATATTTTATATTTTATATTTTATATTTTATATTTTATATTTTATATTTTATATTTTATATTTTATATTTTATATTTTATATTTTATATTTTATATTTTATATTTTATATTTTATATTTTATATTTTATATTTTATATTTTATATTTTATATTTTATATTTTATATTTTATATTTTATATTTTATATTTTATATTTTATATTTTATATTTTATATTTTATATTTTATATTTTATATTTTATATTTTATATTTTATATTTTATATTTTATATTTTATATTTTATATTTTGGTTGGTTGGTATGCAGGCATCTCCTTCTTCAAAGGAGAACACTTAGGTCCCTATGGACCCATTGTGACACCCGTTGGGCATTTGTGCCATCCCTTCAACCTATGCTATCAGCGCGTGTGCTGACTGATCGCGTTGCCAGTTGTCGATTGGGAATCCGGAGTTTCGATCCAATCCGTCCAGTTGATAATTTTGCAAAAGTTGTTAATCCTTCCGATGTCCAACGATGCAAGTTCTTCTACACCATTTAAAAAGGGTTTCCCCAGGGTTTCCAGTCTCCTTCTGTATAGCGCTGGGCAATCACAAATAATGTGGTCGGTGGATGGTTCACTGCTACTGTTTCCGCAGTAGTAGCATTCGCTTTTCGTTGCGAATCCCATTCTTTTCGCATGCTTGCCTATGGGTCCATGTCCCGTCAGGAAGGCAATAATCTTCCTTATCTGGTCCCTCTCAAGACTTACCAGGTACGATGCACGTTTCGCGTTGTATTCTGGCCAAGTCATTTTGGCCTTTCTACAGGTTTCTTCATTCTTCCATCTGTCGTTTGCAATTCTAAACGTTAGATTTTCAATGGTACTTTTACAGGTGGATATAGGGCGAAGTGCTACGTGTTCAACGTCGCTTTCCAGCAGGGCTGAGCCCTGTCTGGCCTCTTCATCCGCTCTGCAGTTGCCCTCGATTCCGCTGTGTCCGGGAATCCACGTAACCAGAACTCTGTTGTTCCTGGATATCTCGTTAAGAGATTTCCGGCAGGCACTGACCACTTTCGATTTGATGTCACAGGACTTCAACGAGTTTACCGCCGCTAGACTATCCGTGAACAGGAGAATATCCTCCTGTGATATCTTCCTCACGTTGATCACGTCCGCGGCTCGTTTAATAGCAAGTATTTCCGCTTGGAAAACGCTGCAGAAATCTGGAATTCTTGATCTTATATTTAGGCCCAGATCCGCGGAGTAGATACCGTAGCCGACCTTGTCATCCAGTTTGGACCCATCGGTAAATATGTTCATTGGTCCATACATTGCGTTCTCATTCTCTGCCCACTCCTTTCTGGAGGGCGTTCTAGTTCCGTATAGAACGTTTGATTTCCGTGTGTTTAGCACGTAGTCAGTTTCGAGTGAGATGTTGATGTGGTTCAGGATCTTTGAATGTCCGATGGAACGATCCCAATGATCAATCTCGTTTAGTCGAATAGCCGATTTGAGAGAAGAGCATTTGCAGCTCAGATCAGGTGGTAGTAGATTGAGTATCGTGTAGAGAGCCTTAGAGGGGGTCGATCTCATACATCCGGTTATCAGGAGACAAGAGGACCGTTGAACTCGATCCAGTTGTTTGAATTTGCTCTTCTTGTCGAGCGCGTACCACCAAACTATAGAGCCGTATTGTAGTATTGGCTTCACTATAGCATTGTAAATCCAGAGTGTTACCTTGGGTTTAAATCCCCATGTTTTCCCGATAGCTTTACGACATGTATATAAAGCTATGAGTGCTTTGCTGGATCTGCTTTCAATATTCTGTCTCCAATTAAGCTTCCTGTCTAATATAAGGCCCAGGTAGTTCGCCGTATCGGAGAAGTTGAGTTGTTTGTTGCCCAGATAGATGTTGGATGTAGCGGGCGATTTCTGTTTCCGACTGAAAAGTACCAGTTCTGTTTTGTCCGGGTTCGCATTGAGCCCTCTACTGGCACACCAGTTTGCCAGGATGTTGATATAGTCCTGCATCCTTTGTTCGAGACAAGATAAACTTCCCCCAGAGACGCAGAGTGCTATATCGTCTGCATACGCTACTACTGTACATCCTTCCGACTCCAACCGTTTGAGAACGTCGTTGACGGCAAAATTCCATAATAGCGGCGATAATACTCCCCCTTGAGGGGTGCCTCTAGTCACTCTTCTAGTGAGGGTGTGATTTCCCAGCTTTGAGGTAATAGTTCTCTTTAATAGCATGTTGCGAATCAGCTTGCTAATATGTGAGTTGATATTTAGGCTGTTGAGCTCTGTCATGATGCAGAGGGGTTCGATGTTGTTGAAAGCTCCCTCTATGTCCATAAATGCAACCAGAGAAAATTCTTTCTTGTCCAGCGATTTCTCTATGGGATACAATAGTGCATGGAGTGCGGATTCTGTCGATTTCCCCTTTGTGTAAGCATGCTGAGCATTCGAAAGGAGATCCGGGCCAATTGAATTTTTGATGATGTCGTCCATGATTCGCTCAAGGGTTTTCAAAAGGAATGAAGTAAGACTTATAGGTCTGAAGTCCTTCGCTTTGGTGTGTGATGGCTTTCCCGCCTTTGGGATGAAGACCACCTTTGCCGTTCTCCATCGTATTGGTAGGTAGGATAATTTCACACAGCCGTTAAAAATAGCCTCCAGCCATGGCAATAGTATCTCCAGTGACTGTTGAAGTTCGGCGGGTATGATGTCGTCCGGACCGGGTGATTTGTAGGGATCAAAGTCGTTGATGGCGTCTTTGATCATGTTCCTTTCAATTACCGGTATTCTGTCGCATAAGTCGGTAGGTGCGACGGTTATGGAGTTGGACTCTCCCCTGGGGAAGTGGGTATCCGATAGGATTTCCAAGGTTTCCTTTGAGGATTCAGTCCAGGTACCATCATTTTTCATTATGTATGCCGGGGCGCTGGTTGTCGAGGATAATACTTTCCTAAGTCTACTTACCTCTGCGGTTTTTTCGACATCGTTGGTGTATGTCCTCCATGAAGATCTTTTCGCCTTCTTTAGTAGTTTCTTGAAGAGTCTTAGATTCTCCTTGTACTCCTCCCATTGGCCTGTTCTCTTGGCCTTGTTGAAGGATTTTCTGGTGGAAGCACGGGATCTAGAGATATCGTCGTTCCACCATGGAGGCTTCTGCTTTTTCCCATCTTTTCGTCTTGGGCAGGATTTCCTGGTGCATAAGGCCAAGGCTTTTGTAACTTTACCTACCATGCTGTCCAACTTTTGTGGGCTGTCAATGGTGAGATCAGTTGTATTCGGTAGGAGTCTTGCAAGGTGTTCCCTGTAGACGTCCCATTTCATCCGTCTCTTGTTGAAGGTTACTATCGGCTTCGTTATTTGAGCAGATATTTCAAAGGAAATGTATTGGTGGTCGGAGAAGGAGTGAACATCCTCCACCCGCCAGTTTGATATCAAGTCGTTTTTGGCATTAGAAATTGTCAGGTCTATGACCTGCTCAGTGATCGAGTTAATAAAGGTGGGCGTATCTCCCTGGTTATGCACTACTAAGTTCCTACTTAGAATATAATCAAAGAGTAACTCACCTCGTTTGTTGATCGTTTTACCTCCCCACAGCGTGTGGTGTGCGTTTGCATCCATTCCGACAATGAGGGTGGTCTTGTTGTGTTCCGCCGTTAGTACTGCTTTCTTCAGTTCCTCTGATGGGGGGTTTTGGTCTTCGTAAGGAAGATATGCCGAAGCTATCCATAGGGTTGATTGTTTCATTTCTAAACCTATAATTGTAAGATCTTCGTTACCGAAAGTATTTAGCAGGAATGCGTCAAGCTGTTTCCGTACTAGGATACACGCTCGTATTTTAGCATTTACCTTACCTTGGTAGAGTCTATAATTTTTGTGGTTTAATCCACAGACTCTGTTTTGATTTATCCAGGGCTCCTGGATGAGAAGTACGTCCTCCTGGAGCTCGGAGAGACGTACCTGAAGTGCTGCTGAAGCACTCTTAGAGTGGTGGAGGTTTATCTGTACCACCCGAAGAATGCTCAATGACGGTGTTGTTGGCGTCGTCGTCATCGCTCATCAGTAGGTCATCCTCATCGGCCTCCTGGAAAAGCCCTCCTAAGCTGACCATGGTAGATGCCATGGATTCAGCATCTGAGCAGTGCTCTTCATCTGCCGGATTGTTGCTTGGCGCTGCGAGGTTGTCCTCAGCGGGAGCTGCGGTTATTGGTGTCGGAGCGACGGATGGTGCTGTAGCTGCGGGAGTTACAGTTGTTGATGTAGCTGCGGGAGTTGCAGTTATTGGTGTCAGAGCGACAGATGGTGCTGTAGCTGTGGGTGGCACGTCTGCGGTTACAGTCTGTGTGGCATGTTTTGTTTTATATATCCACATCATTGTTTCGGTGAAGCCGCAGAATATTAGGTTGTTCATTTCCTTTATTAGGTCACTGCTTTCATCGGTGATGAGGAGGGTGACGTGAACGAAGGTGTCCCGTGATTCCGATACCTTCAAGATTTTCCAGTTTTCCACATCGAGGCTGGGGTTGGAAATTTGCAGAAGCTCAAGGATTGCCTTTCGGTTACTAGCCATTATATCTGGGATTTTTATACGACCTCTAGGCCTGTTGGGGATATCGCACTGCTCTACCAGACAGAGTTTAGCCCCTGGCCATACTTCGCCAATGACCGTTAGAGCCTTTTCGAATAACTCTAACGAGCGTTGGTCGTGGAATGCCATGAGCTTTACTCTGTTCAGATGCCAGCCTGCGTCAGTACATCTTGCTGGAGTGCCAGGATTGTCCCTTATTACACTAGCGTACGCAACAAGCAGCTTAGCGTTAGCTTTCCTCCAGTTCTCAAACGAGATGCTACCGCTGGGATGTGAGTTGTCTACGACGGCGCGTGTGAGACTGTTCCTGGCTATGTCGCTGTACCGGACTCTTTCTTGGATCTTTGATCTTTTATGTGAACTGGCAATGCCAGGCTCATCAGCGGATCGCTGACGTTTTATGTTAGCAGTCCCTTGTGGGGTCTGAGATTGGTTCAGTAGGTTTTTGGCCTTTTGAACCAATTGGTTTTGCTCCGTGGATCTTTGAACCTCAGGGATTTTGCCAACAGTTGAAAGGATGTAGTTGGCCCTTCGACGGTCACGGTAGCGTCGATCATGAGGTCGTACCCGTTTAGCTGGCTTGCCAGCGCGAGGTGGGGAGGCGTTGCCCGGCGTCGGCTTGCTGGTCCCCGAAGTAGATGCTGCCGTATCCCCATTAGGGGGGGCTTCTTCTGCCGCGTTCTTCCTGAAGAAGGAAGATAGGGTACTAGTATTGTGCCTCTTGGCTTCTTGTGACAATTTAGTCGAGCCGAGAGGTCTGCCTCTTTTCGAGGGAGTTGGGGTGGAGGGTCCGTTACCAGACTTCTCCGAAGTTGTTGTTTGTTGTGGTTTTGTTTGTTTAGTTTGTGTATTTGAGTTCATGTTTATGGTTCGGTCCTTAGGCCGCCGTAGAAGCCGTCGGGACCTAATGAGATGAAGAGGGACAAAAACGGTCACTTACGCCAGAGCCCTTTAGCGCAAGAAGGCATTGGATTGAAACAGGTGTGCGCCCTCACCTGAGTTTGACATAGTAACGACTAATATGTAACCCCTATAGCCATACATCCCTCGGCCTATGCAGCCCACCTTGGATTGGGGGGTTTTGTTTAAAGAGAGTCTCTTTCTCTCCCGCAGAAACGCACTTTCCACCGTCCCAAAATTGAGGCCAATGCCAGAGACATGACCGTAACATTAACCTCTCATTTAGGCCGGTATCCAGTTCCTACACTGGGAAGTCCTAGGGTAGGAGGCGTTCTGCGTGCTTCTCAGGTTTTTATTCCCCGATCGGCAACTGGAACTAGGTTGGTTCGCGAGCGGGCTTTTACCGAAGCTATGACCCGCTTCACCACGGAAGATAGCCGTGGCTTTCACTATCCACCACCTGTGACGCGCCCGATGGATAACCCAACCACACGGGATTTTATATTTTATATTTTATATTTTATATTTTATATTTTATATTTTATATTTTATATTTTATATTTTATATTTTATATTTTATATTTTATATTTTATATTTTATATTTTATATTTTATATTTTATATTTTATATTTTATATTTTATATTTTATATTTTATATTTTATATTTTATATTTTATATTTTATATTTTATATTTTATATTTTATATTTTATATTTTATATTTTATATTTTATATTTTATATTTTATATTTTATATTTTATATTTTATATTTTATATTTTATATTTTATATTTTATATTTTATATTTTATATTTTATATTTTATATTTTATATTTTATATTTTATATTTTATATTTTATATTTTATATTTTATATTTTATATTTTATATTTTATATTTTATATTTTATATTTTATATTTTATATTTTATATTTTATATTTTATATTTTATATTTTATATTTTATATTTTATATTTTATATTTTATATTTTATATTTTATATTTTATATTTTATATTTTATATTTTATATTTTATATTTTATATTTTATATTTTATATTTTATATTTTATATTTTATATTTTATATTTTATATTTTATATTTTATATTTTATATTTTATATTTTATATTTTATATTTTATATTTTATATTTTATATTTTATATTTTATATTTTATATTTTATATTTTATATTTTATATTTTATATTTTATATTTTATATTTTGGTTGGTTGGTGTGCGGGCATCTCCATCTTCGAGGAGAACACTTAGGTCCTTATGGACCCATTGTGACACCCGTTGGGCATTTACGCCGTCCCTTCAACCTATGCTATCAGCGCGTGTGCTGCATGATTGCGTTGCCAGTTGTCGATTGGGTATCCGGAGTTTCGATCCAATCCGTCCAGTTTATAATTTTACAAAAGTTGTTAATCCTTCCGATATCCAACGATGCAAGTTCCTCTGCACCATTTAGGAAGGGTTTCCCCAGGGTTTCCAGTCTCCTTCTGTATAGCGCTGGGCAATCACATATAATGTGGTCGGTGGATGGTTCAATGCTGCCGCAGTAGATGCATTCGCTTTTTGTTGCGAATCCCATTTTGCTCGCATGACTGCCTATGGGTCCATGTCCCGTCAGGAATGTAATAATTTTCCTTATCTGGTCCCTCTCTAGGCTTACCAGGTACGATGTGCGTTTCGCGTTGTATTCTGGCCAAGTCTTTTTGGCCTTTCTACAGGTTTCTTCATTCTTCCATCTGTCGTTTGCAATTTCAAACGTTAGATTTCCAATGGTACTTTTACAGGTGGATATAGGGCGAAGTGCTACGTGTTCAACGTCGCATTCCTGCAGGGCTGAGCCCTGTCTGGCCTCTTCGTCCGCTCTGCAGTTTCCCTCGATTCCGCTGTGTCCGGGTATCCACGTAACCAGAACTCTGTTATTCCTGGATATCTCGTTAAGAGATTTCCGACAGGCACTGACCACTTTCGATTTGATGTCACTGGACTTCAATGAGTTTACCGCCGCTAGACTATCCGTGAACAGGAGAATATCCTCCTGTGATATCTTCCTCACGTTGATCGTGTCCGCGGCTCGTTTAATAGCAAGTACTTCCGCTTGGAAAACGCTGCAGTAGTCTGGAATTCTCGATCTTATACTTAGGCCTAGATCCGCGGAGTAGATACCATAGCCGACCTTGTCATCCAGTTTGGACCCATCGGTAAAGATGTTTATTGGTCCATACATTGCGTTCTCGTTCTCTGCCCACTCCTTTCTAGTGGGCGTTTTGATTTCGTAGAGAATGTTTGATTTCCGTGTATTGAGCACGTAGTCAGTTTCAAGTGAGATGTTGATATGGTTCAGGATCCTTGAATGTCCTATGGAAGGATCCCAATGTTCAATCTCGTTTAGTCGAATAGCTGATTTGAGAGCGGAGCATTTGCAGCTCAGATCAGGTGGTAGTAGATTGAGTATCGTGTAGAGAGCCTTAGAGGGGGTCGATCTCATACATCCGGTTATCAGGAGACAAGAGGATCGTTGAACACGATCTAATTGTCTAAATTTGCTCTTCTTGTCGAGCGCGTACCACCACACTATAGAGCCATATTGTAATATTGGCTTCACTATAGCATTGTAAATCCAAAGTGTTACCTTGGGTTTAAATCCCCAGGTTTTCCCGATAGCTTTACGGCATGTATATAAAGCTATGAGTGCCTTGGTGGATCTGCTTTCAATGTTCTGTCTCCAATTAAGCTTCCTGTCTAATATAAGGCCCAGGTAGTTCGCCGTATCGGAGAAGTTGAGTTGTTTGTTGCCCAGATAGATGTTGGATGTAGCGGGCGATTTCTGTTTCCGACTGAAAAGGACTAGTTCTGTTTTGTCGGGGTTCGCATTAAGTCCTCTACTGGCACACCAGTTTGCCAGGATGTTGATATAGTCCTGCATCCTTTGTTCGAGACAAGATAAACTTCCTCCAGAGACGCAGAGTGCTATATCATCTGCATACGCTACTACTGTGCATCCTTCCGACTCCAACCGTTTGAGAACGTCGTTGACGGCAAAATTCCACAATAGCGGCGATAATACTCCCCCTTGAGGGGTGCCTCTAGTCACCCTTCTAGTGAGGGTGTGATTTCCCAGCTTTGAGGTGATAGTTCTCTTTATTAGCATGTTGCGAATCAGCTTGCTAATATGTGAGTTGATATGTAGGCTGTTGAGCTCTGTCATGATGCAGAGGGGTTCGATGTTGTTGAAAGCTCCCTCTATGTCCATAAAGGCGACTAGAGAAAATTCTTTCCTATCTAGCGATTTCTCTATGGGATACAATAGTGCATGAAGTGCGGTTTCTGTCGATTTCCCCTTTGTGTAGGCATGCTGAGCATTCGAAAGGAGATTCGGGCCAATTGTATTTTTGATAATGTCGTCCATGATTCTCTCAAGGGTTTTCAAAAGGAATGAAGTAAGACTTATAGGTCTAAAGTCCTTCGCTTTGGTGTGTGATGGCTTTCCCGCCTTTGGGATGAAGACCACTTTAGCCGTTCTCCATCGTATTGGCAGGTAGGATAATTTCACACAGCCGTTAAAAATAGCCTCCAGCCATGGCAGTAGTATTTCCATAGACTGTTGAAGTTCGGCGGGTATAATGTCGTCCGGACCGGGTGATTTGTAAGGATCAAAGTCGCTGATGGCGTCCTTGATCATGTTCTTTTCAATTACCGGTATTCTATCGCAGAAGTCGGTAGGTTCGACGGTTATAGAGTTGGACCCTCCCCTAGGGAAATGGGTATCCGTTAGGATTTCCAAGGTTTCCTTTGAGGATTCAGTCCAGGTACCATCATTTTTCATTATGTATGCCGGGGCGCTGGCTGTCGAGGATAATACTTTCCTAAGTCTACTTACCTCTGCGGTTTTTTCGACATCGTTGGTATATTTCCTCCATGAGGATCTTTTTGCCTTCTTCAGTAGTTTCTTGAAGAGTCTTAAATTCTCCTTGTACTCCTCCCATTGGCCCGTTCTCTTGGCCTTGTTGAAGGATTTTCTGGTGGAAGCACGGGATCTGGATATCTCATCGTTCCACCATGGAGGCTTCTGCTTTTTCCCATCTTTCCGTCTTGGGCAGGATTTCCTGGTGCTTAAGGCCAGGGCTTTTGTAACTTTTCCTACCATGCTGTCCAACTTTTGTGGGTTGTCAATGGTGAGGTCAGTTGTATTCGGTAGGAGTCTTGCAAGGTGTTCCCTGTAGACGTCCCATTTCATCCGTCTCTTGTTGAAGGTTTCTATCGGCTTCGTTATTTGAGCAGATATTTCAAAGGAAATGTATTGGTGGTCGGAGAAGGAGTGAACATCTTCAACCCGCCAGTTTGATATCAAGTCGTTTTCGGCATTGGAAATTGTCAGGTCTATGACCTGCTCAGTGATCGAGTTAATAAAGGTGGGCGTATCTCCCTGGTTATGCACTACTAAGTTTCTACTTAGAATATAATCAAAGAGTAACTCACCTCGTTTGTTGATCGTTTTACCTCCCCACAGCGTGTGGTGTGCGTTTGCATCCATTCCGACAATGAGGGTGGTCTTGTTGTGTTCCGCCGTTAGTACTGCTTTCCTCAGTTCCTCCGATGGGGGGTTTTGGTCTTCGTATGGTAGATATGCCGAGGCTATCCATAGGGTTGACTGTTTCAGTTCTAAACCTATAATTGTAAGATCTTCGTTACCGAAAGTATTTAGCAGGAATGCGTCAAGCTGTTTCCGTACTAGGATGCACGCTCGTATTTTAGCATTTACCTTACCTTGATAGAGTCTGTAGTTTCTGTGGTTCAATCCACAGACTCTGTTTTGATTTATCCAGGGCTCCTGGATGAGAAGTACGTCCTCCTGGAGCTCGGAAAGACGTACCTGAAGTGCTGCTGAAGCACTCTTAGAGTGGTGCAGGTTTATCTGTACCACCCGAAGACTGCTCAATGACGGTGTTGTTGGCGTCGTCGTCATCGCTCATCAGTAGGTCATTCTCATCGGCCTCCTGGAAAAGCCCTCCTAAGCTGACCATGGTAGATGCCATGGATTCAGCATCTGAGCAGTGCTCTTCATGTGCCGGATTGTTGCTCGGCGCTGCGAGGTTGACCTCAGCGGGAGTTGCAGTTACTGCTGTCGAAGCGACGGATGGTGCTGTAGCTGCGGGAGTTGCAGTGTTTGGTGTCGGAGCAACGGGTGGTGCTGCAGCTGTAGGTGGCACGTTTGCGGTTACCGTCTGTGTGGCATTTTTAGTTTTATATATCCACATCATTGTCTCGGTGAAGCCGCAGTATATTAAATTGTTCATTTTCTTTATTTGGTCACTGCTTTCATCGGTGATGAGGAGGGTGACGTGAACGAAGGTGTTCCGTGATTCCGAAACCTTCAAGATTTTCCAGTTTCTCACATCGAGGCTGGGGTTGGATATTTGCAGAAGCTCCAGGATAGCCTTTTGGTTATTAGCCATTACATCTGGGATTTTTATGCGACCCCTAGGCCTGTTGGGAATGTCGCATTGCTCTACCAGACAGAGTTTAGCTCCTGGCCATACTTCGCCAATGACCGTTAGAGCCTTTTCGAATAACTCTAACGAGCGTTGGTCGTGGAATGCCATGAGCTTTACTCTGTTCTGATGCCAACCTGCATCGGTACATCTTGCTGGAGTGCCAGGATTGTCCCTTATTACACTAGCGTACGCAACAAGCAGCCTAGCGTTAGCTTTCCTCCAGTTATCAAAGGAGATGCTACCGCTAGGATGTGAGTTGTCTACGACGGCGCGCAAGAGACTGTTCCTGGCTATGTCGCTATACCGGACTCCTTCTTGGATCTTTGATCTCTTTTGTGATCTGGCAATGCCAGGTTCATCGTCAGCAGATCGCTGACGTTTTATGTTATCAGTCCCTTGTGGGGTCTGTGATTGGTTCAGTTGGTTTTTGGCCTTTTGAACCAATTGGTTTTGCTCCGTGGATCTTTGAGCCTCAGGGATTTTGCCAACGGTTGAAAGGATGTAGTTGGCCCTTCGACGGTCACGGTATCGTCGATCATGAGGTCGTACCCGTTTAGCTGGCTTACCAGCGCGAGGTGGGGAGGCATTGCCTGGCGTTGGCTTGCTGGTTCCCGAAGTAGATGCTGCCGTGTCCCCGTTAGGGGGGCTTCTTCTGCCGCGTTCTTCTTAAAGAAGGAAGATAAGGTACTAATATTGTGCCTCTTGGCTTCTTGCGACAATTTAGTCGAGCCGAAAGGTCTGCCTCTTTTCGAGGGAGTAGAAATGGAGGGTCCGTTACCAGACTTCTCCGAAGTTGTTGTTTGTTGTTGTTTTGTTTGTTTGGTTTGTGTATTCATATTTATGGTTCGGTCCTTAGGCCGCCGTAGAAGCCGTCGGGACCTAATGAGATGAGGAGGGACAAAACGGTCACTTACGCCAGAGCCCTTTAGCGCAAGAAGGCATTGGATTGAAACAGGTGTGCGCCCTCACTTGAGTTTGACATAGTAAGTTTGATATGTAACCCCTATAGCCATACATCCCTCGGCCTATGCAGCCCACCTTGGATTGGGGGGTTTTGTTTAAAGAGAGTCTCCTTCTCTCCCACAGAAACACACTTTCACCGTCCCAAAATTGAGGCTAATGCCAGAGACATGACCGTAACATTAACCCCTCATTCAGGCCGGTATCCAGTTCCTACACTGGGAAATCCTAGGGTAGGAGGCGATCTGCGTGCTTCTCAGTTCCGGCTTATCTACTCGACTTACCTTCCCCGATTGGCAACTGGAACTAGGTTGGTTCGCGAGCGGGCTTTTACCGAAGCTATGACCCGCTTCACCACGGAAGATAGCCGTGGCTTTCACTATCCACCACCTGTGACGCGCCCGATGGATAACCCAACCACACGGGATTTTATATTTTATATTTTATATTTTATATTTTATATTTTATATTTTATATTTTATATTTTATATTTTATATTTTATATTTTATATTTTATATTTTATATTTTATATTTTATATTTTATATTTTATATTTTATATTTTATATTTTATATTTTATATTTTATATTTTATATTTTATATTTTATATTTTATATTTTATATTTTATATTTTATATTTTATATTTTATATTTTATATTTTATATTTTATATTTTATATTTTATATTTTATATTTTATATTTTATATTTTATATTTTATATTTTATATTTTATATTTTATATTTTATATTTTATATTTTATATTTTATATTTTATATTTTATATTTTATATTTTATATTTTATATTTTATATTTTATATTTTATATTTTATATTTTATATTTTATATTTTATATTTTATATTTTATATTTTATATTTTATATTTTATATTTTATATTTTATATTTTATATTTTATATTTTATATTTTATATTTTATATTTTATATTTTATATTTTATATTTTATATTTTATATTTTATATTTTATATTTTATATTTTATATTTTATATTTTATATTTTATATTTTATATTTTATATTTTATATTTTATATTTTATATTTTATATTTTATATTTTATATTTTATATTTTATATTTTATATTTTATATTTTATATTTTATATTTTATATTTTATATTTTATATTTTATATTTTATATTTTATATTTTATATTTTATATTTTATATTTTATATTTTATATTTTATATTTTATATTTTATATTTTATATTTTATATTTTATATTTTATATTTTATATTTTATATTTTATATTTTATATTTTATATTTTATATTTTATATTTTATATTTTATATTTTATATTTTATATTTTATATTTTATATTTTATATTTTATATTTTATATTTTATATTTTATATTTTATATTTTATATTTTATATTTTATATTTTATATTTTATATTTTATATTTTATATTTTATATTTTATATTTTATATTTTATATTTTATATTTTATATTTTATATTTTATATTTTATATTTTATATTTTATATTTTATATTTTATATTTTATATTTTATATTTTATATTTTATATTTTATATTTTATATTTTATATTTTATATTTTATATTTTATATTTTATATTTTATATTTTATATTTTATATTTTATATTTTATATTTTATATTTTATATTTTATATTTTATATTTTATATTTTATATTTTATATTTTATATTTTATATTTTATATTTTATATTTTATATTTTATATTTTATATTTTATATTTTATATTTTATATTTTATATTTTATATTTTATATTTTATATTTTATATTTTATATTTTATATTTTATATTTTATATTTTATATTTTATATTTTATATTTTATATTTTATATTTTATATTTTATATTTTATATTTTATATTTTATATTTTATATTTTATATTTTATATTTTATATTTTATATTTTATATTTTATATTTTATATTTTATATTTTATATTTTATATTTTATATTTTATATTTTATATTTTATATTTTATATTTTATATTTTATATTTTATATTTTATATTTTGGTTGGTTGGTATGCAGGCATCTCCTTCTTCAAAGGAGAACACTTAGGTCCCTATGGACCCATTGTGACACCCGTTGGGCATTTGTGCCATCCCTTCAACCTATGCTATCAGCGCGTGTGCTGACTGATCGCGTTGCCAGTTGTCGATTGGGAATCCGGAGTTTCGATCCAATCCGTCCAGTTGATAATTTTACAAAAGTTGTTAATCCTTCCGATGTCCAACGATGCAAGTTCTTCTACACCATTTAAGAAGGGTTTCCCCAGGGTTTCCAGTCTCCTTCTGTATAGCGCTGGGCAATCACAAATAATGTGGTCGGTGGATGGTTCACTGCTACTGTTTCCGCAGTAGTAGCATTCGCTTTTCGTTGCGAATCCCATTCTTCTCGCATGCTTGCCTATGGGTCCATGTCCCGTCAGGAAGGCAATAATCTTCCTTATCTGGTCCCTCTCAAGACTTACCAGGTACGATGCACGTTTCGCGTTGTATTCTGGCCAAGTCATTTTGGCCTTTCTACAGGTTTCTTCATTCTTCCATCTGTCGTTTGCAATTCTAAACGTTAGATTTTCAATGGTACTTTTACAGGTGGATATAGGGCGAAGTGCTACGTGTTCAACGTCGCTTTCCAGCAGGGCTGAGCCCTGTCTGGCCTCTTCATCCGCTCTACAGTTGCCCTCGATTCCGCTGTGTCCGGGAATCCACGTAACCAGAACTCTGTTGTTCCTGGATATCTCGTTAAGAGATTTCCGGCAGGCACTGACCACTTTCGATTTGATGTCACAGGACTTCAACGAGTTTACCGCCGCTAGACTATCCGTGAACAGGAGAATATCCTCCTGTGATATCTTCCTCACGTTGATCACGTCCGCGGCTCGTTTAATAGCAAGTATTTCCGCTTGGAAAACGCTGCAGAAATCTGGAATTCGTGATCTTATATTTAGGCCCAGATCCGCGGAGTAGATACCGTAGCCGACCTTGTCATCCAGTTTGGACCCATCGGTAAATATGTTTATTGGTCCATACATTGCGTTCTCGTTCTCTGCCCACTCCTTTCTGGAGGGCGTTCTAGTTTCGTATAGAACGTTTGATTTCCGTGTGTTTAGCACGTAGTCAGTTTCGAGTGAGATGTTGATATGGTTCAGGATCTTTGAATGTCCGATGGAACGATCCCAATGATCAATCTCGTTTAGTCGAATAGCCGATTTGAGAGCGGAGCATTTGCAGCTCAGATCAGGTGGTAGTAGATTGAGTATCGTGTAGAGAGCCTTAGAGGGGGTCGATCTCATACATCCGGTTATCAGGAGACAAGAGGACCGTTGAACACGATCCAGTTGTTTGAATTTGCTCTTCTTGTCGAGCGCGTACCACCAAACTATAGAGCCGTATTGTAGTATTGGCTTCACTATAGCATTGTAAATCCAGAGTGTTACCTTGGGTTTAAATCCCCATGTTTTCCCGATAGCTTTACGACATGTATATAAAGCTATGAGTGCTTTGCTGGATCTGCTTTCAATGTTCTGTCTCCAATTAAGCTTCCTGTCTAATATAAGGCCCAGGTAGTTCGCCGTATCGGAGAAGTTGAGTTTTATATTTTATATTTTATATTTTATATTTTATATTTTATATTTTATATTTTATATTTTATATTTTATATTTTATATTTTATATTTTATATTTTATATTTTATATTTTATATTTTATATTTTATATTTTATATTTTATATTTTATATTTTATATTTTATATTTTATATTTTATATTTTATATTTTATATTTTATATTTTATATTTTATATTTTATATTTTATATTTTATATTTTATATTTTATATTTTATATTTTATATTTTATATTTTATATTTTATATTTTATATTTTATATTTTATATTTTATATTTTATATTTTATATTTTATATTTTATATTTTATATTTTATATTTTATATTTTATATTTTATATTTTATATTTTATATTTTATATTTTATATTTTATATTTTATATTTTATATTTTATATTTTATATTTTATATTTTATATTTTATATTTTATATTTTATATTTTATATTTTATATTTTATATTTTATATTTTATATTTTATATTTTATATTTTATATTTTATATTTTATATTTTATATTTTATATTTTATATTTTATATTTTATATTTTATATTTTATATTTTATATTTTATATTTTATATTTTATATTTTATATTTTATATTTTATATTTTATATTTTATATTTTATATTTTATATTTTATATTTTATATTTTATATTTTATATTTTATATTTTATATTTTATATTTTATATTTTATATTTTATATTTTATATTTTATATTTTATATTTTATATTTTATATTTTATATTTTATATTTTATATTTTATATTTTATATTTTATATTTTATATTTTATATTTTATATTTTATATTTTATATTTTATATTTTATATTTTATATTTTATATTTTATATTTTATATTTTATATTTTATATTTTATATTTTATATTTTATATTTTATATTTTATATTTTATATTTTATATTTTATATTTTATATTTTATATTTTATATTTTATATTTTATATTTTATATTTTATATTTTATATTTTATATTTTATATTTTATATTTTATATTTTATATTTTATATTTTATATTTTATATTTTATATTTTATATTTTATATTTTATATTTTATATTTTATATTTTATATTTTATATTTTATATTTTATATTTTATATTTTATATTTTATATTTTATATTTTATATTTTATATTTTATATTTTATATTTTATATTTTATATTTTATATTTTATATTTTATATTTTATATTTTATATTTTATATTTTATATTTTATATTTTATATTTTATATTTTATATTTTATATTTTATATTTTATATTTTATATTTTATATTTTATATTTTATATTTTATATTTTATATTTTATATTTTATATTTTATATTTTATATTTTATATTTTATATTTTATATTTTATATTTTATATTTTATATTTTATATTTTATATTTTATATTTTATATTTTATATTTTATATTTTATATTTTATATTTTATATTTTATATTTTATATTTTATATTTTATATTTTATATTTTATATTTTATATTTTATATTTTATATTTTATATTTTATATTTTATATTTTATATTTTATATTTTATATTTTATATTTTATATTTTATATTTTATATTTTATATTTTATATTTTATATTTTATATTTTATATTTTATATTTTATATTTTATATTTTATATTCTATATTTTACTAGTGGGCCCGGCAATGCTTCGCTATTGCATAATTGAAGAAAATTCACATTATTATCTTCATATAACATATTTAACGGCCCAACAAATATTATCTCCAAGAAACCGTTTTCGCGCTTCACCTTTCGCCCACTTAGTAAAAATAAAATGTTCGTTGTAGAGCCGCTGCTCTAAGGCTTAAAGTCTTTTGCCACGCCCCTTCCGCCCACGTATAGAGATAAATATTTTGTCTGTATATTCTGCTATATTGCCGAGTATACAAGGGTATCAAATATAATCCACTCCCCCCACTATTCGAATTTAAATGTTTACCTTCATACGCATAAAAGTAGAATCGTTGTTTCAAATAGGGTTTAAAAAAATCCGAAAAGAAAAAACATTTCGTCTACGTCTTCGTTGTGGCACGTATTATCTGCATATCAAATTGTATCGCTCTAGCCCAAAAACTATTTTAAATGGTATCAGTGTAGACCTAAAATGCAGTTTGACCACGCCCACTCCGCACCCTTATCTAAAAGTTATAACTGTTGTACCGAGTAATATACATATATCAAGTTTTGTCTCTCTAGGAATAAAATACATTTTTGCCACTCCTCCTCCGCCCACCGATTGGAAATACAAATTTCGTCTGCAAATTGCAACCAGTCCTGCCAAGTTCTACCTGTGTTCTAAATATTACCTCTCTAGGATTAAATTACAGTTTTTCCACGCCTTCTCTGCCCACTGATTGAAAATAAATATTTCATTTGCAAATTTTAGATATTTCTGCCGAGTACAACTTGTGTACCAAATTTTATCTCTCTAGCTACCTCTGACATACTATGAAAATTCAAATTGTTTCCCCAGTCAGACAAAACTCCAATTTTATTTAATAGATTTAGTACCGATTCTCTCTCCTGAAAAGTAATCGAAAAACACATATCTATTAAGTAAATGAAAAACAAATCACTGTTTTAATCTGCGCAGCTTCGATTTGTCCTCAACACCCTGGCGTACGGACAATTGTACGGAAGTGCGTTGGCAGCGCCTCGGCACTTTTTACCAATTTCTGTCCAAATAGCATATTCATATCTCTAGGCGAACGGAAATATACTGCGTAATCTTGAGGACGATCAAACTATTACTATGGCAGTTATAAGGGTTTATTTAAAAAGGGGCGTGGCACCGTCCACTTCCGCCCAGGCTGTAATTAATACTGCACCAACAACATATTTACTCATCTTCATACCTCAGATAGTTCATGAGATATTGCGTTTTTAATTTTCAAGTTGTATAGGCGGTGCCACGCACCTTTATCCAATCACAACTAAGTACAGCCAGAGACTAACAACTGGTCATCAGTACCACTTTCTAAAATTATCTTATAAATCAGCCTCTTAGAAAAGCCGTCCGAGCTATTTTTGAAAGAGGGCGTGGCACCGCCTTCTTCTTCCCTGGCAGAAATTAATACTACTCCAACAACATATATACAAAATCTCATCTTCTCACCTCTAATAAATCATGAGATATAGCCCTTTTAATTGTCAAGTTGTATGGGCGTTGCCACGCTTCTTTATCCAATCACAACCAAATATAGCCAGGGACTATCAACAGGTCAACAGTACCCCTTGGTAAAATTTTCGTATCAATATGTATTTAAGAAAAACCGTCACATCGATTTTTGAAAAGGGGGCGTGGCAACCACCACTTCCACATTGGCTGTAATTAATACTACTCCAACAACATATATACCAAATCTCATCTTCATACCTCTGATAGTTCATAAGATATAGCCCTTTTAAATTTTAAGTTGTATGGGCGGTACCACTCCCCTTTATCCAATCACAACCAAATATAGCCTGGGACTATCAACAGGTCAACAGTACCACTTGGTAAAATTATCGTATCAATCGATCTCCAACAACATATATAGCAAATCTCATCTTCATACCTCTGATAGTTCATGAGACATAGCCCTTTTGATTTTCAAGTTGTATGGGCTGTGCCACGCCCCTTTATCCAATTGCAACCAAATAATGCCAGGGATTATCAACAGGTCAACAGTACCACTTGGTAGTACCATTTTCGTATCAATCGGTCTATAGAAAAAGCCGTGTGAGCGATTTTTAAAAAGGGAGCGTGGCACCGCAAACTTTTAGCAAAAAAATGTGTTTAAACCATCCGGATAATCTAACGAACAAAACAAAAACAATTTTGAAAATCGGTCCAGCCGTTTCTGAGTTTTAGCAAGACAATTCATTTTTATATATTATATATAGATATTTTATATTTTATGGTTGGTTGTTTGGTGTGCGGGCATCTCCTTCTTTGAGGAGAACACTTAGGTCCTTATGGACCTATTGTGACACCCGTTGGGCATTTACGCCATCCCTTCAACCTATGCTATCACCGCGTGTGCTTCCTGATTGCGTAGCCAATTGTCGATTGGGAATCCGGAGTTTCGATCCAATTCGTCAAGTTAATAATTTTACAAAAGTTGTTAGTCCTTCCCATATCCAAGGATGCAAGTTCCTCTACACAATTTAAGAAGGGTTTCCCCAGGGCTTCCAGTCTCCTTCTGTATAGGACTGGGCAGTCACATATAATGTGGTCGGTAGATGGTTCACTGTTGCTATTCCCGCAGTAGTTACATTCGCTTTTCGTTGCGAATCCCATTCTGCTCGCATGTCTGCCTATGGGTCCACGTCCCGTCAGGAAGGTAATAATTTTTCTTATCTAGTCCCTCTCAAGACTTACCAGGTACGATGTACGTTTCGCGTTGTATTCTGGCCAAGTCTTTTTGGCCTTTCTACAGGTTTCTTCATTCTTCCATCTGTCGTTTGCAATACTAAACGTTCGATTTACAATGGAACTTTTGCAGGTGGATATAGGGCAAAGTGCTACGTGTTCTAAGTCGCTTTCCTGCAGGGAAGAGCCCTGTCGGGCCTCTTCGTCCGCTCTGCAGTTGCCCTCAATTCCGCTGTCCGGGTATCCACGTAACCAGAACTCTGTTATTCCTGGAAATCTTGTTAAGAGATTTTTGCAGCCACTGACCACTTTCGATTTGATGTCACAGGATTTCAACGATTTTACCGCCGCTAGACTATCCGTGAGCAGGAGAATATCCGCCTGTGATATCTTCCTCACGTTGATCACGTCCGAGGCTCGTTAAATAAAAAAAAAAACCCCTGCAGAAGTCTGGAATTCTCGATCTTATACTTAGGCCTAGATCCGCGGAGTAGATATCATAGCCGACCTTGTCATCTAGTTTGAACCCATCGGTAAAGATGTTTATTGGCCCATACATTGCCTTTTCGTTCTCTGCCCACTCCTTTCTGGAGGGCGTTCTAGTTCCGTAGAGAATGTTTGATTTCCGTGTATTGAGCACGCTTAGATCAGGTGGTAGTAGATTGAGTATCGTGTAGAGAGCCTTAGAGGGTGTCGATCTCATACATCCGGTTATCAGGAGTCAAGAGGACCGTTGAACACGATCCAATTGTCTAAATTTGCTCTTCTCGTCGAGAGCGTACCACCAAACTATGCAGCCATATTGTAGTATTCGCTTCAATATAGCATTGTAAATCCAAAGTGTTACCTTGGGTAAAATCCCCAGGTGTTCCCGATAGCTTTACGGCATGTATATAAAGCTATAAGTGCCTTGTTGGATCTGCTTTCAATGTTCTGTCTCCAATTAAGCTTCCTGTCCAATAAAAGGCCCAGGTAGTAGTTCGCCGTATCGGAAAAGTTGAGTTGTTTATTGCCAAAATATTTGTTGGCTCTAGCGGGCGATTTCTGTTCTGACTGAAAAGTACTAGTTCTGTTTTATCAGGGTTCGCATTAAGTCCTCTGCTGGTACACCAGTTTGCCAGGATGTTGATATAGTCCTGCATCATTTGTTCTGTCATGATGCAGAGGGGTTCGATGTTGCTGAAAGCTTCCCCTATGTCCATAAAGACAACTAGAGAAAATTCTTTCTTATCTAATGATTTCTCTATGGGATACAATAGTGCATGGAGTGCGGTTTCTGACAATTTCCCCTTTGTGTAAGCTTGTTGAGCATTCGAAAGGAGATTCGGGCCGATTGAATTTTTGATAATGTCGTCCATGATTCTCTCAAGGGTTTTCAAAAGGAATGAAGTAAGACTTAAGACTAAAGCCCTTCGCTTTGGTGTGTGATGGCTTTCCCGCCTTTGGGATGAAGACCACCTTAGCCGTTCCCCATCGTATTGGCAGGTAGGACAATTTCACACAGCCGTATAAAATAGCCTCCAGCCATGGCTATAGTATCTCCAGGGATTGTTGAAGTTCGGCGGGTATAATGTCGTCCGGACCGGGAGATTTGTAAGGATCAAAGTAGTTGATGGCGTCTTTGATCATGTTTCTTTCACCTACCGGTATTCTATCGCATAAGTCGGTAAGTGCGACGGTTATGGAGTTGGACCCTCCCATAGGGAAGTGGGTATCTGATAGAATTTCCAAGGTTTCCCTTGAGGATTCAGTCCAGGTACCATCATTTTTCATTATGTATGCCGGGGCGCTAGTGTTGGGTACCCGCGGGGAGAGCGGGTACCCGGGAAAGGGACTAAAGCAAGAAAGGTAGGGGAAATGCATTACGCATTCGTGACAGAAGTCACGTTATGTCGGACTCTCCAATATGGCATACCGACTAAAACCCCTCCCTCTCTCCTCTCCGGGAAGAAATCCACCTCGGAACCGCTTACGCATTACTTCAAGGTGGTTCCCATGTGGCCATATACGCCAACCTTCTCGATTGACCTGCTTACAGGCCCCCGCTTGCTCTCCGCTGCACCTCAGGCAACTGCGGCGTCAAGGTCTAACTTTTTGCACTTAAGGATCTGCTCCGCGTATTTTGCTACCGCGATCCAATTTCCTCCACTGGTCATCATAATATTTATAATATTATCGGCTGTTATTGTTCCCACCTCGTCTGCCAGTTGCTGACGATGAGCCAGCCAGCGTGTGCACACGAAAAAAGTATGTTCTGCGTCATCTACAACCTCATCTGTTTCGTACAAACAGTATGGATTGTCACATTTTCCTATTTTATTCAGGTACTTCCTAAAGTATCCGTGTCCGGTTAACATCTGGGTTAGGTAGTAGTTTACCTCTCCACATCGTCGATCCAGCCAAATTTGGATGCTTGGTATAAGCTTTGCTGTCCACCTTCCTTGGACGTCCCAGGGTTGCCGGATATCTTCATTAGGTATAATGTGCGTCGTTCTCTTGCTAACAGGTCAATTGGAATCGTGCCTGCTATTACCAGTACAGCGGCTGCTGATACTGTGCGATACGCCGAACAGATTCGTAAAGCAGCTGTCCTCTGCACAGCTAAAATAGACTGTGCCCTCTTTTTTATTTTAACGCCTCCGGCCCATATTTCACATCCATAGAGCATGATGCTGTTTGCGGCCTCCATCAGTAATTTGCGCCTGTGCTGCAGCGGTCCTCCTATGTTTGCCATTAGGCGGCTTAGCTGCGCAGTTGTTTTTCCGGCTCTGTTAGCCGCATGTTGTATCTGGACTGCGTATGTGAGTTTAGAATCCAGTCTTAATCCCAGATATTTCACCGATTTCTGGGTCGTGATTGTGACATCTCTAATATTCACATCCAACTCTACGGGAATGTGACGCCGCGTAAGTAGAAGTATTTCAGTTTTCTGCATTGCCAATTGTAAACCATGAGTATCAAGCCAAGATTTCGCTCTTATCATAACTTGTCTCAGCTTACGTTGTGTGTCGCCCGTGTTTCGAGCCGTGATAACGGCTGCAATGTCGTCGGCATATCCTACTAAGAAAGTGCCCTCAGGCATTTCCATCTTCAGGATTCCGTCGTAGCTGACGTTCCACAGGTCTGGTCCCAGTATTGATCCCTGAGCCGCTCCGGAAGTGACTTGTTTCCTTTTTGGTCCGCTGCTCGTGTTGTACAAAAGCTCCCTGTCTCTTAGGTAGCTTCCTATTATCCTCATAATGTACTGTGGGATAGAGAAGTTTTCCTCTAACGCGTCCAGTACGTCCTTCCATCTTAAGCTATTAAAAGCATTCTTCACATCCAGCGTGGCGAGGAGTACAACAGGTCTACTGTAGTGGTTTACTCGTTGTACGGAATCTACTACCTCCGTCACTTCTCTTAGGGCTCCAATTGTTGATCTACCCGGTCTGAAGCCGTATTGTCTACTGGATAAGCCACCTCTAGCATCTATCGCGTTTGTAAGCCGTGGCTTTATCAACCTCTCAAACAGTTTCCCCGCAGTATCCAGCATACAAAGTGGCCTGTATGATGACGGGGCTTCTGGGTCTCCTTTTCCTTTGCTAATAAGCACTAGCTGTTGCCTTTTCCAAACTTCTGGGAATACACCTTCCCCCAGGCAGGCGTTATACATGTCCAGCAAAAGGTCAGGCTTTTTATTGACAATCTCCTTGATCACCTCTGCGGGTATACCATCGGGGCCAGGTGCCTTGTTAGGTCGTCAACCGTGCGCAGCTGCACTGAGTTCATTTACCGTGAACGGGGTGAACTCAATAGTGTTCGCGGTATCCAAATTTTCCTCCCTGATTTCATGTGTCGGAAACAGGGCTGTTACAATTCTCTCCATTGTCACCTCATCCATCAGTCCCACAGATTTCTTTGCACTCAGCTTCTCTGTGACAATTTTATAGCCAAGGCCGTAGGGGTCGTTGTTAATATCTTCGCGAAGTTCCTCGAAAATTTTCCGCTTGCTTGAGAATATGGCTTTTCGTAGAGATTTTCTCGCTTCTTTGTATGCTGACCCTCTGCGTCTTGCCCTTGTAGACCTTCGCCTGCATCGGAGACAGTCCCGCCTGATGTCGGCGATATTATCGTTCCACCAATATACCGCTTTCTTCCTGATGTTTGGAGGGTTCGTCTTTGGCATGGCCTTATCACAACCGTGACTTATTATGTCCATAACTCGATTGGTCCTTGACCGTGCGTCCCCTGCGGGTTCGTCTTCCAGGTACTTTTTGTCAATTTCACTTATAAGTGCAGGTACATTTAGTTTTCGCGCGTCCCATTTTCGACCGTATCTCGCATTGCTGTTCGTAATCACGTTTTCATTAGATCCAAAGGAGTATGAGATATACTGGTGATCGCTACCGGTATATATTTCCAAGACCTTCCAGTTCACTAGTTTGTTCGCAACTCTCTCAGATACTAAGGTTATATCCGGGATAGTTCCTTCGCATCCTGCCCGTCTGAAAGTTTGCAACGTTTAGTCCCGTTCTGGCGGCCATGTTAATAATTCTTTTGCCTCTTGAGTTGGTGTGTGGCATACCCCATTCCGTCGCCGGGCGTTAAAATCGCCCGCAACAATAAAATTCCCTCCGGTATCCAATATTGTATCTTCAATACCCTGCAACTTCTGTTCAAATTCACCGACACTGTCACTAGGTGTCAAATAGCAGCTCATAAGAGTAATCCCGCAGATCTTCATCCAAACGAAGCAATTTCCTTTGCCCACTGTCCTAGGTCGAAGTTGCCGAGTGTCAGGTATCCACAAGGCTGCAGTTGCGGTGTCATCTTCGAGCCAGCATCCACTATTCTTTGGGGCGTATTGCTCGCTTACAACCACGATATCGGCTCGTTGCTCGAGAACAATCTGTGACAGGAGAGAATCTGCCACCTTTCCTCTGTGCATATTCAGTTGTAGTATCCTCATTGATTCTGTCCTCCTCCAGATTTGCAGGCCCTTGATCCTGGCATATGATCTATTGCCTTGCCGGCATCCTTGGCACACAGGCAGCATTTAACCGCGTTTTTGCACTCCTTAAGTCTATGGCCTTTATCACCGCATCGGATACAAAGACCCATCCCTTTTCTGTCTGGGCCTTTACAGTCCCATTGTTTATGTCCGGTTGCAAAGCATCGATAGCAACGCGTCAGTTCTTCTCTGAGCTTAATCCTGCATCGACTCCATCCGATTTTAATTTTCTCCTTTTTTACCATTACATTAGCGCCGGCTGCTGGTAGTGAAACGAAGGCTCTGCGCTGTTCCCGACTATTCGCATTCGTTACGCGAATTGTGATGTCCGACGTCTTTACCTCGCAATTCGCGTAACGAATGCGAATAGTCGGGAACAGCGCAGAGCCTTCGTTTCACTACCAGCAGCCGGCGCTAATGTAATGCTAAAAAAGGAGAGAATTAACTTAACAATTAATAAATCACAACATCCCACCCCCCTTTAATGAGAACGATCTCCCGGTGTTAAGTTCCTGGATATTATATCCGCTATCGCCAAGTATTCATGTGAAGAAATCTCGAAGTGCTCAAACTGCAAATTCACTAAATTATACTTTAAAAACCAGGGCCCTTCTTCGGTTTTCTGGAACATGCGTGGTTTGCCTAGATTTGTGTGCGGACCACTGCAGAACATGTTAAATATTAGCCGGGTCAGCAACCACTTTCATTGTTCTTTATAACACCACAATCGATGACTTCATCAAAACGAAAAAATTTTACTCTGTGTGGTTTCCCAAGAACGACCACCAACAAAAAGTTTGTCCCTCTTATCATCCTCCATTAGTTCGTTTGGACTTTTCTTAATCGACGTAATTTGATCAAGATTTTTGTGAACCTCCCGCCGGAAAATGATTCTAATGATTAGGTGTTTTGTTGTTGCTGTTGTATTGCTGTTTTATCACTATTGTTGTTTGTTTGATGTTAGATGTGGGCAGAATGTTCAATTGTCAGTGTAATGGCGTAGACATTGGTGTAGCCAGGATACCAATCATTCATTCCCAATAACTGTAACAACGCTACGGATACGGATTGACCCACAATCGTCGCAACGACCAAGCAATGTTAGCGGAAAAAGACATGGCGGACGCTCGATGTGTAGTTCGACTGACAATTGGCGTTTATTTATTCCGTATACCTCCGAAAGGACCACTCGAGCAACTACAGGTACATCGTAGTAACGCAGGTACATCTTTACGGTGAATTCGTGGTCTTTGATGATTGTAGTACAGATGCGGCAAGAAACGGCTCAGTTTCTTCTTGATAATTTGTCCTCAAGCTGCATAATTGTTGAAATTAGTAATTTACTGGATGATCTGCTCGGGGGAGATGGTTGTGGAATCTACATATACTTTGCGATTAATTGGAGATTCGACAGTAGCACTCGCTCTTTAGTTTTATTTCTTTGTTTTACTCTGCTGTCAATTACTTATTCTAGTACTTAGTATCTATCAATTTTTCTTTTATTTATATACACCTATATTAGGGTGGGGCGATTTGAATATCATAATGGGCGCTTCGCGTTTCTGATTCTTGGGATTGTACTGAGCAAAAAAGTCCAATAGACCGTAGGTCTACGATGAAAATCGAGCTTCCCCATTTTGACTTGAAGTTTTTTCTCAAACTTTATTTTTTTTTTGAAAATTTGCAAAATTTTTTGGGATCATATTTCATAAACTATTTTAAATTTTGACTTATTTTCAAAAGTAAGGTTATAGCTATGGTCTCGGACTACAATTTCTCTGAACGTATTACTTAGAAAAAACATTGTTTTCATGTCTAAAAGGCGAAAATGTAGAAAATTCACCACGTTTTGTCACGTGTTTTTTTTTTTAGATATTTTGGCCAATAACAGCCTAACCATAGAGATTTTCCATAGATAAAATATTTATAAATTACCATTTTCAGTTGTTAAGTTCATAGCGCAAAATCATAAAAATGTTCTATTTCTTATTATTATTCTAATTTTATACCATCACCCTTAGGGATGACGTATTAAAGGAGACGAGTTAGACCCCAAATGTCTTAAGACCAAATTCGTTTCAGGACTTTCTAAGACGACCAGTACTAATATTTTTCAAAACGAACTTATGGGATTGTAAATGGGCAGAATAGCCCCACCCCTTATGGTACCTCCCATACAAAATTACCTATTTCACTGTACGACACGATTTTTCACCCATGATCAAACTGACCAGATTCTGAAAATATAGCTCAAAATAAAATATACGTATCTCCCAGTTTTTCTAGATCAGCTCATTTAAGTTTTTTACGACCAATTTAATTTTTGGAGCTAAGCTCCCATACAGCGACTACTCCCTGTTCGCAGAACTCTGCGTGTTGTTAACAGATTTTGGTGAACTTTTTTTTTAATGTTATTCAAATAGTCAGGAGCGGGCTATGACGAAGACCAAATTTTAAATTTGTCACAAATTAAGTTTGTCTCAAATTGAATTTGTCAACAAATTTTGATGCTTTTTTTTAATATTTTTCAAATGGCCAGAAGCGGGTTCTAACGAAGCCAAAATTTAAAATTTGTCAATAATAAAAAATGTCACAAATGGCCAACAATTAAAATTGTCCCAAATTTTTTTTGAATGTTTTCCAACTATCTAGGATCGGGTTCTGACCAACAGTATTCAGCCAGCATATACCTATATATGTTTTATGACTTAGCAACCCTACACATGAAAAAATTGCTATTATAATTTTTGTGATAATTGTTTTGTGACAAACTTTAATTTTGGGCTTTGTCAGAACCTGCTCCAGGCCATTTGAAAAATATAAAAAAAGTTAATCAAAATCTGTTGACAAATTAAATTTGTGACAATTTCAAATTTTGGCTTCGTCAGAACCAGCTCCTGGCCATTTGAAAAACATTAAAAAAAAGTTCATCAAAATCTGTTAACAACTCGCTGAGTTCTGCGAACAGGAAGTAGTCGCCGTATGGGAGCTTCCCTCCAAAAATTAAATTGCTCGTAAAAATCTTAAATGAGTTGATCTAGAAAAACTGGAAGATACGTATATTTTTATTTTAGCTATATTTTCAGAATCTGGTCAGTTTGATCATGGGTGAGGCCAAAAGTTTAAATTTGTCTTACAGTGTTTTTGGAAAATTTAATATTTCTTTCATAACTTCCAAACGGATGATCGTAGTATATTTGAATTTGGTCAGTTTATTTATCTTGCAAAAGTAGACAAACCCTAAGGAAACGGAAACGTTTGTCACCCCCCTTCCGGTACCTCCCATACAAATGACCGAATTAACCATTATAGTTTTTCATACACATCTTTTTTTCTAAGTAAACTAAATTCAATCAACAGTGAATAAATATAAACTATATTAGTTCACGCGTACTGGTACCTCCCATACAAAATGACCTATTTTTGGAAAATTAATATTTCTCCCATAACTTCCAAACGGACACTTGGGGGGTAATGGAAATTGGTCGATTATTTTATATTGTTATAGGTGGCAAAACCCAAGGAAACCTACCTATCTGACACACCCCTTCTGGTACCTCCCATACAAATGACCGAACTCACCCCTATAGTCTTACATACATTACTTTTTTGTAAGTACACTGAATTCAGTCAAATTATGCGTAAGATGTCCGGTTATGAAAATATGAATCAGGAATGAATATGGACTATATTGGATCACCCCTTCTGGTATCTCCCATACAAACTCATATATTATCTTAACTAGGGTCTTGTCTACAATTTTTGTGTTCGTATTGGATCGAAAATCTCAATGGTTTGGCTGTTATAGGCCAAAATATCTAAAAAACGTTACAAAAAGTGGTGAATTTTCTACATTTTCGACTTTTTGGCCATGAAAACGAAGTTTTTTCTAAGTAATATGTTCAGGGAAATTGTAGTCCGAGACAATAGCTATAGCCTTACTTTTTAAAATAAGTCAAAATTTCAAATAAAAAACAAAAAAAAACTTAATTTCCTTTTGCACCCCATGAATGAGGTATGGGAAAGCTTCTCGCGTTGTTGTGAATTAACACGCTTTCTATTTTTAGATTCACAACTAACGGCACCTACTTGTTTATCGACGAATGCGTACGTCACTGTTTTGAGAAGCTCTTACTAGACACGCCGATTGAATCGACGCTTAATACTGCGAAGTTGCTGTCAACAACATTCGAGGGGAGCCGACAATGAAAGACAAATTTATTTTTTTTTTTTTCTTTTAAGATGACTGGAGCCAGGTGCGATCTCCCGCATGGTAGTCGCGTGTTCTAACCACTATGCCACGGCCGGTCCCTTTCAAATTTCAAATAGTTTACGAAATATGAGGCCAATAAAATTAGCAAATTTTCGAAAAAAAAATAAAGTTTGAGAAAAAACTTTATCAAAATGGGGAAGCTCGATTTTCACCGTAGACCTATTTTCTAGTGGACTTTTTTGCTCAGTACAATCCCAAGAATCAGAAACGCGAAGCGCCCATTAAGATTTTTTTTTCTTCCATACAAATTGCCCCGCCCTAACCTATATACCTCCATATCAGCTATGCCCAACGTCAATGTATGCGATTTGTTCGAGTGTGTTGGGTTTGCGTAAAAGCTCTTTTATTATTATTTCGTCAAACAGTGTGATGCAAAAGTGACGCACTTCGTCACAACTGACGTTAAATATCGTTGCATTACAGATTATATATTATTTTTGTTAAAATAAAGATTGAGACTTCCGAAAATTTCTACCCTTACTTACAAAAAAACCTTCTTTAGAGCACCTTAAAAAATGCCATCATCAAAAGGACGACAGGGTTTGGATAACGCAAGCGAAACAATAAAATACGCTTTTTTAACATTGTTTTCGCCGGGAAGCTTTTTTCTCAGCGGAGTAACTACACCGCAGTAAAACACCCAAAGAACTTTAAAAAATAAGATAAAGTCTTGCTTGTTAATGGTGTGCTGATCGATGTAACACTAAATTTTTACTTCATTTCTTTTCTTATGCTAAGCTAGACTCAATGCAATGTTTTTCAATTGTGCTTTGTAGGTTAAACAATGTCATTGGAAATATATAAAAGAACAACAACAATGCTTCAATGCAGTAATTCAACAAAACCAGTTTTCGCTAAGCATTGAGTGATTTTGTCATTTCTTTTAACTAGTTGATTATACTTCAATGATCATTAACAGTGTGGAAAATACATATAGGACTATTTAGAATTGGATACAATATAAGTAACTATATAAATGATTTTTAATGTTTTGTTTTTTAATGAAAATTTTAATTCTATAGATATTTTTATAATTTTAAATATTTAGTTGAATGTGAAAGGCCGCAACATAGTCCCGCCTTGGAAGCTTCTTCCAACCATTTCATATGACAGCGGCCTAGTCCATGGGCAGTGGACACAAACGGTGGATACTTCTTTTCAATTTCCCTGATTTTGTCTGGATGGTGGCGACTCTAATTAATCCATCGTCACCGTAATGGGTCTCGATTACGCGTCCCAACAGCCAGGTTGATGGTGGCATATTGTCCTCGGATATAAGGACTAAAGTCCCATTATCTAGATTTTTAACTTCCTTCTGCCATTTCATTCTTTCCTGCATTAGCGTTAGGTATTCTCTGGACCACCTTCTCCAAAACATTACTTGTACTGCCTGAATTCCTTTCCATCGGTTGAAGTGCGATATGTTTAATTCCTCCTCATCTATTGGCTCCGGGAATGAGTTCAGTGGCCTTCCAATTAAAAAATGCCCCGGAGTTAATGCCTCAAGATCATTTGCGTCGGATGACAGTGGGCAAAGTGGCCTTGAATTCATAACTGCTTCAATTTGTGTAACTGCAGTGTTTAGTTCTTCGTAAGTTAATGAAGCTGAGTTGCTGTGCCGCACCAGAAGATACTTGGCAATTTTCACAGCACTTTCCCACAAGCCTCCAAAATGTGGTGATCGAGGTGGAATAAAATGAATCTGGATGCCTCGATTCGCACATTCATGGTTAATGGCATCTTTGCCTGTTTCTGTGAACATAGTGATTGTGGACTTGTTCAACTTCCGATCCGCTCCAACAAAGTTTGTGGCATTATCGCAATACAAGTTGGAGCAAAAACCCCTCCGTGCAAAGAAGCGCTTCAGTGCTGCAATAAAAGCTTCGGTGCTCAGGTCAGACACCACTTCTATGTGGCAAGCTTTAGTTAGGAAGCAAACAAAAATGGCAAGATACACCTTATATGGACGTTTACCTCTAATTTTGTAATGAACCGTTATGGGACCGGCAAAATCCACCCCTGAGTGCTCGAAAGGACGAGCATTTCCTCTAACCCTATATGAAGGCAAGTCACCCATCAATTGAACTAGAGGTTTTGGTTTATATTTGAAGCAACGTATACATTTTCGAACAACTTTGCGTGCTATCTTTCTCATATTAATAACCCAAAACCGTTGGCGAACAAAGGCTGATAAAGCTACAGCTCCTGCGTGTAAATTAAGTTTATGAATGTAGTCTACCAATGCAGTCACAGCTTCATGATTTCCTGGCAAAAAAAATGGGATGTTTCACTTCAAATGGAAGCGCTGATTTTGTTAAACGTCCACCTACTCTTAGCAAGGGTATATCAGCATTATCCAAAAACGGATATAATTGTTGAATAGAGACGGATTTTGCATTTTTATTTAGTATTAGGTTTTGTTTTTCGTGAAAAAATAATACGTTTTGTATATTAAAGACAATGTAACTTAAACCACCCTGCAATTCTGGTACAGTTAAATATGAGTCCATCTTACGCTTTTCTTTACATTTTATGATCCTACGCCATCGATAAATAAGACCAAATACTCTTTGCATTTTTGGGAAATTAGTACAGAACTTGCAACTAGATACTAAATCCGTAGTTTCAGTACAGTTCTTTGTCGTAGTTAAACTAAATTCAGCCCTCCGTTCCTCCATTTCCTCCGCATTCTGTTTGGCATCATAATACACTTTAGGCCACTTATCCCTTGATTCAAATAAAAATGAAGGTCCATTAAACCACAATGTAGAGACTTTCAAATCGGAGGGATACATTCCCCGGGACACAATGTCAGCTGGATTATGCTTACCCTCGACTTTATACCAATCTGTAACTAATGACAAACTGTGAATTTTACTGACTCTATTAGCTATAAATGTGGACCATCTAGAGGGATGTGACGACAACCACTGAAGAACTAGAGTAGAATCGGTCCAGTAAAAGGTAGCAGAAAATTTTAACGAAATTGACCTTTTCAAGCGTTCCATAAGTTTGACCAACAACAGTGCGCCCTCAAGCTCTAAGCGAGGCAGTGAAATTGATTTCAAGGGAGCCACGCGAGATTTGGCAGCCATTAAGTGCATACTAAACTTTCCCTTCATATCCCTTGTTCGTATGTACACAACTGCGCCGTATGCTCTAACTGACGCATCAGAGAAACCATGCAATTCTATAGACATTATTTGGTCTACAGACCAAAATGACCTTGGAAACTCCATGTCTTTCAATAAAAATAACTCTTTTTTAAACCGTTTCCATTGGGTAGTCAATTCATGAGGCAATGATTCATCCCAATCCAATTTCAAAAGCCATAAATGTTGTGGGAAAATTTTACCCAAGACTATAACGGGATTTATTAGGCCCAAAGGGTCATAAAGTTTTGCAATATCTGAAAGCACAACTCGTTTTGAGGATTTTGAATTCGGTATATCAGTATAAGAAAAATAGAACATATCCTTCTTAGAATCCCACATAATACCTAAGGTTTTAGCACAATCTTCAGTTTTTATAGCAAGAGTTTCATGAGTAGAGTTAAGGTCTGTACAGTTTGATCTCCATTTATGGAGTTCAAATTTGCCGCAGCTAAGAATATTTAATACTTCCTCTCTTAGACGAATAAGCTCTTCCATAGAATTAGCTCCAGCTAACATATCATCCATATAAAAGTTATTTAAAATCGCGTTGCTTCCCAAGGTATGTGTTTCACTATACATCTCTGCCAAATATTTTAAGCAGCGAACGGATAAAAATGGTGCAGAGCTTGTACCATAGGTAACCGTTTTTAATTTCAAAACTTTGATGGCCTCAGTCTTTTGAGGACGCCACAATATACATTGATACATGCAATCGTCTTCATGAAGTTTAATTTGTCTGAACAACTTAGCAATATCCGCCGTTAAGGCATATTTGTACGATCGAAAACGAACTAAGATATCAAAAAGATCAGCTTGGAGACGAGCACCAACAAACATCTGGTCATTTAAAGACAGTCCATTATCAGTTTTAGATGAAGCGTCAAACACGACTCGCAATTTCGTGGTTGTGCTCTCTAAACGAATAACGGGATGATGTGGTATAAAATATTTTACCAACCTTAAATCAAAGTCTTCAGCTAAAACTTCCAAATGACCCAATAGTGCATACTCTTCAATAAATTTTGTATAATCATTTTTTAATTCAGGATTTCGATCTAATTTACGTTCTAAGTTTAAGAAACGTTTCAGGGCAATGTTGTAAGATTTCCCCAGTGAGCAGTACCCATTGCGAAAAGGTAGTCGCACAATAAACCTTCCGCTCGCCGTGCGTTCAACTGTAGAAATGAAGAAATTTTCGCACATCTGCTCAGATGGAGATAAGGAAGTGACACTCTCTTCGTAACTATTTTCGCATTTCCAAAACAATTCGACTAATTTTTTGAGCGTGTTATCTTCATCACTATCTGAATTTTCAGATACAACTAGCGAATTCAAAGCCTGATTACTACATTCTCCAACTACTACCCAACCTAATAGGGTTTTTTGTAGAACAGGAAGATTATCAGCCAGCCTTATTTGATCCACCGCTAATAATTTAAAAAAGAGACCAACACCAAGCAGCATGTCTACTCTGCTGCATTGGTTAAAATATGGATCGGCTAATTTAAGATTTTTCGGTAAATTCCAACTTTCAATATTAATTGAACCATTTCCAGAATAATTGGTGATTTCTGGCAGGATATATAACTCCAAGCTGCAGCAAAAATCAGATAACCTTGACTTTATTAATGTGTTTACCTTTCCATCAATGTCAGCATTGGAATTTCCTATACCGCTTATTTTTACCAACGACCTTTTGCACGGGAGCCTTAATCTGTCAGCAAGACTAGCAGTTATAAAGTTTAATTGACTACCAGAATCTAAAATGCATCTTATTTCATGAAACCTTCCAGAAACATCTTTTACAAATATCAACGCAGTAGCCAAAAAATTCATTGTAGAAACAGAAATTATTGAGCTATATAAAGCCGCATTTTCATTAACACCTCTTTCATCTTCCTTTTGTGTATCAACTGTTCTAGAGTTTACATTTTTCGTATTTTCCCTATGAAGCATGGAGTGATGAGGTTTACCGCATTTCTCACACTTTCCGGCCTTACAATCTCTAAGTGAATGATTGTTGTTTAAACACAAAATGCAAATTGAATATTTCTTTGCCTCAAAATATTTTTGATGTGGTGAAAGGTTCAAAAATGAGGGACATTGAATAAATTTATGTGCTTTGCTACAACAAGGACACATGTTTTCAATAGGGTTTACTGCAACGGGTAAGACTTTAGCTTTAGATTTACGTCCGACACGCTTATTGTGGTTCCGCATATTACCAGTATTATCAACTTTCTCCATATTTACTTCACAACTTTCCAAAGATAAACATCTATTTGTAAGGAATGTTTCTAAACAGCTCCATGATGGTAAGTTATCTACTTTAGCATGCTCATGCCATTTCGCTAATGTCTCATCGTCTAGCTTTAATCGAGCTAAGTAAAATACCAGTACATTCTTTAACTCTTCAACTGAACCTAAGCCTTCGAGAGAATGCAAGTGGGAATTAATTACATCTATTAAGCGTCGCAGTGACTCAGAAGAAGGGTGAGAAACCCGTTCTAAATCAAATAATTCTTTTACATGTGATTGAAATATTACTGATTTATTTTCAAATCGTTTCCTTAACAAACTCATTGCCTTTTTATAGTTAGCACCAGTAAGCTCTAGAAATTCAATTGTTCCTAAAGGTACAGGTCCCAAACAAGATCTGAGATGCACAAACTTAGACAAATCATCCAACTCGCTATCTGAATCTATTATTGATTTGAACGTATTGAACCAATTGGTCCATTCTGTATATTTTCCCGAAAATGCAGGTAATTTTAATTTTGGTAAATTTGATGACGGTCTGGTAAAAACACCGGATCCATTTAAAGTTTGGTTTAATGCCGCGGGCTCATGTGTACTTGAACGTCTTTGGTTCTTCTGAATTACAGATAAGATTTTTGACTTTATTTCACAATAAATATCTTCAAATTGCTGGCGTTTATCAAATTCGTTTTCGTCCGCAGACTCTTGTTCAATTGATGTTTGAATTGCACAAAGTTGAGAAAAGACCGACTCTATCAAACTCAGACGAGTTTCTAATTCGGACACAGTCAAGGAAGCATAATTCTTGAATACATATGTTTTGTTACGCGTCAAAGAATTTTTCAAACTATCTCGCGGTTTAGAAAGATCTTGATCTCGCTTAGCGCCTTTTCCCATATTTACGTATTAATTCGGACTGTGTATCTTGCCACTTACAATTTGATAAAATACCTGTGACCTTAACACTTCACCTTAATTACAACCCCTTGCGACAGCTTAAACGGCGGGGTAAACTCACTTGTGAATATAAATCGCACAGCCAGATGGAAATCAGATCAAACTAGTGATAGGACAGCCAATATGTACAGCACCACTCTTACAACGTAGTTGCAGAATCCTAGATCATAGCTGATGAACACCAAAGCCCAGCATCAAATAACACCTCACAGCTTATCGTCAGCAGCAACAACGTCAAGAGCTCGCTTTGACAACTCCGGCCCACAGCGACAAATTATTTAATTTTATTTGAGACTTTCTTTAAGTCCCTGCTCGGGCGCCAATGTTTTCGCCGGGAAGCTTTTTTCTCAGCGGAGTAACTACACCGCAGTAAAACACCCAAAGAACTTTAAAAAATAAGATAAAGTCTTGCTTGTTAATGGTGTGCTGATCGATGTAACACTAAATTTTTACTTCATTTCTTTTCTTATGCTAAGCTAGACTCAATGCAATGTTTTTCAATTGTGCTTTGTAGGTTAAACAATGTCATTGGAAATATATAAAAGAACAACAACAATGCTTCAATGCAGTAATTCAACAAAACCAGTTTTCGCTAAGCATTGAGTGATTTTGTCATTTCTTTTAACTAGTTGATTATACTTCAATGATCATTAACAGTGTGGAAAATACATATAGGACTATTTAGAATTGGATACAATATAAGTAACTATATAAATGATTTTTAATGTTTTGTTTTTTAATGAAAATTTTAATTCTATAGATATTTTTATAATTTTAAATATTTAGTTGAATGTGAAAGGCCGCAACAAACATCGTTATTTAAAATGTTTCCTGCTTCTCCTTCAACAACTTTTTTCTTCAAATTAGCAATTAAAATTTTTCTTTCCTCATCTACAATATCGGAATATTCTTTATGGCAAGACCTGTAATGCCTTTCGAACAGACATACTGGCTCGGCAACGCTGTTTTGCGTAATCAAAAAATTAGTTTCCAAAACATCATTAAACATTTTAAGCAATACTATAATTCGCTTTTTGATTTGTGTGTACTACCTTCCCGCATGCGTATGTGTGAAGGCACAAAGCTCTTTACGTGTACATGTAAAAGCACAAAAAGCAGTTTTCGCTTGCGATCTCAAGCGGTGGACATAGCTGCTCTATATAAATCTATTTTTTATCTATCTGTATATGCATATATTTTCCTTTTATAAACTTTATCCATGTATATACTTGCATATATATAAATTATGTATACTTCTTATACCAATTTTTATATACATTTAAGTTAACATATTTTCATACCAGTTCATTGTTTAATATTCTGCTCCAATTCTTATACTTTCTCTTATACATTTTTATACCATCACCCTTAGGGATGAGGGTATATACCATTTGATACGACCCAAAAGTGTAACACACAGAAGGAGTCACTTCAGACCCTAGGTTTCTTAGAACCAAATTCGATTCATGACTTTTTAAGTCATTTGAGCCATGTCCGTCTGTCTGTCTGTCAGTCTGGTGGCTGTCCGGCTGGTTCGCACGATAACTTTCGAAAGACGCAACCAAATGTCTTGATATTTTGCACGAGTTAATATTTCCCCAAAACTACTTACGGTATTGCAAATGGGCTACATGGCTCCGCCCCTTCTGGTACCTCCCATACAAATACATCATTCCGCCCACTTTAGAAATCGAGTTATAATATCAATACACCCAACGGGATCGTACCCAAATTCTGTACTTAGTAAAGCTATTACAGGATAAAGTTTTGGAAAAAAAATTGGAAGTCTAGTAACGCCCCTTCTGGTACCTTCCATACAAATTCACCTTTCCGCCCACTTTAGATATGGAGTAATAATATCAATAAATCCATCGCGCTCGTATCCTAATTCTTAATTTAGTAAAGCTATAGCAGGATACAGTTTTTGAGAAAAAAAACTGAAGTCTACCAACGCCCCATCTGGTACCTCCCACACACATCTGGTACCGCCCACTTTAGAAATCGATTAATATTATTATTAGAACAACAGCGATCGTGACCAAATTCTGTATTTAGCAAAGTTCAAGCAGGATAAAGATTTGGAGAAAAAATCTGGAAGTCTAGACACGCTCATTCTGGTACCTCCCATACAAATGTACCTTTCCGCCCACTTTAAAGATGGAATAATAATATCAATACACTTGACACGATCGTGCCCAAATTCTGTATTTAGTAAAGCTATAACAGGATAAAGTTTTGGAGAAAAGATCTGGATGTCTAGACACGCCCCTTCTGGTACCTCCCAATTTTAATAGTGTTATAATAGGGAACTCTTAAATAATTATGAGTTTGTCCTAGCACTATTTTTCAGTGGTGGTATTCTAGAAAACTCTTAACGAAATTATGAATTAATTCCAGCACCAACTGATCGAGAGGAAAACACGTTCGTTTGATTTGACGGTTAATTAAACTCTGCTTTATTGTTACTTCAATTATTGTATGCAATGCTTTGATATACATTTGCTTTGTTTAAACATAATTAAGTCAAATCATATTTCATGAAATATGATTTGGTTTTTGTATACATAGATGGATAGATGATCGTATTATATTAATGTTAAATGTATTTGGGTGCGGTTTTTGACAATTGTTTACATACAATATATATGAATAATGATATTGCACAGTGGTGTAATGTGAACGGTAACTTGTTACTTTCATATTGATAGGATGTCATAACACACCCGGACTTAGATTGGACCTCACATCCTGAACGGATTGGAGGGACATTCAATGGTATTGGTGTGTGATTATTCTTGTCCGATTTGGTTAAACAGGCGGTAATAATTAATACAAAAATTAAGGTTAATATTATAGTAACTAAAATATATGTTACATAACTTTGAATTTGTTGTTGGTTTGTTAAATCATTTATCATGTGTGTATTTTGAATATGGCTATTATTCAGTTCTTTTAAAGATACATTGGTTTTATTCAAGATTTAAATTTTCCTTATTTAATTTGGTACAATTATAGTTTCCTAGTAGAGGTTTTTATCATACCACTTGTCTATCAGAATTTTACAATTTTCAATATATATTAGATAGTGCCCTTTTAGTTCTATTGGGAATTCATTACAATTATGGGTTACATTTTGATTTATATTTATGACTACCAAAACATTTATGCCAATTTCAATTATTTCAGTTTTTGTATTTTCTTCATATAAACAATACATAGTTTTCTTGCTGTATATATTTTGTATACACTGATTATCTATTTTCTTTAAATCTTTTATTTTGTTAACATTTTTGAATATTTCATTATTTTTGGTAAGGTATTTGTAATTGCTTAAAACTAGTTGTTTATTATTCTTATTTGGTACAGGTTGAATAATTAGTTCCTTATATATATCATGGTTAAAATTTGGTATTGTAATAATGAATATAATATCTTTAGCCTTGGTGGCCACTTTTAATTCGACATTTTCTAATTTAGTAATGGTTATGTTAAAATCTTCAATTTCCTTGTCTGTAAATATGTCTCTTGTAAGTGTATTTAATTTTGCTACTAATAATAATTCTCTGACCTGTTCGCTTATTTTTTCTAAATGATCTAATTCATATTTCAAGCTAACTGTCACAAACTCTGCCAGGGTCACGTTCAATAAACTGGATTGATGCTTTATTAATTCTGTCTGTTCATTCGTAAGGGTAGTGAGATTGTTTAATTGCTGATCAAAGTGCGAGTTAATGTGTACTTGGCTATTTGATTGCTGTATTAAATCATGATTATTATTTGATATTAATCTAAGTTTATCTTCAATTTCTTCTTTGTCGGTACTGTCCATTGTCCCAAAAAGATACTTTAGTCCAGTTCCAAAAATATTTATGAGTCCTCTTTCCTGTCGGTATTTCGGCATTAAACTGGTAAGTTGCGTTCTAGTATGTTTTACTTGGTGTATTAAATAAGGGTCGCCAGATATCATTATTTCTTCTTCTAATTGCGTTGGGTATCCTAGATACTGGTCTGGTTTGAATATATGCAAAATCTTTGTATAATTTTGTATCAGTTCCTTGTCTCCTAGTTGAATTATGGTGTATCCGTTTCATTCAAGTCATTCACTATTAGCTTCTGAGTCAATACTGGAGAGATCGTCAATATTGTCATCAACAAGAACTTCCAGAGATCTAGAAAGATTTTTACTTTTAATAAGTTGGTCCTTATGTAATGTAGTCTTTTCATTTTTCTTATATTTTCTGTCATCTATTTCTTGAGCTTTACATTTCTTAACCTTACCAGTCAGTTTGTCCGTTTTTTCATATTTCGAAAAATTCTTATTAATTTCTTTGTCACTTCTATCCCTATTTCTATATTCCAACATTTTTTCCTTTTTTAACTCTATTCTATCGTATATTTCTTCCAATTCTATGTCTGGCCTAAAATGTAAATTTATGGGTTTTTCTCCCGTGGTTAAATGTATAGAGTTATTGTAAGCTTCTAAAGCTTGATAGGGTAAATCAATATTATAGGCTATATCTAAATTTTCTTCTCGAACTTTTAAAATACGTATGTGTTCATTTAATGAACTATGAAACCTTTCTACGTCCGAATTTCCTGTATGTCTCATGGGGGTAGTGAAATGGTATTGTATTCCTTTTTTGTCTAAAAAGTCTGTAAATAGTGGGGTCTTAAAAGCTGAATCATTGTCTACAGTAAATTTTTTTGGGGTCTTCATATATAAAAATAGTTTTGTCGGGTATTTCCTCTATCGCGGCGTATTTAGAAAATTTATCTATTACCGAAATATACCGGACATGTTCACCTGAATAATATATGTCTGCATGGTAATGTTCATGGGGTCCATTTGCAGTTTCATTTAATGAACTATGAAACCTTTCTACGTCCGAATTTCCTGTATGTCTCATGGGGGTAGTGAAATGGTATTGTATTCCTTTTTTGTCTAAAAAGTCTGTAAATAGTGGGGTCTTAAAAGCTGAATCATTGTCTACAGTAAATTTTTTTGGGGTCTTCATATATAAAAATAGTTTTGTCGGGTATTTCCTCTATCGCGGCGTATTTAGAAAATTTATCTATTACCGAAATATACCGGACATGTTCACCTGAATAATATATGTCTGCATGGTAATGTTCATGGGGTCCATTTGCAGTTTCTGCCTTTTCAAAGGGAAGCTTTATTGGGTTTCTTTCTATCTTAAAATTACAACCTAAGCAATTACACTATGTCACAAAATTTCAAAAGTTTCTGTATCCGGGACATTTAATAATACATTTTAATGTAAAATTTCACGATGAATTCAAATCTGCTCTCAGATATGTGAAAAGTAGAACAGATTTTGAGATATGGTCAAATTTCCATTTTTAGTGTTTTGAAAAAAGGTAGGTCTACTAAAATGCCATTTTCTCCGGCTTTAATTCGCCGATTTTACTGAACTGTAACAAAAATAAAAGATAATAAAATTATTTCTTAAAAAAACGATAGTTGATTGAAATCCAATCATTAGTGACGAAGTTATGGCACTTCAAAGGGCAAAAAATTTTTCTAACATATTATTCTATCATGTCATAGTCTGAAACCGGAGCAATTTTTACGGAAACACGAAAAAAAACTTAATTAAAGGCAGCGAAAACTTGAAAAATCATTAAAATTTTTACAAAAATCCAACTTTGAAGTGCCATAACTTCGTCATTAATGATTGGATTTTAATCAACTATGGTTTTTTTAAGCAATATTTTTATTATCTTTTATTTTTTTCACAGTTCAGAAAAATCGGCTAATAAAAGCCAGAGAAAATAGCATTTTAGTAGACCTACCTTTTTTCAAAGCACTAAAAATGGAAATTTGACCATATCTCAAAATCTGTTCTACTTTCCACATATCTGAGAGCAGATTTGAATTCAGCGTGAAATTTTACATAAGGATCAACTATTTAGAAGCCTGGATCAAAAATTTGTTGCATTGTGTTATTTATGAATTTGGTTATTTCTTTCTTTAAATTTGGATAATAAATTTCTTTCTTTAATTCCTGGTAGGTTTTTTCTATCCCAGGATGATTATTATCAAATCTATGATGCTTAGCTATTTTCTCTAGCAATTCCTCATATTTCGCATCAAAATACAATTTTGTGGTTAATTTTATATTCATGATCTTCATATTATTTGGATGTTCGTTCCATTTCTTATATTCTGTCTGAATTTGAACTAAATTGTTTATATTTTCGCAATATAAACCGACATTATCATGAGTGGCTGCATCTAATAATATTTTCATTATTAACTGAGACGTCAACTTCTTGTAATGATAAGTTACTCTGTTTTTTCCAAATATCGTTTCGTTAATTATTTTGTCTTCATTGTCTGGTTTTAATATTATTTGATATTTAAAAGTTTGTAGCGGATTTTCCGAAATTTGGAAATAATCCGTGCTATCTTCTTTGGCCGAATGTACCGTAGGTACAGGAGATTGACTCCTAATTTCCGTCATTAAATCATTAATTTCTTGTTCATTAAGCTTGTGCTTATTTTTATAATGTTTCCTTAATGTGCTTTTATGTGCCAGCAATGCCTTGCATATTTTACAAGTTCTGCAGTGCAAGTATGAGTCTTAATTTGTTCATTAACATTTGTTTCCCTAATTCTTGAAAGTGCAAATTAATATTTCGTGAGGAGATTTGATTAAAAAAAATATTTTTTGTTTTTTTATTTTTTCCACTTTATTTAATATATTTTTTAACTTAATCAATCTTAATCCTATTTTTTCCGACTTTGGGGTTGTTTGTAGCTAATTAACTTCACCGAAGATGAACTGGTTGAACTTCGCGGTGACCGATCTGCGCGTTGGCGTTGTTGAGAAAAAACTGAAGTAAATCTTCTTCCAATTCCGTTATTTATACATTTGCAACTGCAAGTAATCTGAATATTGTTATCAGGTGACTCTTGGGCGTTGGTCAATTCTTCTTAGAAACAAAGAGCTCCCTTTGTTTATTCATATTTCCGCTTTTGTTTATTAATCCCGATTTAAGTAATTAAATTCGAAGAATTTTATGATATTTTTATGAGCCGTATTTTATGATTAAATTTAAGTGTTTAAAATCAAGTCGTCTATTGCGACGTTGCTATGCGATCGAAATATGATCAATGATGCAATACGTGCGATCATGGTGAAATTCATGGCAAGTGTGAGTTATTAGGGTTATTAGGGTTATTAACTCCCCCCTTCCTTAAGAGATGCGCCCCGCTTCTCTAATATAATAATATTAATATTCTTCTTTGTTAAAATTCGTTAGCGTCGTTCATTTCGTTTAATTGCTTATTTAGTTCAGCTAACGTTTCCATTTTCAGTTCATTTTCGGATTGTTGTACATTTAATCTTCTGGTTTTAATATATTTCCTTATATACTTTCTTACTTTGAATGTAGAATACATAATTATTAATAATATTACAATGATTATAGTTATACTTATTTTTGTATTATTGTGTTCATTTGATTCTTTGATTGCTATATAGTCAATGTTTTCTAGTGTAATATTTTCATCTTTTACAATTTCTACAATATCAAATATAGGTATTTTGTTATTCTTTATATAATTCCAAATTAATGTTGATGGGTTTTCATACAATTGATTATCAATAGTTACATTGTTTTCGTAAGTTATTAAGTATGTTCCATTAACCTTTACATTGTCTACTGTGTGATTTCCTGAAATTAAAATAGCTCCATCTTTAATTACATCAATTTCTGGAGTTTTAGTTATAGTTTTCGTACAATTGGTTTTCTTTGAATTTAATATATTACTTAAACATGTTGTAGTGTTTACTCTCTTACAAAAGGTATTACTTATTTCGTTTTTACAATCATTGATGTTTATAAAAGTTTCTTTACATTTTGCAATCTTATCTTCTAATAATAATTTTTCTTTATTCTTTTCAATAGCTCTTACATCGTAAAATTTACATATTTTCTCAATAATTGGGTATTTTATATATATAATTATGCAATCCTTGGTCTGTACTATTTTAAATTTGGATGCATCTAATAGATCTGTTAATGTAATTTTAGCTTTTTCCAATTTTACTATTTCGTGTATTTCTTTTAAGTTTAATATTCCAGTGTAAAGTACATTTGCTTTAGCAAGACTTATTGTATGCATTATATTAGTTAAGTCACTTAATATTAGTTGATTTCTATGTCTTGTCAATCTAAAATTTCCTTCCTCAAATTTAAATGATCTAAGTGTCTTAGTTAAGTCATCTATTACTGTAAATAATTTGGAATTCGTGACAAATTGTTGATTATTATTAATTACTAATTCCTCGATTTTATCATTTATTTGCACAATGTCGTCATGATCTGGAGTACCTGCAATCCACTTCCATAACGTTCCCAATTCGTTAATTCCTCTTTTGTGTCTTACCACTGAGTTTAACTTTAGTTCTTGGAGTAATGTTTCAATTAATCCAATTTCAATTTCCGATGTAGTCCATTGTTTATCTTTTTCCTGCATTTGTGCTATAAATTTATCTTCGTTAATTTCGTAATTTGCCATTACCTTTTCCAATTCTTTACCCATGATTTCTTATTTTCGTCAATAATATTTGCGTATAATGTCAGATTTGTAACATGGAATACTCTTCCATATTCAGAATATATTGCACATTTTCCATTTTCAATTAATGCATAATCTTCCCTTGTATAGTCCACAATATCTCCATTGATTAATGGTAGTAAAAATATTATTATAATGTAATTCATCTGAAAAGAATTATTTTATATTATCTTTATGTACTATTCGATTATTGTTGTATATTCTAACTGTATTTCCTAGATCTTCTTTTACTTTTTGTTTCTTGTATCTAGGTCTTAATTTATTTCTTTCATTCATTATTTTTTCATATATTATGTCATCTTTCTTAAATGTTCTCATACATTTTTTCTTGTTTTCTCTTTCTATCATTTTTCCCTGAACTTTCTTTAATTTGCTCGGAACATCTGTATGTTCAATCTTATTGTAAAGAACATCCATAGGTTTATAATTTGTTACTGAATGTATTGTTTTATTATATTGCTGTGCTGCTCTATATATTGCTTCGGTAAAATCCATTAGTTGATACTCTTCTTTAATACATCTTGAAATTTCTATTAGTGTCGAATGTACTCTTTCTACCTGTCCATTTGATTTGCTATGTCCTGGATCACAATAGTAAACTTGCATTCCCATTCTTTGCATTAAAGATTTAAACTGTAACGAAGTAAATCCTGGTTCGTTATCTAACATTAACTTTTTGGCGTCTGGATAACTTTGAAGTAATTCCAGTACTCTTTCATCTAAGTTTGTTTTATCTTCGATTTTTTTGATTACTAGATATTTCGAATATGCATCAATGCATGTTATAAAGATTTTTCCCTCTGCGTAAAATATATCTATATGAAGTTGTACTCCTTCATTTTCTGGTATCGGTGCTTCTCTAATTGGTATCGTAATTGGACATCTCATGTATTTGTTTTTATTACAAATATCGCAATTTCTTATAAATTCTCTTATTTCTTTGGTCATTTGTGGCCAATAATATTTATCTTTTATTTGTTTATAATTCTCGTAGTAATTTCTATGTGCTCTCGTATGTTCGTTTTCAATTATATTTTTCCTATCTTCTGTATTTACTATATCCAATGGCATTAGTTTCGTGTGAATAAATTTCATTGTTGGAAATGATTCTAATAACATTCCCTTTATTTGATACAAAACTTCTGGTGTACAATAAATTGCTGTGACTAAGTCTGGATTTAAAAATTCGATTAGAATTGTTTTCAAATTTTCAATTTCATCATATTCGATTAGATGTCTAACTTTATCAAAAACTTTTAATTGTTCGTGAATCGTAAAGCTTGCCGTGTGTATTACTAATTGTTGTTTAAACTGATTTAATGGCTTTCCTGTCGTTGGGATATTTCTAATATCTAAGCTTTCCGTTGAATGCTGAGTTCTTCCTGAAGTTGAGGTACTTGTTGACGTCGTATCCGATATTTGATTCATATGTTGCCTTGATAAAGCGTCGGCTATGATATTCGTCTTACCTGGTTTATAAATAATTTTCGGAGAATACTCTTCTAAAGATAATAACCATCGTTTGATTCTTGCATTTGGATTTCTTGGTGATATTGAAAATGTTAGGGGTTGATGATCAGTATGAATTTCTAATTCCCTAGCGCCATATAAGTAATTTCTTAAAGTCTTTAAAGCCCATATTATCGCATATAATTCTTTTTCGTTCGTTGCGTAATTCATTTGAGTTTTGTCTAATGTTTTTGAAATGAATATAATTGGTTTATCATTTTGTGATAATACTGCACCCACTGCTTCGTTTGATGCATCTGTTGTCAATATAAACTTGCTCTTATAATTTGGTTGATTTAATTCAATAGCATTTGATAACATTTTCTTCAATAATTCAAAAGATTTTTTCCCATCTTCATCTAACGTTATCTTTGTCTTTTTCGACGTATGTTGTGATACCTTTCCTTTTCCTAATAAATGCTTTGTTAATGGCTTGGCCACTTTTGCGTAATTCTTTATAAATTTCCTATAGTATCCTGTTATTCCTAAAAATCCTCGTAACTGTCTCAATGTTACTGGTATTGGATATTCATTTATTGTTTTGACCTTCTTTGGGTCTGTTTTTATTATTCCTTTGGCAATCACATATCTTAAGAATTCGACTTCTTTTTTATAGAATTTAGATTTTTCCAAAGATATTTTCATATTTGCTTCTCGTAATATACTTACGATTATATCCAAGTGTTTTGCATGTTCTTCTAAAGAGTTTGAGAAGATTATTATGTCATCAATGTAGACGTGACATATTTTACCAATATACTCCCGTAGTATATTGTCCATTGCCCTTTGAAATATGCTCGGTGCATTTTTCAAACCAAAAGGCATTCGTAAATATTCGTATTTACCATTGTTTACTGAAAATGCCGTTTTTTCGATATCTTTTTCGTTGACTAAAATTTGGTGAAAACCTGATTCCAAATCTAACGTACTAAAGTATAATGATTGTCCCAAGTTTGATAAAATTATTTCCATTTCTGGAATGGGATATTTGTCTGATATCGTCTTTTCATTTAGTTTCTTATAATCGATCACCAATCTTTGTTTTGGACTTCCGTCCTCGTTGAGTCCTTTTTTAGGTACTACCCATATTGGTGAATTATACGGACTTTTACTTGGCCTAATTATTCCGTCTTCTAACATTCTTTGTATTTCTGAATCGACAAATTTTGCTGCTGCAAAAGGATATGGGTACTGTCTGCTCCATATTGGGGTTTCGGTTGTCGTTCTGATATCCGCTTTGATATCTGTTCTGAATGGTAGTTTCATATCTATTCTGGCATGTAAAGTTTCTATTTTTTCTTTAATTTCTTCACATAGTTCGCGAGATTCATCGTTATTTTCATTATTATCATTTTTATTTCCCGCATTACATTCTTCTGAATGGTCAAAATATTCGCCATCGAATTTATTATTTATTTTATTTGAATATTTTTCTTGTGTCATTTCACTTGTTGAACCATCGAATTCTTCCGAACTTTCGGTATATGATTCAGTATCTGTTTCTACATTTAACAGTTTTTCATTAGCATTATTTTCTTCATAGCGATCTTTTTCGCTTAACGTGTCTGATTCTTCGTCCAGACTATATATTTTTTCAATCCCGTTTTCATATTTCAACTCTTTTTTATCAAGCATTATTTCTGCTTTAATATCCCTTAAAAATTTGTAACCTAACAATAAGTCAGATTCTAATGTGTCAATTTCATAAAATATTGTTTTCTTTCCTAACAATGTTATTTCGTGATAGTATTTTATTACCTTGGTTCCGCTGACCGTTCTTACTTTTTTAAATATTGGAAGTTTCTTTTTATCTTTATATATTCCCGCTTTAATATAGCAACTTGTTGCTCCAGTGTCAATTAGTATTTTAAATCTTTTACCTGTCCTCAAATCAGTCTTAAAGATGTAAGGCAGGTTGTGCTTTACCCTAAAAAATGGTCCTCATTAATATTGTTAATTCTCAAATTTTTAGGTTGAGGTTGATTTTGTTGTGTCGACCCTTCAACTGGTCTTTTAGGTGCATTATTTTTATAATAATTATTATTGTGGTAGCCTCCCTTATGATTATTGTAACCGCCTTTAAAATTGTTATAATTATTATTGTATCTTTGATTTCCGTTATAATTTGTATTATGTCTGTATTGATCACTTGAATCTACTTCCATGGGTTCCGGTTTTGGATGATTCCGGTTTGGTTGTACCACTGGAAATCTTAAATGGTTATCATACCTTTGTACATTGTTAAAACCTTGAAAATGTTTTCTTTCATTTTTATGCTTATCGTGTTTATGATGTTGCTGAGGAACGTGTCGCAAATTTCTTTCATACGTATAAGCTATCTGTGCTCTGTGGTAATTGGATTCTTGCTCTTGTGCTTTTGCTAGAGCGTTTGGCAGATCTATTGGTTGCATTGAGGAAACGATATTATTATATGGAGGATTCAGTCCTGAAACGAACACTTTTAATGCAGTTTGTCTGTGGAATTCATTCGAATCTTTTGTCATGGGATTGTCACTTCCGAATGTCATTATTGTTTTATTAATTAGTAAAGTAAGTTTTTCGTTAACTTTATTATAGAATTCCATAATAGTCATATTTCCTTGTCGTAACATATTTAACTCAGTTTCTAAGATGTGTCTTGGTCTTTTGTCCGCAAATGCGCAATCTAATCTAGCTATAATCGCGTCAAAATTAAGTGGTGTATTGTGACTATTTAGTGCGGCATCGGCCTCACCTACACATTTAATCCTTAATTTATTCAAGGAATAAATATACGGTCTACTCTTCCTAATATGTAATTTCATTGCGTTATGCGCGGCTTGTCTCCACGTCACGTAACCTTCTTGTCCTTTTAATTCTGGCATAGCGTCAATAACTGTCGAACTAGATGGATCTTTTATAGTTTCGTCCACTTCTTCGTCCTTGTATTCGCATACACTATTCTCATTGTGCTCAAGTCTTCTTTGTAATTCGGCGATATTGTCTCTTAATTGTTTCGTCTGTTGTGAAACTATCAACCTAATTTCTTCAATGTTTACTGTCATTGTGCTAGGGGTAGTCATTTTCTTGAATGCGTCACAAAGGTCTTGCATAAAACTTTATTGCACGATTTTATTTTATATTTCTTACTCAGAATATATAAAATAAAAAAATTTTCCTTTCTCAGAATATTAAAATTTTTCTTTCTCAGAATATATAGAATGTATGATATTTACAATATTATATCTTATTACTAAATACCGTGATGATCTTCCTTCTTGGTTTGTTGATTGATGATTGTTGATTCTGTTGTTGTTTCCTCTGTTGTTGTTTTACTTCTTGCGCTGTGGTTTCTTTTTATTCGTAGGTTTATTTATTGATTTTTAACGGACGGCGTATTTTCGGTTATAACGGTTTTTATTGTTTCGTTATTAGGCTCCTGGTTTATTTCACTGTACTTCCTTTTTAAATTTCTTTTTATTCTGTCTGTCTTCTGTTCCTTATTCTGTTCTGTGACACACTTATTTATTTCTTCCATATGCTTGGGATATTTTACTTATTTGTTCTTTTTCTGTTCGGGATATTTTTATTTCTTTATGTTCGGGATATATCACTTTTATTTTTTCACAGGATATCTCACTTTTCACTCCACAGGATGTTAGTCCTTTGTATGATATTTTTGTAATCCTTCGCAGGATATATTTTGTTATTCAGGATTTTGGTCCTTTGTATGATATTTTTGTAATCCTTCGCAGGATATTTGTTGTTATAATTATGCCGTGTTCTCCTTTTCTTTTATTAAGGATACTGGTTTTATCGAGTTTTTCTTACCGAACGCGAGTCGTTGTTTTAGCTCCACTAGTTGGGCGCCAATTAATATTTCGTGAGGAGATTTGATTAAAAAAAATATTTTTTGTTTTTTTATTTTTTCCACTTTATTTAATATATTTTTTAACTTAATCAATCTTAATCCTATTTTTTCCGACTTTGGGGTTGTTTGTAGCTAATTAACTTCACCGAAGATGAACTGGTTGAACTTCGCGGTGACCGATCTGCGCGTTGGCGTTGTTGAGAAAAAACTGAAGTAAATCTTCTTCCAATTCCGTTATTTATACATTTGCAACTGCAAGTAATCTGAATATTGTTATCAGGTGACTCTTGGGCGTTGGTCAATTCTTCTTAGAAACAAAGAGCTCCCTTTGTTTATTCATATTTCCGCTTTTGTTTATTAATCCCGATTTAAGTAATTAAATTCGAAGAATTTTATGATATTTTTATGAGCCGTATTTTATGATTAAATTTAAGTGTTTAAAATCAAGTCGTCTATTGCGACGTTGCTATGCGATCGAAATATGATCAATGATGCAATACGTGCGATCATGGTGAAATTCATGGCAAGTGTGAGTTATTAGGGTTATTAGGGTTATTAACTTGCATCAGCAACTTTATTTTCTTTTCCTTCCACGTGGTGAATATCGAATTCGTATTCATTTAGTTTTATTTTCCAACGTATAAGTTTGGAATTTGGTTCCTTGAGGTTAGCTAACCATACCAAGGGTTTGTGATCTGTCTTTAGTAGAAACTTTCTCCCATAAAGGTAGTGTCTAAATTGTTTTACTGCCCATACTATGGCTAGTAATTCTTTTTCAATTGTTGAATAATTTATTTCGTGTCTATTTAATGTTCTAGATACGAAAGCTATCGGTCCTTGTGACTGTGATAACACAGCACCTAGAGCATAGTTGCACGCGTCCGTAGTCAATTGAAACGTTTCGTCAAAATTTGGGTATCTTAAAACCATATCCGACATGAGTATCGCTTTAAGTTTTTCAAAGGATTGATTATAATCCTTGTCATTCACGTTAATGACAGAATTCTTTTTTAAACGCAGTGTCATTGGTTTAGCTATTTTCGCATAGTCAGGAATGAATTTTCGATAATATCCACTGAGTCCTAAAAAACTCTGGATTTCCTTGACTGTCTTGGGTAATGGTTGTTTTTTAATTCCATCGACCTTATTTGGATTCGGTTTAATACCGTCCTTTGTGACTACATGCCCTAGAAAGTCTGTTTCTTTCTTTAAAAAGTCGCATTTATTTAGCGAAACCTTTTAATTTGCATGTCTAAGGGTCTTAAATATTTTCTGAAGGTTTTGGATTTGCTCTTGTAAAGATGTCGAAAACACTAAAATATCGTCCATATATATCACGCATATTTTATTTACGTGTTCCCGGAGGACATTGTTCATCATTCTTTGGAACGTTGCCGGAGCATTTTTTAGTCCGAAAGGCATTCGCCTGAATTCATAGTGTCCGTCGTGTGTGTCGTAAAAGCTGTCTTTTCTCTGTCTTCAGGATCTACTTCTATTTGGTAAAATCCTTTAGTTAAATCTAAAGTCGAAAAGTAATTTGCCCTTCCTAACTTGTCGAGTATGTCGTCTATTCTGGGAATGGGATATTTGTCTTCCCGTGTCACTTGATTAAGTTTTCTGTAATCGATTACTATCCTCCATTCTTTATTACCCTCTTTATCCTCCTTCTTTGGTACGATCCAAATAGGAGCATTGTAGGGTGAATTGGAGTGTTGTATAATGCCCTGATCTAACATTTCATTTATTTGTCTGTCCACTTCTTCTGTATGGATTGCCGGGTATCTATAAGTCTTCGTATAAATAGGTCCTGAAAGTCCTATATCTATTTTGTGTTTCACTTCACCTTTGCGATAAAATACGTCGTTATTTTTCCTAATAAGATTTTTTATTGCTGTGGTTTCTTCTGTATTTAAATGATCAATTCTTAGCTGATCTTCTGGAAACAGCTGTTCCATTGTGTAGAATCCTGGTAAATTTCTAAGAATTTCTGTAGTATTTAACAATTTCTCTTCGTTTTCGCCCTGATAATATATCTTAAATTGTATGTCATTTATGACTATTATATTTTTGGAATAGTCTATTATTGTATTATTTTGTCTGAGAGTGTGATGTCCCAAAATGCCATCAAAAAATTCATGAAATTTATACAGTCCAAAAACAGTGTCGTTCTTTAATGGAATCCTTAATGATTTTTTAGGAATCAGTCCCTCGTGGGTTACTGAAAATTTTCCTGAAACCGATTTTATTGTAATTGGTTCTAGATATTCGTCTAATGAATTGGGGAGGACACTGATCAAAGTTTAAAAACTTTTCTGTCGAACCACTATCTATCAATAATCTAAGTTGTCTATTTCGTCCTCTAAGCAGTATTTAGGGAAGTCCGTACTTCCTGAGGCCGTTTGCCGAAAATTTCCTTTCTCTACTGATTCACAATTAATACTTTGCTCTGAATATTGTTCACTATTCTCACATAAAGATTTTCATTTTTATTTATATTGGTAAAAGTGTCAGAATTAATATTAATACCATTCATACAACTGCTGCAACCGTGTTGATAATTGTTCTCCCTCGTCTGGGAGGTTCCAAGTTCCATTGGTTCTGGCCTTTGCTGCTGCTAATATTGTTTTTGTTCTTGTTGTTGATGTTGTTGTTTCTGTTGATTTTTTTCCTTCGGATTTGGGCTTCCTTTCTTCGTTTAAGAACCCAGACTGGCTAAGTTCATGGATGGCTTCACCCATTGTTGTAGGCTTAACCGCACATAGAACCGTTCTCATGTACACAGGTAACCTGGTAATGAATATCTTCAAAGCCGTCTCTATATTTCTTCCGACGTCGTTGATTCTATCTTCTTGCCTGCTTTTTTGGTTTAGCAAGGCTAGTTTATGTTGGATATAGTTGTAGAAATCGATGGTGCTCCCTCTGTACTGGGCTGCTCTTAAATCTTCGTATAATTGGTCTGCTGTTTGGAAACCTCCAAAATTTGTTTCCAGCATGTCCTTGATATCTGTCCAGTTGTTTAGATGTGGATGAATCTCCATTACTCTTCTCGCCTTTCCAGTCAATTTGCTTTTGACTATGTTTATTCACATTCGTTGTGCCTGTTCGTTGTATTGTGTTAGAGTTGGAATGATATCGTCAGCATTCATACAGAATGTTGAAAGATCCTCTTTTCTTCCATCGACTGCCTGTATCTTTTCTAGATACTTTAGGGGATTCAAATCCAGCACTCTTCCTTGTTCAGCTGCTGTGCCAAACCTGCGTTTGCTGCGTTTAGCGCCATGGTGGTGTAAGTTGTTATTTAAGGATAGTCACTTCGTTGGTTAAAAACTTTCACTATTCGCGGATGTTTTATTATTACCGTTGGCGACTATCCTACCGACTGCGCCAATTTTAATAGTGTTATAATAGGGAACTCTTAAATAATTATGAGTTTATCCTAGCACTATTTTTCAGTGGTGGTATTCTAGAAAACTCTTAACGAAATTATGAATTAATTCCAGCACCAACTGATCGAGAGGAAAACACGTTCGTTTGATTTGACGGTTAATTAAACTCTGCTTTATTGTTACTTCAATTATTGTATGCAATGCTTTGATATACATTTGCTTTGTTTAAACATAATTTAGTCAAATCATATTTCATGAAATATGATTTGGTTTTTGTATACATAGATGGAAAGATGATCGTATTACATTAATGTTAAATATATTAGGGTGCGGTTTTTTGACAATTGTTTACATACAATATATATGAATAATGATATTGCACAGTGGTGTAATGTGAATATTTATTCGAACGGTAACTTGTTACTTTCATATTGATAGGATGTCATTACACTCCCATAAAAATGTACCACGCTGCCCACTTTAGAGATGAATTAATAATATCAATATTCTCGACACGATCGTGCCCCAATTCTGTATTTTATTAAGTTATAACAGGATAAAGTTTTGGAGAAACCAGTAAGAAAGTTTCAGTCGGGCAACCCGACTTACATATATCATCACCCTCAGTAAAATAAGAAAAAATGCTATTATGTTGATATTATTACTCGATTTCTAAAGTGGGTGGAGTTGTAAATTTGTATGGGAGGTACTAGAAGGGGCGTGTCTGGACTTCTAGGTTTATCCTTCAAAATTTTATCCTGTTATATCTTTACTAAATACAGAGTTTGGGCACGATAGCGTTGGATATTATTACTCCATCTCTGAAGTGGGCGGAAAGGTACATTTGTATGGGAGGTCCCATAAAGGGCGCCGCTAGACTTAAAAATTTTTCTCCAAAACTTTATCCTGTTATAACTTAATAAAATACAGAATTGGGGCATGATCGTTTCGAGAATATTGATATTATTACTCCATCTCTAAAGTGGGCGGCGTGGTACATTTGTATGGGAGGTACCAGAAGGGACGTGTCTAGACATCCAGATCTTTTCTCCAAAACTTTATCCTGTTATAGCTTTACTAAATACAGAATTTGGGCACGATCGTGTCAAATGTATTGATATTATTATTCCATTTTTAAAGTGGGCGGAAAGGTACATTTGTATGGGAGGTACCAGAATGGGCGTGTCTAGACTTCCAGATTTTTTCCAAATCTTTATCCTGCTTGAACTTTACTAAATACAGAATTTGGTCACGATCGCGGTAGTTCTAATAATAATATTAATCGACTTCTAAAGTGGGCGGTACCAGATGTGTGTGGATGGTACCAGATGGGGCGTTGGTAGACTTCAGTTTTTTTCTCAAAAACTGTATCCTGCTATAGCTTTACTAAATTAAGAATTAGGGTACGAGCGCGATGGATTTATTGATATTATTACTCCATATCTAAAGTGGGCGGAAAGGTGAATTTGTATGGGAGGTACCAGAAGGGGCGTGGCTAAACTTCCAATTTTTTTCCAAAACTTTATCCTTTAATAGCTTTACTAAGTACAGAATTTGGGTACGATCCCGTTGGGTGTATTGATATTATAACTCGATTTCTAAAGTGGGCGGAATGATGTATTTGTATGGGAGGTACCAGAAGGGGCGGAGCCATGTAGCCCATTTGCAATACCGTAAGGAGTTTTGGGGAAATATTAACTCGTGCAAAATTTCAAGAGATTTGGTTGCGTCTTTCGAAAGTTATCGTGCTAACCAGCCGGACAGCCACCAGACAGACAGACAGACGGACATGGCTCAAATGACTTAAAAAGTCATGAATCGAATTTGGTTCTAAGAAACCTAGGGTCTGAAGTGACTCCTTCTATGTGTTACACTTTTGGGTCGTATCAAATGATATATACCCTCATCCCTAAGGGTGATGGTATAAAAATTGGAAGTCTAGCGGCGCCCCTTATGGGACCTCCCATACAAATGTACCTTTCCGCCCACTTCAGAGATGGAGTAAAAATATCAATACATCCAACGCTATCGTGCCCAAACTCTGTATTTAGTAAAGCTATAACGGCGCTATGACATTAGGCCCCACGAAAATACACCCCAAAGTGAAAATGAAATTAGGCCCCAAATTTGGGAACTAATTTCATTATGAAAATAGACCCCAGGAAATTATACCCCAAACATAAAATGAAAATAGGCCCCAAAATTTATGTATTGGGGCCTAATTTCGTAGTTGTTATTTGAAAGTATGCAAATACACCCCAAAAAAATGCAAATATGCCCAAAAATATAGTGTTGTTGTTTTCTGTATAAAATTGGGCTCTATGAAATAAGGCCCCAAAAAAAATGAAATAAAGCCCCAAAAATTTGTTCAGAAAACAACAACAGTGGAATTTGCGGTGTTATTTAATTTTTTTGGGACATTATTTCATTTTTGTTTTAGGGCCTTATTTCGGTATGAAATAAAGCCCCAAATTTCGAAAATGAAATAATGCCCTACTCTTGCAACTCTAATTCTCTGACATTATTAAAAGGCATTATTACTGACATTATTAAAAGGCACGCCCCCCACCGCATACGTCGTAGTCAGCCTGACAACTTTCACTCTCTGGCATTATTAAAAGACCCCATTTTTGGGGTTTTATTTCATTTTGGATTTGGGGCCTTATTTCTTGGGGCCTTATTTCATAGAGCCATAAAATTGGGGTATATTTTCATATTTGTGTTTGGGATCTAATTTTCAAATAAATATCGCAGCTCGTATATAAAAACACAACACGCAAATAGGCCCCAAAACGGCGGTAGAAAATAGAAAATGAAAAGTTGTCCAGAATAAAAAATAAAAATTTACTTAAACCAATTATGAAAATTGCCCAAAAAAAAATTATTTTTTCATATGAAAAATCAACAAACAAAATATATAATTCCAATTATAAGTAGTTTCTTCAATTTCTAATCATTGCATATTAGCTAAACTATACACTGATAGAAAAAGTCGACATAGCATTGATGACACCCTTACATTAACGTAGTGACATTAATATAATGTAAAATGGCGTCCATGCAACAAAAAGTAACATCAATGCAATGACAAATGTCATTGATGAATTTTGTCATAATTTCAGTGTCATTAATGCAATGACGACCGTAACATTAATGTGATGCTACAATAAATTTTATGTTTATTGCAACATTGGATTAAGAACAAAAACTAAATTTAGGTTTTGTGCTTGAGGAAATATATTATAACAGTAATTCTGTTCAAATTTTGATAAATTGCTTAATTATATTAATTTTTACTCTGTTTCTAAAAAATTATGAAAAGTACATCAAGATTACATATATATGATGATGCTTAACATCAATGGTGTGCAATTTTTTACCGAGTAAAAAAAGACTTATTTCAATAATATGGTAAAAGAAAAACAAACAAAACCTGCAAATGCAAGATAAAAGATCAAAAAATGTGTATTTATTATAGCATTTCATTAATAAGTTATTATATGTAATTTGTATTCAATAGGATGACATACTGTCATGGATGCAGTGACAGTGCATAATCATGTTTAAACATAAGGGAATGCAATTCAAGAACTAAAAAGACGAACAGAATTACGAAATAACGTCTTTCAACATAGCAACAAAGACAAAAGCAACAAAACATGTAAGTTTTCGCAAAGTGACACTTTTTTTTCTCTGGAAAACTGTACAGCTAATGAAGGAGAATAGAGAGAGAACGTGTCAATATAGAGCGACAAAATATGTGATGACACTTTGTCGTTAATTTGATTACATTTTGTGATCAAATTGATGTAAACATAAATTAGAATGAAAGAGAAGAGAGAAATAATGTACCAATAAATAGCGCAAATATGTGTGACGACGCTTTGTCGTTTAATTGAAGACATTTTATGATCTTATTGATGTAAGGCAATAACAAAAAAGGGAGAGTGAGAGACTTTAAACCTAATTGTTGTTCCCTTTGATTGTTTGTTCCTTTCGATTTAGTTGTTTCGTGAATATCGCCGGGCTAGCAGGTCGCGCATGTTGTTGTTCTTAATTGTGAATATAAATCGGTAATAAAAAGGAAGTGTTTTTTATGTGAAAAGTTATTTGTAGAAAATGATAAATATTTTAAGCATCTGCGAACATATAATTTGTTAAAGTCATCGGATGACTATAAATGCTGCGCCACCGTGTACAATAACTCATCTAAGTTTAAAGCGCATGTGCGAAAAAATCATACAAAAACAACGCCTATGTGTGATCTGCAAACACAACAAGACATGATTAACATTGAAAGTGAAAAAACTACAACAAATGTGGATGTTGATAAAGAATTTGTGCGTGAAGAAAGCGAAAACATTAATAATCATAAGAACGATGAACAAGAACTTTTACACAAAATGTTAAAAAATTTGCTTATGTTTAAAACAGCATTGTTTTCTAAATGCAATTTTACAAGAAGTGATGCTGAAAATATTTGCGAAAATATGTTTGATTTAATTATTGAGCCGCTTTTGTCGCTTTTTTGTGAATTTAGCAAAAAGTTTGATAAAAGTATAAACTTACAATTTTTAAATTTTGCAGGTGAAGTAACCAATCATTTCAAAGCTATTAAAACTCAATATCGTCTAAAGAAAAAACTAATGGAAGGCGACTTGTGTGAAAACATCCAAGAGGTCATTATAGATTCAAGTCCAGCTCTAACGCATCGTTTATAGCTTCGTTTGTTTATAGCTTTTAAAAGTCATTACCAAATGCATCTAAAGAGCCTGAATTACGATAATTTATCTCCCGATGAATTAATCTCAACGTGGGCCGCATGTTCAAAGCTAAGATTTCATCACATAAATAATGAGTGCCAAAATATGGAAGAAATATTTCAAATGTGGCCACAATATAAGCGCACGCACGGCCCTCGTTTGGTATGTAAACATAATATTATATATATATTAAACTTGTTTTAATAATAAATTTAATTTAGATAATACATTTTTAAAATGCATTCTTTTGTTTGAATTTTTTTAAGATTGACAGCGACTTTGATGCTATACATAAAACTGCAGATACACTGATGACTTGGAAAGAGAAGTTTGCTAAGATTTGTAAATATTTGGAAAACGGACAACAAATAAGAGATCCTCACTTTAAGCAAATTATGGGCTCAATAAAAAATGCTGATTTAGAAAATGGTAATGAATAATTTCTTTATATTTAACGAACACTATTTAATTTATAATGAACTTATTTTTTTAGATTTCCACAATACTATACTGAAGCTTTTGTGGTGCGTTTACAATATTTTATTCCAAACACGGAAGGGCAAACGAATAAAGGTTGATGGTAAACTGCAATACAAAAATTTTACGGTACGAGATTCACAGAACTCTTTCTTATTTATAAGCGAGACAATGCAGTCATTAGACAATCATATATTGGAGCCATCTAAGGAAAACCAACCCATTCAACCATTTATTTTAGGATTAGGAGATCTTAAATCACTTCAAGTTAATAACTTTTTTCTGTACTTATATGGACAACTGCTGCCTTTTAATAACTTCGCGAGAGCACTTGATATTTGTTTTAAAGTATTTCATTTGTTCAACATAGAGTATCCGAGAGCTTGTAGTCCAATTTGGCTATTTATAGAGCAGTTTTTGTATAGATTGGAGAAGACTGTAGAGCAGGTATCTAAAGTTAGGCTATTAATACACGAACTGTCAAAATAATGTCTGATTTTGTCAATCGATACGATTTAGTTGTAAGCATGTATTAAGGTGGGACTGTAGTTTTATAAGTTTTAACATAATAATTAATATAAATATTGTTAAATAACAATTATTTAAAAATTTTTATCTAATTTTTTATTTTTTCAATTAAAATATAAAATAAGAATTATTTTTGATCTTTAAAATAAAAGTTACTCAATATCATTTATTTATTTATTTTTAACAATAGAAACAAAAACAAGATTTATTTTTGATTTTTATTTTAAAAGTTACAAATAAGAGTTTTTTTACTTTTATTTCAAAAGCAAAAATAGAAGTTAAATCTATATATATAAAAATGGTGGCAAAAATGTATAGTAATTCATCAATTGAGAACGGTTGGACCGATTTTGCAGAAATTTTTTTTCAGTTGTTCGTAATTGCCAGGAGAAGGTTTATGTAATAGAAAATTTTGGGAAATTCCTCCGGAAAAGCCGGAAAATTGCAAAAACCGAAAATTGCTTTTTTGTATGGAATTTTGTGTGCAATTGTTACGAATGGTTTTTCGAATGGAAAAATATAAATTTTTTTTTGAAAAATTCCGGAAAAATTCGAAAAATTTCAATACTATTTTTCGATGAAATTTTGTTTTTTGTCGTACGATTTGATAGTTTTGAACGATGTAACTTGCGAAAAATTTCGTATAATTATTCCGAAACGACTTTTCGAATGGAAAAATAGATAAATTGTCGGTGGAAAACTCGGAAAATGCCGAAAAAATCGGAAAATTAGATTTTTTTCGATAATCGAAAATTAAATTTTTGTCGGTGTTCGAATGGAAAAATATAAAATTTTAGTTGGAAAATTATGGAAAATGCCAAAAAAAAATTATTTTTTTATTCGAAAAAATTTTGCTTCTTATCATATGTTTTGGTAATTTTGGGCGATGTAAATGTGAACAATTTCGAACAATTATGACTTTTCGAATGGAAAAATAGAAAAAACTGGAAATTTTGGAAAATTCCAGAAAAAATCGAAAGATTTGGATGCCTTCGACGAATTCTTCCATTGTATCGCTTGATTTAATGATTTCAGACGACGTAAAGGTGCAAAATTCGTTGTGTTGCTGAAAAATTTCGGATTATTATGAAATATAAAAATAGTGCGAAAAATTTATAGTAATTTATCAAGAGAGAACGTTTTTCGCAAGTTACATATTTTTTTTTCAATATTGGCAGGAATTTTTTATGCTTCAAAATTTTGGGAAAATCCTTAGGAAAAGCCGGGAAATTTGAGTGCAATTGTTACGAAATGGCTTTTCGAATGCAAAAAAAGAAAATTATTAGGGAAAAACTCGGAAAATTCCGGAAATGCGCAAAAAATGTCATTTTTTTTATCGACAAAATTTTGCAGTTTTCGCATGAGTTGATGATTTTGATGTTGGTTGGAAAATTTAACGAGATAAATAATGCCTCTATATTTATATAAAAATGGTGTTATAGTAATTCATATAGTAATATATCAATTGAGAACGGCTGGACCGATTTTGCTGAAATTTTTTTCAGTTGTTCGCAATTGCCAGGAGAAGGTTTATGTGAGAGAAAATTTTGGTAAATTGGAATAACCGAAAATAGCTTTTTTGTGTGCAATAATTGCAAATGACTTTTCAAATGGAAAAATATAAAAATTTTGTTGGAAAATTCCAGAAAAATTAGAAAATTCTTAATTTTTTATTCGACGAAAATTAGCTTTTTGTCGTATGCTTTGATAGTTTTGGACGATGTAACTGCGAAAAATTTTTGATTATTATTCCGACATGACTTTCTGAATGAAAAAATAGATAAATTCTTGGTGGAAAACTCGAAAAATTTGGATTTTTCGAATAGGACATGGTTGTTTTTAGGGAGAGTTATTTACTAGACTAATGCCTCCTATTAGACAATCAAACTTTGCACGACGTACGCGTCGTGCTATAATTAGTCAGAACGTCCGTAATAATCAAACGCAAAAGGAACGTGCCAAAAAAATTAATGAAGACGTGCCCATATTGCACAGTTTTGCGCTGCACAATCACCACCTCAAATTTGACAGAATGTTACTAGAAGAAGACCAGTCGTAAATATAGACTAGAATCGCGCTGCTTTTGAATACGATATCGGTTCATTGTCTGTCGTATGCCAGCATAGCAATCCACTGAAGTTACTATCGGAAACTTATGCTGCTACTCATTTCTAGGTGAGATCCCAATCTATTTTAAGATGAGATCCCAACTGTATCCTTTTTGCGATCGAACAATTTTGTTAGGAGATAACTGCATTTAAAGTTGTTGATATGAATATCGACGGCTTCACAGCTATTGCAGGGTGAGAATGTGGAATCACACGATATTGTTCTCAAGCGTCGGCAGACTCATCGGTCATATGATGCACTTCAATACCCGTTGATGTTCTGCCGTGGATAGGGTGAATATCACCACAATTTAAAGATGTTCAATACAACGACAGGTTTGTTTACAAGTCATCAGGAAAAGAAACGAATAAAAAGGTTAGCTCAAATAATTTTTATGCGTATCGATCGCAAATTGCGTTAGCTGTTGCACCATCTGCTGCCACTTTGTTGAAAGGCGGCCGAACTGCACACTCCGCTTTGAAGTTGCCGATGAATCTTCTCACAGTTGACAAGCCATTGGGCACAATATCCAGAAGTTCGGCGATAGCGAAATTGTTGCGAGAATGCAAAATTATCATTTTGGATAAATGCACGATAGCGCGTCAACGAGCTTTGGAGGCAGTTGAACGAAAGATGAAGGATTTATGAGGTGATTCGAAACGATTCGATGGGGCTATAATATTTCTGTCATCAAACGCTTCCCGCCATCCTAAAATCTACTACTGCTGATGAAATTAATGTCTTTGTGGCGGAATAACAAGAGGTTGATATTAACCACGAACATGAGAGTCACGTTGCAAAACGACCCATCGGCTACTGCATTTTCAAAATATCTACTGGCGCTTTGTAATGGCCAAATTCCTGTTGATGTTTCAACTGGATTAATGACGTTTTCGTCAATTTTTTTCAAAGGAGGGGAAGTCTTTTTACCTCAAATTTCTATTATTCACACCGATTTTCCCTTCCTATTCTAGCAAATTCAATTCCCCATTCGATTGGCTTTTGCGATGACAATCAATAAATCGCAATGCCAATCATTGGAACTTTGTGGGATCAACCTCGAATTTCTCAGTTTTTCGCGTATCTTCATTGTTTGTTTTAGCGCCGGAAAACAAATCGAAAAACATTGTTTATCAGACCGCTCTTCACTGATTTCGATTAAATTCAAATTAGTCACATTAAAATTTGAACTATATGTGTTTTAATATTACTCTAGAGCTTATATGAAGGCGTTAACTTGGAGCGAGACGAAGTTCGCCGAGTCAGAAGTTGTATGGCAGAACAACGTTTGCCGGGTCAGCAAGTTTAATATAAATATATGTTAACAAAATTTAAAAATATTCTTGATATACGATATATATGGTATGAAGTAATACACCTCTTGGTTTATAATATATTTAATTTAAATTAACGGCAAAAAGCAATAATAACCTATTTTTATTTTTATTGTAAAAAAAACAAAAATAAGTATATTTCGTAACTTTTACATAACACTTGAAAATTAAATAATTTATTTTTTATATAAAAAAAAATTACAAAAGATTTATATTATGTAAATCAAAATTGTAGTCTTTGTTGTATTCCATGTTGTCTTAACATACTTTTTTTATATTGATTTATTTAGTTAACTTATAATAACTCTTATTTGCGGTCCCTGGATATAAGATCTCACAAAAAATGTAAGACTGAAATCCAAAAAAATAATGCAATATTTAATATTGTAATATATTGTATATATATATATATATATATATATATATATTCACAAGGCATAGTTTGGGGACCACAAAAATTCCTTATTTTTTTCATAAAACTTAATAAATTAAAGTGTTTTGAATCCTTGCAAAAGGATTCTTTATCAAAAATATCGATAGGTAATGCCCTACGTACAACTTTATATACAGCGCATAGTTTGGGACAATTATATACCCACAGCATAATTTGGAGACCGGTCCTCAAACTAATCGCTGCGTATATTAGAATTGGAGTTGCCAGATTAAGAGCTTATTTTGAACGCGTTAACAGTTCCATTCGGCTGGCTTTGTTATGCAAAGTCCTCGAAGTATCAGTCCATAAAGTTATATAACAACAGAGTTGCGTTGAATTATAATATACGATAATGTCGGTTATTTTAAATAATCAGAGTTGTTGTATGCAACGACTTTAAATACACACAGGGTTACATTTAAATGAATTCAAAGTAAAATGTAACCGAAAATAAAAAATTTAAAAACAAATGTGAAAAAATCGCAGAAAAATTTTGAAAAATTCTAGAAAAAATAGAAAAATAAAATTTAAAAAATGTGAGAGAAAATTAAAAAATTAAAATCGCGCGATATTTTCCAATGGAATAAGGAGCCCAAAAAGCTTGTTGGAAAAAAAATTAAAAAAAAATACATTGAGAAAAAATTTAAAAATTAAGGGAATGTTTAAAAAAATCAAAAAAAAAAAGAACAAAAAGAAATATTTGAGAAGAGAAAATAGTAAAAAAAAAATAATATTTTAAAAATCATGACGCCCCGGACATTTTCAATAGGCAAATTCAAGAAAATGTTAAAAAATTAATTTAAAAATTAAAAAAAAAGGTAAAAGTGTTTGCTTTGTGATTGACATGACGTTGCTTTGTGATCGTAATATAAATTTATAGTTAATTTTTCAATTGTACTGAAATAAGTACAAAAGTCATTTGTAATAGTTTTAGCTGTGTTTGTGCATAACAATAACAATTCGTTGATAACAATGGCCTCTATAACCTACATGTACATTGCATGCTTTCGCTTCAAAAATTTCAGAATGCTAGAAGCTAAGTGATCTTTTCATTTCAACTTGCTCTGCTTTTACACCCTTTTTGATCACAGGGTGCAACATGTCCTGTGTGTTTTTTCTCATAAGAACAGAGTTGCATTTAATTGAAATATTCGATAATGTCGGTTATTTTAAATAACCAGGGTTGTTGTATGCAACGACTTAAAACACACACACAGGGTTACATTTAAATGAATTCAAAGTAAAATGTAACCGAAAATAAAAAATTTAAAAGCAAATGTGAAAAAATCATATACAAATTTGGGGAAATAAATTGAAAAATTCTAGAAAAAATAGAAAAATAAAATTTAAAAAATGTGAGAGAAAATTTTAAAAGAAGGAGCCTAACAAGCTCATTGGAAAAAAATTAAAAAAGAAACAATGAGAAAAAATTTAAAAATGAAGGAAGTGTTTAAAAAAAAATCAAAAAAGAAAAAGAACAAAAATAAATATTTGAGAAGAGAAAATTATAAAAAAATCAATATTTTAAAAATCATGACGCCTTGGAAAATTTCAATAGGCAAATTCAAGAAAATGTTAAAAAATAAATTTGAAAAATTTAAGAAAAGTGTAAAATTGGAGAAGTTGAGGAAAAATTTTAGAAAAATCGATTTTTTTATCTATTTTTGTTGTTGATATATGCCGGAACTTTTTGTTTTGTTTTTTTTGTAAAGTAGATTGGAAACGCTTATGTTGCAGTTAATAGCGGCGAATGCAAAAAATACATGTTAGTCTTCATATTCCCGCTGACCGGAAATAAATATTTAGTCGTTATATTCTGCATTGACGAGTACTATTAAGAAGTACCTTTAAAATGTGCCAGTCTCGAGTAAATGTTTTCTCAGAATGTACCGACACACTGTTTTTTGACGAATTATTGCCAAAAATTTGTTGTCAAAATGCTGACAAAAAACTTCTTGGTATATTAAAAGTAATTTAATTGTGTACAATAAAAGTACTCATTAGTACATTTAGAGAACTTTTTACTACAACGAAGGTACATGTAATTGTTCTTTTTATGTTCAATAGAAGTATCTTCATATACAATAAATTGTATTTATTAGTACAATAGTTTGTACTTTTTGGTAACAATATGTTACTTTTTGATATAATAAATGTACTTTTTGGTACAATGAATTTACTTTTTTTTGCACAATAATTTTTACTTTTTAGTACAATAAATTTTACTTTTTTGTACAATAAAAGTACTTTTTGATACTATAAATTGTACTACTTTGTACAATAAATTGTACTTTTTGGTACAATAATACCAAATACTTTTAGTATCAAGCATTATTAAATATTATCGAATAATAATATACCCACAGCATAATTTGGAGACCGGTCCTCAAACTAATCGCTGCGTATATTAGAATTGGAGTTGCCAGATTAAGAGCTTATTTTGAACGCGTTAACAGTTCCATTCGGCTGGCTTTGTTATGCAAAGTCCTCGAAGTATCAGTCCATAAAGTTATATAACAACAGAGTTGCGTTGAATTATAATATACGATAATGTCGGTTATTTTAAATAATCAGAGTTGTTGTATGCAACGACTTTAAATACACACAGGGTTACATTTAAATGAATTCAAAGTAAAATGTAACCGAAAATAAAAAATTTAAAAACAAATGTGAAAAAATCGCAGAAAAATTTTGAAAAATTCTAGAAAAAATAGAAAAATAAAATTTAAAAAATGTGAGAGAAAATTTTAAAAATTAAAATCGCGCGATATTTTCCAATGGAATAAGGAGCCCAAAAAGCTTGTTGGAAAAAAAATTAAAAAAAAATACATTGAGAAAAAATTTAAAAATTAAGGAAATGTTTAAAAAAATCAAAAAAAAAGAACAAAAAGAAATATTTGAGAAGAGAAAATAGTAAAAAAAAAATAATATTTTAAAAATCATGACGCCCCGGACATTTTCAATAGGCAAATTCAAGAAAATGTTAAAAAATTAATTTAAAAATTAAAAAAAAAGGTAAAAGTGTTTGCTTTGTGATTGACATGACGTTGCTTTGTGATCGTAATATAAATTTATAGTTAATTTTTCAATTGTACTGAAATAAGTACAAAAGTCATTTGTAATAGTTTTAGCTGTGTTTGTGCATAACAATAACAATTCGTTGATAACAATGGCCTCTATAACCTACATGTACATTGCATGCTTTCGCTTCAAAAATTTCAGAATGCTAGAAGCTAAGTGATCTTTTCATTTCAACTTGCTCTGCTTTTACACCCTTTTTGATCACAGGGTGCAACATGTCCTGTGTGTTTTTTCTCATAAGAACAGAGTTGCATTTAATTGAAATATTCGATAATGTCGGTTATTTTAAATAACCAGGGTTGTTGTATGCAACGACTTAAAACACACACACAGCGTTACATTTAAATGAATTCAAAGTAAAATGTAACCGAAAATAAAAAATTTAAAAGCAAATGTGAAAAAATCATATACAAATTTGGGGAAATAAATTGAAAAATTCTAGAAAAAATAGAAAAATAAAATTTAAAAAATGTGAGAGAAAATTTTAAAAGAAGGAGCCTAACAAGCTCATTGGAAAAAAATTAAAAAAGAAACAATGAGAAAAAATTTAAAAATGAAGGAAGTGTTTAAAAAAAAATCAAAAAAGAAAAAGAACAAAAATAAATATTTGAGAAGAGAAAATTATAAAAAAATCAATATTTTAAAAATCATGACGCCTTGGAAAATTTCAATAGGCAAATTCAAGAAAATGTTAAAAAATAAATTTGAAAAATTTAAGAAAAGTGTAAAATTGGAGAAGTTGAGGAAAAATTTTAGAAAAATCGATTTTTTTATCTATTTTTGTTGTTGATATATGCCGGAACTTTTTGTTTTGTTTTTTTTGTAAAGTAGATTGGAAACGCTTATGTTGCAATTAATAGCGGCGAATGCAAAAAATACATGTTAGTCTTCATATTCCCGCTGACCGGAAATAAATATTTAGTCGTTATATTCTGCATTGACGAGTACTATTAAGAAGTACCTTTAAAATGTGCCAGTCTCGAGTAAATGTTTTCTCAGAATGTACCGACACACTGTTTTTTGACGAATTATTGCCAAAAATTTGTTGTCAAAATGCTGACAAAAAACTTCTTGGTATATTAAAAGTAATTTAATTGTGTACAATAAAAGTACTCATTAGTACATTTAGAGAACTTTTTACTACAACGAAGGTACATTTAATTGTTCTTTTTATGTTCAATAGAAGTATCTTCATATACAATAAATTGTATTTATTAGTACAATAGTTTGTACTTTTTGGTAACAATATGTTACTTTTTGATATAATAAATGTACTTTTTGGTACAATGAATTTACTTTTTTTTGCACAATAATTTTTACTTTTTAGTACAATAAATTTTACTTTTTTGTACAATAAAAGTACTTTTTGATACTATAAATTGTACTACTTTGTACAATAAATTGTACGTTTTGGTACAATAATACCAAATACTTTTAGTATCAAGCATTATTAAATATTATCGAATAATAATATCGTCGGCAAATTTTAACCTGAAGTGCCGAGTACTATCTTTGTACCAAAACTGTACCTCTCTAGTGCTAAAATACCGTTTGTTTGTTTGTCTGTTGTTGCTATGGGGGAGTAAAAATTAATCTTTGTAGCTGTAAAAAAAGGTTTGCCGCGCCCACTTCACCCATAGGATAAAAAAAATCTAAACCGTAATCTCTATTTAGTACACTTAAGCGGTTGTTACACATGCACACATGTGGTTAGACATGTGTGATGTCATACTTCATATAAAATTTCAGTTTGCTTTGTGACATTGATGTGCCTGTATTATCAATTTGTAGTTAATTTTTCAATTGTACTGAAATAAGTACAAAAGTCATTTGTAATAGTTTTTGCTGTGATTGTGCATAACAATAAAAATTCGTTGATAACAATGGCCGCTATAAACTACCGCGCCATTCTTTCGCTTCAAAAATTTCTGAATGCTGTAAGCTGAGTGATCTTTTCATATCAACTTGCTTTGCTTATACACCTTTTTTGATCACAGGGTGCAACATGTCCTGTGTGTTTTTTTTTTCATAAGAACAGAGTTGCATTTAATTGAAGTATGCGATATTGTCGGTTATATTTGAAAATTTCAATACGCAAATTCATGAAAATTTGAAGAAAATGTAAAAAAGAAATTTGAAAATTTAAAAAACAAGGGTAATAGTGGAAATGAATTAAGAAAAATTTTAAAAATATTAGAAAGAGCAATTTTTTGTACATTTTTTATGTTTTTGATATAACCTGCATTTTTTTGTATGGTAGATTGGATACGTTTATGTTGCAATTAATTGCGCCAAAAAATAAATGTTCGTCTTCATATTTCCGCTGACCGGAGATAAATATTTTGTCGTTATATTCTGCATTGACAAGTACTATAATGTAGTACGAACACATTTAAAATGTGCCAGTATCGGGTAAATGAATTATTGCCAAAAAATTTTATAAAACAAACTGACGCCGCACAGTGTGAGATTTAGTCAATCTAGCGTCTCAAAATTAATTTTTATATGAAGTTTTAGAGATATCGACTTGAAATTTGGCACGATCGTTAAGGAGATTATAAGCTTCAATATGGTGAAAGATAACTAGTTCCAACTAGTGTCAAAGGGGACTAGTTCCGAACTATCCTCAAAAACACTAGTTGGGGACAATTTTTTTTACACATTTATATTCAATATTTCTTCTTTTTTTCTCTTCTAACTAAAACTTGTCGATATATTGATATAAGTACCCACATACAACCATTTCTATAAAATGCTTTAAGTTTCGAACTTTAGTTTTCGATGATTCTTTGCAAATGTGAAACATAAAAAGTTAATGTTGTTCCAATGTTAAATTTATTGATATCTAAAACATTATAAAGAGGAAAAACTAAAAAATTCGACGAAAGTTCTTAAAAGAATGGAAAATATTCAAAATAAGATATTAATCAAAAACCAAAATAAAGAAATTATATACAAATTATACAAAAGTAAAAAGCGAAAAGTAGAAATAAAAAAAAATAAGGAATTTATACAAAAATAAAAATTCCAGAGTGCTGCAAGCAAAGTTTGTTATGCTAAATTATCAAATTCATCATTTAGTTGGTTGTCAGACAAAAGTGCAATGACCTCAGAAGGTAAAGTAGAACGCTTGGTTTTTAGGGGCAAACGTAAACTTGCAATCAAAGGGTCTGACGTGATAAGCAACCTATGCAATAAATCTATGTTGGTGTCAACTCGGGACGTTTTTCTTGGGAACAGTTCGCGATACTGTCTCGACTCTTTATTACGTGCTTCTTGCGCTTCTTCAGAAAAGTTTCCTATGGGAAGAATGCATGAAGATATTGACTCTTTGCATTTCCGTTTTTGTATACTTGAAGCACTTTCAGCAAACTCTTTTTCTCGCTTTCCGCGTTGCGGAATTTGTTTTGAAGTTGATGGTGCGTGATCAAGAGCAAAATCAACAGCAGAAATTTTTTAACTTAGCCAAATAGCATTGTCATGCATAAATCTTGCTTTATCACTGTGAGATTTGCTCCACCGCGGTTGAAATTGGAAGCAAAGCTTTTTTATACGATCTTTAATTTTGGTATCGTCAACATCTGGTCCAAAAATTGATATAACGTGCTTTTCGACCGCTTCTGTTTTTTCTATTTTCACCTTGCTCAACCAAATCCAAAATAGCTCCTCTCGCTATATTATACTCATACTAAAAAAAGGCAAAAAATGGGCAGGATTTTATTAACAAAGATTCTGCTGGCATTCCCATCACGGAACTCCGTGGGACTTGGAAGTTCTAGTCTATCAAAAATTTGAAAGCTTTAAAATTTGTCTTACCTTTTAGGTGGTTATAAACCAATTTTTTCAAAATACTTGAGTGCAAAAATAAATATTGAATAAAACAAAAATTTTAAGTTTAAGTAATAACCTTTAATACAAAAAATATTTTAGGGCAAAAAAAACACCCACAATTTCGACCTGATCACTCAAACTTTTGTGATCAATGCAAGCTTGAAAATCAATTGTTTTATGCTATGAAATTGCTCGTGTTTGATAGCTGTTATCACGCCAATAACATTTTTTTATTCTCTTTTGTGTTTGTTTTCGTAACAATTGGGGTCTCTTCTCACGTTAAAAAAAATATGAGCGAGTTACGAAAACATTTTTTTTTTAATTTCGAGATGCCAGATTGATTAAATCTCACAGTGTGCGCCGTGTAAATATTCCTTAAGCTTTACTGGCATAATTTTGAAATTAGTACTTATTAGTACATATAAAGCCGTGGGACCGGCCGTGGCATAGTGGTTAGAACACGCGACTACCATGCGGGAGATCGCAGGTTCAAACCTGGCTCCAGTCATCTTAAAAGAAAAAAAGAAAATTTTCTTTCATTGTCGGCTCCCCTCGAATGTTGTTTGACAGCAACTTCGCAGTATTAAGCGTCGATTCAATCGACGTGTCTAGTAAGAGCTTCTCAAAACAGTGACGTTCGCATTCGTCGATAAACAAGTAGGTGCCGTTAGTTGTGAATCTAAAAATAGAAAGCGTGTTAATTCACAACAACGCGAGAAGCTATCCCATACCTCATTCATGGGGTGCAAAGGGAAATTAAGTTTTTTTAAGTACATATAAAGAACTTTTTACTACAACGAAGGTACATTTAAATGTTCTTTTTATGTTCGATAAAAGTATTTTTAATACAATAAATTGTATTTTTAGTAAAATAGTAAGTACATTCTGGTAACAATTAGTTTAGTTTTACTTTGTGCCATAATTGTACATCTCTGGTGCTAAAATTCGGTTTGCTCACGCCCCTTACGTTGTTGCCGTTTACTATGGGTTTTGCCGCGCCCACTCCACCCAAAGGATAAAAATTAGAAAATATATTGCCTACCGTAATTTGCATTTAGTACAAAATAAATTACAGGTTATACAAAAAATCGCTTTTATAATATTTTTAAAATTTTTCTTCAACCATTCCACTTTTATCCTTTTTTATAAGCTTTCAAATTTCTTTTTTAACATTTTCTTGAATTTGCGTATAGAAATTTTTATTTGAAATTATCCGGGGGGTGATTTTTAAAATTTTAATTGTTTTTACAATTTTCTCATTTTAAATATTTCTTTTTGCACTTTTTTTTAATATATTTTTTTAAAATATTTCTAGAAATTGACACTTTTTTTCATTTTTTAAATTTGTTCTCAATGTTTTTAGGCTTTTTTTTAATTTTCTCTTACATTTTTTAAATATTAATTGTTCATTTTTTCAAGGATTTTTCAATTTATTTCAAACATTTTTCCATGATTTTTTCACATTCTGTATTTCATATATTTGAAAGATTATTATATATTATTGTAAGAATTACTAAAAGGATACTATGAAAACTTACTTATTTTTAGGCTTATATTATAAAACAAAATTGTTAGGCCAATTGACTGACATATAACATTCTCACTCAGTTGGAGTAACGATAACACTTTGCCGATTTTAACACAAGGAGTACGTAGTAAATTCCAAAAATCCAACCCTATTAAACGTTTGGTCTGTGTAATAGCAACAGTTTTTCCCATTTTCGGGTTTGCCCCTCTTTGTGAACCTGACCATCTATAGCCCCTACCATCTATAGCCCATACCTATTTTTATAAATATAGAGTTTACAATAATTTTGATGTAAAAAAATGTTTATATGTAATGTAATCAATGGTGACTAAATGTCTTTAAAAAAATTAAGTGTATCATAAGCTAAACACCACCAACTGGATCCAAACATACATCCAAAATTATCTCATGTCAAAAAATTCATAAATTTTAAGTTTGGGTAAAATTGGACTATCGATATAAATTTTCGAAATAATTCAGCTCCAGCCACCTCAACAGCGGGTCCATTTATATAAAAGCTATGTTCTAATAATCACACAAATATACAAACTAAATTTCAGTTAGATTGGTCTGTTCGTTCAAATTTTGTTTACAAATCTACCCAACGCCACCTATTGGGTCCGTTTGTACATAACATTTTTCTAGTGATTAAACAATCATACATTCTGAATTCCAGATAAATTGGTTCATCCATTAAGATTTTCGAAATAAATGCACCCCAGCGTCATCTACCGGGTCCACTTATGCATACAATTGCTTTTCATGATCAAACAAACATACATTATGAATTTCAGTTAAATTGGTCCATTCGTTCAAATTTTGATTATAAACCCACACCAGCCCCACCTACCGGGTCCATTTATACACAAAATGTTTTCTCATGACCAAAGGAATATCCGTTCTAAATTTCAGTTGAATTGGAACATGCATTCAAATTTATCAGCCAAATCGCTCTATCCGTTCTCCAGTGATGGGTTTACATACGTGGACCATTTCATTTTTATATATAAATTTTTTTTTATATTGTCCATTTTTTTCCTTCATTTTAATTTTTTCTCAATTTTTTTTTTAATTTTTTCCCAATGAGCTTTTTGGGCTCCTTATTCATTTTTTAAAAAATCACGCTATTTTAATTTTTAAAATTTTTTCTCACATTTTTTAAAATTTAATTTTCTATTTTTTCTAGAATTTTTTAATTTGTTTCTCCAAATTTTTAACATTTTTTTATTTTCGGTTACATTTTACTTCGAATTCATTTAAATGTAACCCTGTATGTATTTTAAGTCGTTCTATACACTACAACTCTGGTTATTTAAAATAACCGACATTATCGTATATTTCAATTAAATGCAACTGTGTTTATATGAGAAAAACACCCTGTGATCAAGGGTCTTCAAACTATGCAGTACGCTGAAATATATATTATATATAGTATAAGGAGCCCAAAAAAATCGTTGGGAATAAATTTAAAAACGAAAATTGAGAAATATTTAAAAAATCAAGGAAAAAAGTGGGTTATTTCAAGAAATAGAATAGAAGAAATATTTGTAAAAAAGAAAAAAAGAAAATTGTAATGAAAACTAAATTTCGGAAAGTTTCACGAAAAAATAGTGAAATTCAAGAACATTTTAAGAGAAAGTTAAAATTAAATTTTGAAAACTTTTTTAAATAAAGATCAAATTGGGAAAGTTGAAGAAAAATTTTAAAAATATTAGATAAAGAGAATTTTTGTAATTTTTTTTGTGGTGATAAATTCCGTTAATTTTTTTTATTTATGAAGTAGATTGGAAACGCTTATGTCGCAATTAACAGCGCCGAAGGCAAAAATAAATGTTCGTCTTCATATTTTCCGCTGACCGGAAATAAATATTTTGTCGTTATATTCTGCATTGGTGAGTACTACAAAGGAGTACGAAAAACTTCTTGGTATAATAAAAGTACTTTAATTGTGTATAATAAAAGTACTTTTTACTACAAAGAAGGTACATTTAATTGTTCTTTTTATGTTCCATGGAAGTATTTTCGGAACAAAACTACTTTACCAGACACAGCTCCGATTTTTTTTATTTTTTTTGGGCGTAATTTCTGGAAATAAATTGAAAAATTCTAGAAAAGACAGAAAAATAATATGTAAAAAATGTGAGAGAAAATTTCAAAAAATATAATCGCGCGATTTTTTTTTTTGACAAAATAAAGAGCCCAAAAAGCTCATTACGAAAAAATTTAAAAAATTAAGGAAAAAAATTAACAATTTCAAGAAATATTAAAAAATTTAAAAAAAGTGCAAAAAGAAAATTGTAAAAACATTAAAATTTTAAAAATCATGACGCCTTAGGAAATTTGAACGACAAATTCAAGAAAATTTGAAGAAAAATTTTATGTAGAAAGTTTTTTGAAAAATTTTAAAAATATTAGAAAAGCGATTTTTTGTAACCTTTTTTTTTGTTAATATATACCGCTAATTCGTTTTTTGTAAAGTAGATTGGAAACGCTTTTAAAAGATAAATGTTCATCTTAATATTCCCGCTGATCGAAAATAAATATTTAGTCGTTATATTCTGCATTGACGAGTTCTATAAAGGAGTACGAGCACCTTTTAAATGTGCCAGTATCGGGTAAATGAAGTTGTTTTCTCAGAATTTACTGACTCACTGTTTTTTTGACGAATTATTGCCAAATACTGACGCCTTGTAAATAGCCCTTAAGGTTTATTGACACAATTCTGAAAGACATCTGGTTAGACATGTGTGATGTCATACCACAAAGCACTGTCTAGCGTTTCTGTCGTACTTCATATACAAATTCAGTTTGCTTTGTCGCATTGATGTGCTCGTGTTAATAATTTATAGTTAATTTTTCAATTGTACTGAAATAAGTACAAAAGTAATTTCTAATAATTTTTGCTGTGTTTGTGCATAATAATAAAAATTCATTGATAACAATGGCTGCTATAACCTACCGCATCATTGCCATGCTTTCTATTCAAAAATTTCTGAATGTTGGAAGCTAAGTGATCTTTTCATATAATCTTGCTCTGCTTTTACACCCTTTTTGATCACAGGGTGTCACATGTCCTTTGTGTTCTTTCTCATAAGAACAGAGTTGCATTTAATTGAAGGATTTAAATTTTTAAAATTTTCTCTCACATTTTTTACATTTTATTTGTCAAGAATTTTTCAATTTATTTCACAAATATTTCTACATTTTTCCATGGTTTTTTTACATTGTGTATTTCATATATTTGAAAGATTGTTATATATTATTGTAAGAATTACTAAAATGATATGATGAAAACTTTCTTATTGTTAGGAATACATTATAAACAAAATTTTTAGTCCAATTGACTGACATATAACATTCTCAGTTGGAGTAACGATAACACTTTGCCCCTTTTAACCAAGGGAGTACGAAATTCCAAAAATCCCTTCATTTGGCTAGATAACCCTATTAACCGTTTGGTCTGTGTTATAGCAACAGTTTGTCCCATTTTCGGGTTTGTCCCCTCTTTGTGAAGCTCTCTAATTCTATAGGAAGTGCGCCGTTTGCAGTCTGAGTGACCATCTATAGCCCATACCTATTTTTATTTATATAGAGTTTACAATAACTTTGATGTTAAAAAATGTTTATATGTAATGTAATCAATGGTGACTAAATTACTTTAAAAAAATTAAGTGTATCATAAGCTAAACACCAGCAACACGATCCAAACATACATCCAAATTTTTCTCATGTCAAAAAATTCATAAATTTTAAGTTTGGGTAAAATTGGACTATCCATATAAATTTTCGAAATAATTCAGCTCCAGCCACCTCAACAGCGGGTCCATTTATACAAAAAAAAAAATTCTCGTTATAAATACATTATTAATTTCATATAATATTAAAATAAACATTATTAATTTCAGACAAATTGTTGATTAGTTTACATTTTCATTATAATTCCACAGCGATACCTACCGGTCCATTTATACAAAAACTATGTTCTAATGATCACACAAATATACAAACTAATTTCAGTTAAATTGGTCTGTTCGTTCCAAATTTGATTGAAAATCTACCCAAACGCCACCTATCGGGTCCGTTTGCACATAAAATTTTTCTGGTGATCAAACAATCATACATTCTGAATTCCAGTAAAACTGGCTTATCCATTAAGATTTTCGAAATAAATGCACCCCAGCGCCATCTACCGGGTCCATTATGCATACAATTGCTTTTCATGATTTTTTTTGAATTTGTCAATTTTTTGCCTTTATTTTTTTAAATTCTTTTAATTTTTTCTCAATTTTCTATTTGTAAATTTTTTCCCAATGAGCTTTTTGGGCTCCTTATTCATTATTTAAAATTTTTTCTCACATTTTTTAAAATTTAATTTTCTAGAATTTTTTAATTTGTTTCCCCAAATTTTTAACATTTTTTTGAATTTTTTTTATTTTCGGTTACATTTTACTTCGAATTCATTTAAATGTAACACTGTATGTATTTTAAGTCGTTGTATACACTACAACTCTGGTTATTTAAAATAACCGACATTATCGTATATTTCAATTAAATGCAACTGTGTATGTATGAGAAAAAACACCCTGTGATCAAGGGTCTTGAAACTATGCAGTACGCTGAAATATATAACATATATGGTATAAGGAGCCCAAAAAGATCATTGGGAAAAAATTTAAAAAAGAAAATTGAGAAATATTTAATAAATTAAGGAAAAAAGTGGTTTATTTCAAGAAATAGAATAGAAGAAATATTTGTAAAAAGAAAATTGTAATGAAAATTAAATTTCGGAAAGTTTCACGAAAAAATAGGGAAATTCAAGAACATTTGAAGAGAATGCTAAAAATAAAAGTTGAAACTTAAAAAAATAATAAAATTGGAAAGCTAAATAAAAATTTGAAAAATATTAGAAAAAGCGAATTTTTGTAATTTTTTTTTGTGTTGGTAAAATTTCGGTAATTTTTTTTATTTATGAAGTAGATTGGAAACGCTTATGTCGCAATTGACAGCGCCGAAGGCAAAAATAAATGTTCGTCTTTACATTTCCGCTGCCCGGAAATAAATATTTTGTCGTTATATTCTGCATTGGCGAGTACTACAAAGGAGTACGAAAAACTTCTTGGTATAATAAAAGTACTTTAATTGTGTACAATAAAAGTACTTATTAGTACATTTAAAGAAATTTTTACTACAAAGAAGGTACATTTAATTGTTCTTTTTATGTTCAATAGAAGATAGAATAGATAGCTCCGCTTTTTTTTATTTTTTTTTTGGGTAGGGAATTAATCTAGGAGAAGAAGAAGCCACCTATCGGGTCCGTTTGTACATACAATTTTTTTGGTGATTAAACAATCATACATTCTGAATTTCAGTAAAATTGGCTCATCCATTAAGATTTTCGAAATAAATGCAATCCGTTCTAAATTTCAGTTGAATTGGAACATGCATTCAAATTTATCAGCCAAATCGCTCCATCCGTTCTCCAGTGATGGGTTTACATACGTGGACCATTTCATTTTTATATATAATTTTTTTTAATGTTATCATTTTTTTTCCTTGATTTTTAAAATTTTTTCTCAATTTTCGTTTTTTAATTTTTGCCCAATGAGCTTTTTGTGCTCCTTTTTCATTATTTAAAACAATCGCGCTATTTTAATTTTTAAAATCTTTTCTCACATTTTTTAAAATTTAATTTTCTAATTTTTTCTAGAATTTTTTAATTTGTTTCCCCAAATTATTAACATATTTGTGAATTTTTTTTATTTTTGGTTACATTTTACTTCGAATTCATTTAAATGTAACCCTGTATGTATTTTAAGTCGTTGTATGCACTACAACTCTGGTTATTTAAAATAAACGACATTATCGTATATTTCAATTAAATGCAACTGTGTTTATATGAGAAAAAACACCCTGCGATCAAGAGTCTTGAAACTATGCAGTACACTGAAATATATATGTATGGTTTACGTCAAAGCCGATGGCAAAACACATATTTGGCGCCGTCTAAAAAAGGTAAAAGGTGGCAATGCTGTATAACTCTTTAAAACTTTAAAATAAGTTTTTTGTTGTAAAAATGTGCATATATAGTAAAATTTATGCTTTTAGACCAAAAAATAATGAAAGAGGAATCAATTAATATAAAAATATTAGTATATAAAAAAAAGGTCCCTAAACTATCCACGTCCCTAAACTATGCCTTGGGTATGTGCAAACTTTGAGGTCCGACCCGAAAGTATGCAATTGTCCCTGGATTATGCGGTGTATTGAAAAATCGACCCCATTCTATGCCTTGGGAATATATATACTCATTTACTCCTCTATAATATTTTTATATAAAATATGTTTTTCGTATTGTTTTTTTATTACCTTAATGAAAAGAATTATTTTTTATTTAAATAAATTTTTTTTACGAAATATTGTTGAATTGATTATTATTCGAAAATTATTTGTCAAAATATTGTAATTGCAATCATAAAATTTTGTCATTGTATTGAGGCAAAATTGTCATTGCCTCAATGTAACTTTTTCATTGGGGTTAATACTCAATTACATTACATTGATGTTACTATGTAATTGTATAAATGACTCACTGTCATTGCATTTATGATACAGTAGCATTACATTAATGATATTGCATCATAACATTGATCGCACATTGTCATTGCATTGAAGCCACACTTGCATTGCATTGATGGCAAAACATTTCCTCGATGACACACTTGCATTGGACTGACACCACAACTTACTTTAAATTGATGTTACAGTAACATTCCATTTGTGACACATGTCATGAGTTCAAAAACTATGACATTTTTCATAGAAGAAATGTCAGATTTCATCAGAGATATGACGGTTTTTCTATCAATGTACTGACCGTAATGTCTTCGCATACAATACATATTTTGGCCCTCACGTAAAATTTTACGTTCTTATTATACCATCACCCTTAGGGATGAGGGTATATATCATTTGATACGAAAAAAAGTGTAACGCATTTAAGGAGACGAGTTAGACCCCAAGTATCTTAAGACCAAATTCGTTTCAGAACTTTTTAAGAAGAATGAGCTATGTCCGTCTGTCTGGCTGGCTGGCAGGCTGGCTGGATGGCTGGTCAGCAGGATAACTCGAGTAAACCTTAACGGATCGGTATGAAAATTTACCAGTATCAATATTTTTCAAAACGAACTTATGGGATTGTAAATGGGCTGAATAGCCCCACCCCTTCTGGTACCTCCCATACAAAATTACCTATTTTTGGAAAATTAATATTTCTTCCATAACTTCCAAACGGACAACCGGAGGATGTTTGAATTTGGTCAGTTTATTTATCTTGCAAAAGTAGACAAACCCTAAGATAACCGAAACCTTTGCACCACCCATTCTGGTACCTCCCATACAAATGACCGAATTGACCCTTATAGTTTTACATACATATCTTTTTTGCATGTAAACTGAGATCACTCAAATTTTGCGTATGATGTTTGCTTATAAATATTAGACTCAGGTATGAATATGGACTATATCGGTTAACGCGTTCTGGTACCTCCCATACACAATGACCTATTTTTGGAAATTATATATTTCTCCAATAACTTCAAAACAGTCACTTGGGGGGTTATGAACATTGGTCGATAAATTAATGTTGTGATAGGAGGCGAAACCTCAGAGAGCCTAACTATTTGAAACACCCCTTCTGGTACCTCCCATACAAATGACCGAATTGACCCTTATAGTTTTACATACATATCTCTTTTGTAAGAAAACTGAGATCACTCAAATTTTGCATATGATGTTTGCTTATGAAAATTAGACTCAGGTATGAATATGGACTATATCAGATCACGCCTTCTGGTACCTCCCATACAAAATTGCCTATTTTTGAAAAAATAATATTTCTCCTATAACTTCCAAACGGACTCTTGGGGGGTAATGAAAATTGGTCGATTAATTTATGTTATTATAGGAGGCAAAACCCTAGAAAACCTAACTATTTGACACGCCCCTTCTGGTACCTCCCATACAAATGACCGAACTCACCCCCATAGTATTACAAACACATCTTTTTTCTAAGTACAGTGAATTCAGTCAAATTATGAGTAATTGGTACGCTTATGAAAAAATAATAGGAGTGAATATGGACTATATCGGGTCACCCCTTCTGGTACCTCCCATACAAAATTACCTATTTTTGAAAAATTAATAATTCTCCCATAACTTCCAAACGGACATTTGAGGGGTAATGAAAATTAGTCGGTTAATTTATATTGTGATAGGAGGCGAAACCTCAGAAAACCTAACTACTTGACACACTCCTTCTGGTACCTCCCACACAAGGGACCGAACTCACCCCTATAGTCTTACATACATATCTTTTTTTGTAAGTGCACTGAATTCAATCAAATTATACGTAAGTTGTACGTATGAAAATTTGAGTCAGGAATGAATAAGGACTGTATCGGTTCACCCCTTGTGGTACCCCCTATCAAAATTAAATTTTTTTGAAAAAATAATATTTCTCACATAAATTCCAAACCGGCACCTATACCCCCAACACAAATAAGTAAAGTTTTGGATGATTTTGCACCACAAGCAGGGGAAACATATACATAAGTAATTTTATTTTAATTAAAACTCTATTCATTTCAATAACTCAAGACTTCAACAATATCTTATATTGGGTGATGGTATTTATCAGTCAGTTTACCTGACTGAAATTTCTGAACTGGTTTTTTTTTATATTTTTATATTCATTTGTATGGCAAGAAGGTAAGAATATATACGAATATATAGCGTAATGTAAATTGCTAAATCAGGGGGAAGTACCGTAGGCGAAAAATATGTAGTTTCTAAAATGACATTTTATATTTTTGCTGTTTTGTATGGGTTTTTAAATAGTAATTGCATAACGTAATATTTATTGAGTAGTAAACACAGCAGGCAGCACAAAACTTTACAAAAAAAAAATGAGCGAATTTATAGAAAAGGTTCAAATTTTTGGGTGCAATTTTTACGTTGCCTATATTTATATGAAAATAAGCGGAAAAGATTTGAGCATAATTGTAAATAGTCTGTTCTGTGAAATGCGCCGCGACGAAAAATTATTTAAAAAAATTGCGCGATTTTGTTAAAATAATTTTTCATGATTTTAGTTTTTTAAAGAAAATTTTAATTTTTCATGTTTTTATATTTTAAAGAAAAGGGTCACTGACGAAAAATTATTTTATATAAATCACGCAATTTTTTTAATACATATGGTAAATTGTCTGTTTCGTAAAAGGCGCCGCAGGAGAAAAAATATTTAAAAAAAATCGCGCGATTTTTTCAAAATAATTTTTCATGCTTTTAGTTTTTAAAGAAAAGGGCCACAGACCAAAAATTATTTTATAATTTAATTTATTTTATATATTTTTATTTGGGTTCTATTGTCACACAGACATTTGGGGTCTAATTGCATTATGCAAATATACCCCAATAAAAATATGAAATTAGGCCCCAAAAAATCATAAAATTTCGTGTTGTTGTTTTCCATATATTTTTTTGGGGCCTAATTTCATTTTCACTTTGGGGTGTATTTTCGTGGGGCCTAATGGCATACCGCCAGCTATAACAGGATAAAATTTTGAAGGATAAACCTAGAAGTCTAAACACGCCCCTTCTAGTACCTTCCATACAAATTTACCACTCCACCCACTTTAGAAATCGAGTAATAATATCAATATAATACCATTTTTTTTTATTTTACTGAGGGTGATGGTATATGTAAGTCGGGTTGCCCGACTGAAACTTTCTTACTGGTTCTTATAAACTTTTCTTATACTTTTTATACCATCACCCTTAGGGATGAGGGTATACATCATTTGATACGACCCAAAAGTGTAACACATAGAAGGAGTCACTTTAGACCCTAGGTTTCTTTGAACCAACTTCGATTCATGACTTTTTAAGTCGTTTGAGCCATGTCCGTCTGTCTGTCTGTCTGCTGTCCGGCTGGTTCGCACGATAACTTTCGAAAGACGTTACCAAATGTTTTGAAATTTTACACGAGTTATTATTTCCTCAAAACTACTTACGGTATTGCAAATGGGCTACATGGCCCCGACCCTTCTGGTACCTCCCATACACATACATCATTCCGCCCACTTTAGAAATCGAGTAATAATATCAATACACCCAACGGGATCGTACCCAAATTTTGTATTTGGTAAAGCTATAACAGGATAAAGTTTTGGAAAAAAAATTCAAAGCCTAGCCACGCCCCTTCTGGTACCTCCCATACAAATCTACCTTTCCGCCCACTACAGAGATGGAGGAATAATATCAATAAATCATACGTGATCGTAATCAAATTTTATTATTAGTAAAGCTATAACAGGATTAAGTTTTGAAGAAAAAAAATTTAAGTCTATCCACGCCCCATCTTGTACCTCCCATACACATCTGGTACCGCCCACTTTAGAAATCGATTAATATTATTAACAGAACTAACGCGATCGTGCCCAAATTCTGTATTTAGTAAAGTTCAAGCAGGATAAAGTTTTGGACAAAATCTGGAAGTCTAGACACGCCCCATCTGGTACCTCCCATACAAATGTACCACTCCGCCCACTTTAGATATGGAGTAGTAATATCAATAAATCCAAGGCGGTCGTACCCAAATTCTTTATTTTAGTAAAGCTAAAGCAGGATACAGTTTTTGAGAAAAATAAACTGGAAGTCTATCCACACCCCATCTGCTACCTCCCATACACATCTGGTACCGCCCACTTTAGAAATCGATTAATATTATATATAATAACTAACGCGATCGTGCCCAAATTCTGTATTTAGTAAAGTTCAAGCAGGATAAAGTTTTGGAGAGAAAATCTGAAAGTCTAGACACGCCCCATCTGGTACCTCCCATACAAATGTACCACTCCGCCCACTTTAGATATGGAGTAGTAATATCAATAAATTCAATGCGATCGTACCCTTATTCCTTATTTGGTAAATCTATAGCAGGATACAGTTTTTGAGAATAAAACTGGAAGTTTAGCCACGCCCCTTCTGGTACGCCCCATACTCATCTGGTACCGCCCACTAAATAAATCGATTAATATTATTAATAGAACTAACGCGATCGTGCCCAAATTCTGTATTTAGTAAAGTTCAAGCAGGATAAAGTTTTGGAGAAAAAACTTGGAAGTCTAGACACGCCCCTTCTGGTACCTCCCATACAAATGTACCACTCCGCCCACTTTAGAAATCGAGTAATAATATCAATATAACAAAAATTTTTTTGTTTTACTGAGGGTGATGGTATATGTAAGTCGGGTTTCCCGACTGAAACTTTCTTACTGGTTTTATTTACTTAATGTTAATGTTCTTGTTTTTATACCATCACCCTTAGGGATGAGGGTATATATCATTTGATACGAAAAAAAGTGTAACACATTAAAGGAGGCGAGTTAGACCCCAAGTATCTTAAGACCAAATTCGTTTCAGGACTTTTTAAGACGATTGAGCTATGTTCGTCTGTCTGGCTGGCTGGTCAGCAGGATAATTCGAGTAAACCTGAACGGATCGGTATGAAAATTTACCCGTAGAAATATTTTTCAAAACGAACTTATGGGATTGTAAATGGGCAAAATAGCCCCACCCCTTCTGGTACCTCCCATACAAAATTACATATTTTTGGATAATTTATATTTCTTTCATAACTTTCAAACGGACGATCGTAGGATGTTTAAATTTGGTCAGTTTATTTATCTTGCAAAAGTAGACAAACCCTAAGAAAACCGAAACCTTTGCCATACCCCTTCTGGTACCTCCTATACAAATGACCTAATTGACCATTAAAGTTTAACATACATATCTTTTTTGTAAGTAAACTTAATTTACTCAAATTTTGAGTATGATGTTCGCTTACAAAAATAGGACTCATGAATGAATATGGACTATATCGGTTTACGCCTTCTGGTACCTCCCATACAAATATTTTTGGAAAATTAATATTTCTCCTATAACTTCCAAACGGACTCTTGGGGGGTAATGAAAATTGGTCGGTTAATTTATGTTATTATAGGAGGCAAAACCCCAGAAAACCTTACTATTTGACACACCCCTTCTGGTACCTCCCATACAAATGACCGAACTCACCCCCATAGTCAGACAAGCATATCTTTTTTTTAAGTACACTGAATTCAATCAAATTATGAGTAATTTATACGCTTATGAAAATATGAATCAGGAGTGAATATGGACTATATCGGGTCACCCCTTCTGGTACCTCCCATACAAAATGACCTATTTTTGAAAAATTAATAATTCTTCCATAACATCCAAACGGACATTTGAGGGGTAATGAAAATTAGTCGGTTAATTTATATTGTGATAGGAGGCGAAACCTCAGAAAACCTAACTATTTGACACACCCCTGCTGGTACCTCCCATACAAAGGACCGAACTCACCCCCATAGTCTTACATACATATCTTTTATGTGTAAGTGCACTGAATTCAGTCAAATTATTCGTAAGTTGTACGTATGAAAATTTGAGTCAGGAATGAATAAGAACTGTCTCGGTTCTCCCCTTTTGGTACCCCCTATCAAAATTAAATTTGTTTGAAAAATTAATATTTCTTACATAAATTCCAAACCTGCACCTATACCCCCTACACAAATAAGTAAAGTTTTGGACGATTTTGCACCACAAGCAGGGGAAAAATTATACATAAGTAATTTTATTTTAATTAAAAATCTATTCATTTTAAAAACTCAAGGCTTCAACAATATCTTATATTGGGTGATGGTATTTATCAGTCAGTTTACCTGACTGAAATTTCTGTACTAGTTTTATTATACCATCACCCTTAGGGATGAGGGTATATATCATTTGATACGACCCAAAAGTGTAACACATGGAAGGATTGTCTTTAGACCCTAGGTTTCTTTAAACCAAATTCGATTCATGACTTTATAAGTCGTTTGAGCCATGTCCGTCTGTCTGTCGGTCTGTCTTGCTGTCCGGCTGGTTCGCACGATAACTTTTAAAAGACGCAACCAAATGTTTTGAAATTTTGAACAAGTTAATATTTCCGCAACACTACTTACAGTATTGCCACTGGGCTACATGGCCACGCCCATTCTGGTACCCATAACGTTGATAGGTTTGATATATCGAAATGCAACAATTCATGTCTAAGTTCCGTTCGTAGATTTCAAACAAATATTTCCACTAGTTCGCGTTCAGTTAAAGGTATTCTCAATCTATCCCCTATGCGCATTATCACTTCTAGGAAATCATCAAAGCGTACATTGGGTCCTTGTCTTCTTCTACGCATATCGTCTTTAAGGTCGTAGTCGGTTGTGGTATCTTGTAATTGACGCTTAAGTGCTTGACATAACTCAGGCCAAGTAAAAATATTATCATGCTGATGATGGAAGCGCCAATCCCAATGTTTGGCCTGACCCTCATACAAAATATGGGTATTCTGGCATAAGACATCAAAGTTGCCCCCCAAATGTGTATTCGTCAGACTGTTAATCCTGTAAATGAAATCCTCGACTGTTACTTCTCCCTTACTCCCAGAGAACGTTACGTACTAATTATGAATTAAACCAGCGGTTTTATCCCTGTTCATTGGTTCGGTTGGATAGCTCTCCACCCGAGTGATGTGCTGCCCCGTTTGTTGAACTTCGACCACTATCTCGAGTAATATTCCGCTCACTCACGCTATTTCGATTCATAGGTAAATTCGACATAACATCTTGTAGCTCGTTTACAATAGTTCCAGAAATTTCCGTACGAAAACTTTCCAAAGACTCACTTATAATAGACTGCACGCGTAGTTCAGTCACGGGTCTTTTCCCTGAAGATGTTCGGTGAGGTTTAGAATCACCAATTGTTTCCTCCGCCCTTTGACGTGTCCTCTGTCTAGTCATCATGGTGGGTCGAGTATGTACCATCCGCTTATCGTTTTCCGGAGTAACATTTGAACATAATTCCACTTCGCCCTCAACACTCACATCAGCCACGAAAGACGCACTTGGGCTACGAACTAACGGCATTGTAAATAATATAAATTGTCAAAAAAAAATTTTTAATTCGTCCCAATAAATTCAACAGACACTAAATGAATTTTATCCCATATTATAAACCAATCAGTATTCAATCAAATAATTATTTGGTTAACTAATCTATATATTATGCAAGCAAACAAAACACAATTTGTAATTATTATACAGCGCAAAATTCATAGCATTCTCTCGGAATAGAAAAGGTGGAAAGAGTAAAGTTTCAGAAAATGTTCTTGAGTACGTTAGGAAGTTCGCTATTACCTTCCTTTCATAAATCCCCAAAGAATATCATTATGAAACTGTACGGTATATTTATCTTTATAAGGGTAAATTTATCAGTCAATTTCTCAACAAAATAACTTTAAAAATTCCTAAGTAGTTGTGTGTTGAAACGGTTTCACCTTATGTAATATTTATAATTGAAAATCAACAAAATATATAACAGGAAAAAAGTGAAATAGTATAGAGAATCCGAGAGTATGTAGGCTGTGATGTTTTCGTTTGCCTACCTAAACATATATCGTCAACCTAATAAACTTATCACTGTTCCATTTTAATAGAAGGACAATCTATTTAAAAACAAAATAACCAAAATCGTAGTTAACAAAATTATATGTAACTTCATAGAGTGTAACTAATTTATAATCTATATATATATTATAATCGAATTAATACAAATGTTTGATATATATATGTGTTATTAGTCAGATATTTATCAAAATTAAAAATTAAATTAAGACTTACGCGAATCCTTCTTTTAATGAAAATACATAACACTACACAGTTTAAGCGTTTGATTATAGAATTTTTTAATCAATGAAATAAAATAAAAACTTTTTTGTTCTTAGACTATTATGAATCATGCGATAAAAATAAAAATATAATATGTTAAATATGTTATGTAATTTACACGTTACTTGTTAGATGTTAAATGTTTTTAACCAGACTATATTTTCATTGTTTAATGTTTAATTCAATATGTTATAAAATTTAATCGTTAGTTGTTTGATGTTAAATGACTTTTTTAAACAGATTATGCTTTTATTATTTAATGTTCAATGTCGTTCTGTTAATTTTTATTATATTTGCGGAAAATTAATCATTATTAATTATTTATATTTATTTATTTATTATTATTATTTAAAATACAAAACTTTAGAAATAAGTTAATATATAAGGAAATATGTTGTAATATTATGATTCAGACATCCCTGCACTATAATTATAAGACTGTAAGTCTTGTTGTGCAGATTGCCCAATAAATAAACTAAACTAAACTAATGAAGCGATCGCTGCACCGAAGTCAGGAACATTGTGTTTATGTGATATTAAAGAATTAGTTAAATACGACAGCAAACAATGATTAAACTAGCCAGATCAAAAAAAATATAAAAAAACCGTTAATGTAAGTTAAAATATTAAAAATGAATGACTTAAAAAAGATAAGTAAAGGCTAGGATACATCAAGTTAAGTTGAATCAAGTTTCGTTAAGTTAAGTTAAAATATGGTAAGTTAAGTTAAAGTAAGAAAATTATAAGATGTTTTTTTAACTTTTTTAGTAGTTAAATCTTTTAGGAAATAACCACACCACAGTTGAAGTTTTTTCAATAATGATGGTCCATCACCCTCAGTAAAACAAAAAATTTTTGTTATATTGATATTATTTCTCGATTTCTAAAGTGGGCGGAGTGGTACATTTGTATGGGAGGTACCAGAAGGGGTGTGTCTAGACTTCCAGATTTTTTCTCCAAAACTTTATCCTGTTAAAGCATTACTAAATGCAGAATTTGGGCACTATAGCGTTAGGTACATTAATAATATTAATCGATTTCTTAAATGGGCAATACCAGATGAGTATGGGGCGTACCAGAAGGGGCGTGGCTAAACTTACAGTTATATTCTCAAAAACTGTATCCTGCTATAGATTTACCAAATAAAGGCGGAGTGGTACATTTGTATGGGAGGTACCAGATGGGGCGTGTCTAGACCTCCAGATTTTTTCTCCAATACTTTATCCTGCTTGAACTTTACTAAATACAGAATTTGGGCACGATCGCGTTATTTCTATTAATAATATTAATCGATTTCTAAAGTGAGCGGTACCAGATGTGTATGGAAGTTACCAGATGGGGCGTGTATAGACTTCCAGAGTTTTTTCTCAAAAACTGTATCCTGCTATAGATTTACTAAAATAAAGAATTTGGGTACGATCGTCTTGGATTTATTGATATTACTACTCCATATCTAAAGTGGGCGGAAAAGTACATTTGTATGGGAGGTACCAGAAAGGGCGTGGCTAGACTTCCAAAATTTTTCCAAAATTTTATCCTGTTGTAACTTAACAAAATGCATAATTTGGGCACGAGCGTGTTGAATGTATTGATATTAAACCTTCATCTCTAAAATGGGCAGAGTTGTACATTTGTATGGGAGGTACCAGAAGGGGCGTGGCTACACTTTAAATTTTTTTTTCCAAAACTTTTTCCTGTTATAGCTTTACTTAATGTAGAATTTGGGAATGATTGAGTTGGATGTATTAATATTATTACTCGATTTCTAAAGTGGGCCGAATTGTTCATTTGTATGGAAGGTACCAGAAGGGGCGTGGCCATGTAGCCCATTTTCAATACCGTAAGTAGATTTAGGAAAATATTAACTCGTGCAAAATTTCAAAACATTTGGTGGCGTCTTTCGACAGTTATCGTGCGAACCAGCAGGACAGCCAGACAGACAGACGGACATGGCTCAAACTACTTAAAAAGTCATGAATCGAATTTGGTTCAAAGAAACCTAGGGTCTAAAGTCACTCCTTCTTTGGGTCGTATCAAATGATATATACCCTCATTGGGCACTCACGATTGCAGATTCATTTATTATCCGTTGATCTCGTTCGGTCCATTGTACGAGTCCATGGTTCGAACCAAATTAGTAGTCCGCAATCAAAAGATATTCCCAATTCAGGCTAGCACGGGTTTAGGCCTCTTGCACCCAGTCACAAAACAGCTATCCAAGTTACGAATCTCCTTGGAGTTTATATCCCAAACTTTTTTAATTTTATTTTCGGCTTCTCAATATCCAATATATTCTGTTCAATTGTAAAAACTGTCTTTCTTTCCGTGCACCGTCTGTACGATTTGAATTTCAAAATTGTTTTCCCATAAAAAATCAATGTTTCTATTTTTCCCATTTTTTTCTTCGACTCAAATTTCAAAGTTTTATATTTTTCCGATTTTTAGCTTTTTCCTCAAGTAGAATTTAACACAATGCGCCACAAGATCTGGTCACACTGATGACAAGTTTCTTTTACAATATATAAATGGGTATATAGAATATGAGGCCAAGGCTTTTGTAACTTTTGCTACCATGCTGCCCAATTTTCGTGGGAAAATCTTGCCCAAAACGGAAATATGGAAAAAAGCAGAAGCCTCCATCGTAGAACGACGAGATTTCTTCCACCAGAAAAACCGTCAACAAGGCCAAGAGAAAAGGCCAATGGGAGGAGTACAAGGAGAATCTAAGACTCTCCAAGAAACTACTAAAGAAGGCAAAAAATCTTCATGGAGGAATATACCAACGATGTCGAAAAAACCGCAGATGTAGGTAGACTTAGGAAAGTATTATCCTCGGCAACCAGTGTTGTGATTCATTAATTGTTAAGTTACCGGTAGCTAATTGCCACTTAATTATTTTTGTCACCGTTGCACAAAAACACAACTGAAATTGGAGCAAGTACAACAAGAGCCATTCGTTGTTCCAGTTGCTTTCTGGATCCCTCATTCCGACTGCATATTGACAAAATAAGGTCGAATTGCATTCATTGGATTTCCGCATGACATTTGCTTGTTACATAAATGGGCAAAGACATGGGAAAAAATGAATGAATTGAACTCTCTATTTTGCTGATCGGCCCCTTGGATCTTTTCAGAAAGATTCCATTCCTATGGGAAACCTAAGAGCTGGTCTTTGGACCAAAAGTTTTTCGTTCTTATGGTTAACATAACAGCCGGTCTTCGGACCAAAATAGCGTTCTCCGATGTACAAAAAATAGACTCGAAATAATTTTTGTTATTTTTTGTTAGTTTTATTATTTTTTCCGAGAATTTTAGTACAATAAAAAAAGAAGATCACTCAACTTTAAAATAAATCAAACAACAGATTAGTATTTCAGTAGGTGTTTGAAAGAAATTACGTTACCGATGATGAAATAATTAAAAACATTATAAGGAGTCCGTTATAATCGTCAAAATATGTATGAAAACTGGAAAATGGGACAACAAATATTGTTCGTTATACGTAAAGTACAAAAGACTCTTAATGCTTAAAAGGTTTTTAAAAGAGACTCCTTATAGCGAATATGAAACATAAGAGACAGGTTGAAATCTTTTCAATCCATATATATATAGAATAATATTATTATAAACAACATTCAGATTTCTTTTGCTAGACGAATCACAGCTTGAGAATAGCTGGCAACCAAAGGATAATCCAGGCAGAATGTATGACATTGCAAGTAGTACTCGTATTGGAAGAGGTGTATGAATTTGCGTTGACCAACACGCTCTAAGTTTTGAGTATGTTTGACGGACAAATGTGCTAATGTGTTTCAACCAACTTAAGTTATTGTTAAATACTATGCCAAGATTTTTAGCATGCTTAACAATTTCATTTTTTTTTTCACAATTTAAAAGTACGCTCAATCACCAACATCATGGCATTAAAGATGTTCTCGTGGGAGGGGGAGACATTTGACGTTTCGGTTAAAACGGGTACCACTGAGTTAAAGTTGGAAGGTTTGTTAGGTGATGTTTCATAAGTAGAAGTAGATGAAGTGCGGCCAGAAAACACAGAAGAAGCAAGGTAGTTAGTCGGAATTGTGGGAAAGTTTAAAGGGTGCATGCTATGGTGGAATAAACCATGGTCCTACATGCCACGGGCATAGATCTCAGAGGGAAAAATTAATATGAATTATGTGAGAGGCAGGAACTACCTAGGATATCTTGCACATATGAAGCAAGATCTATGCCTAAAAGGGCCTAGTAGAGGCTGCTGTCACAGGGAAAATTCATGGTTTCGGGTTGTAAGGCAACCTGGGTGTAGCGCGGAAAAATTTGGCTACTGGTATAATTTAGTGGTAAATTTTTTGTTTTGGTTATAATTGGTTACTGCTGCAGGTTCAATTGGAACCCGTATTAAAGTAGAAAGCAGTTGGTTTCTGAAATATGTAATTTTTTGGATGTTATATTAACTACTTTTGGTTCAGAATGGCTGCACTCTAGGGGACATAGTCCAAGCTGTGTACGTTTCACGATTTATTGTCGTAACATCGCTATGCGCAGCAGTAACGGACAGCATATTCATTAACGCATACGGGAATACGCGGGATGTGGATGCAAGGATCAGCAATTGCCATTATGGATAAGTATTGGGGTGGGCGATTTGAAAATCTTAATGGGGGGTTCGCGTTTCTGATTCTTGGGATTGTACTGAGCAAAAAAGTCCACTAGACCATACGTCTACTGTGAAAATCGAGCGTCCACATTTTGACTTGAAGTTTTTTCTCAAACTTTATTTTTTGGAAAATGTTCAAATTTTCTTGGGCTCATATTTCGTAAACTATTTGAAATTTTGACTTATTTTCAAAAGCAAGGTTATAGCTATTGTCTCGGGCTACAATTTCTCTGAAAATGTAGAAAATTCACCACTTTTTGTCACGTTTTTTTTTAGATATTTTGGCCTATAACAGCCAAACCATTGAGATTTTCGATCCAACACTCTAGTACATCGCAAACGCATTGGAATGCTTTTTCATGCAGTTTTGGTGTTGAGAAAGTGCATATTTTTCGTGAAAATATTGATGAATTACCATATTCAGTTGTTCATAGCGTAAAATCATAAAAATGTTTTATTTCTTATTATACCATCACCCTTAGGGATGAGGGTATATATCATTTGATACGAAAAAAAGTGTAACGCATTAAAGGAGACGAGTTAGACCCCAAGTATCTTAAGACCAAATTCGTTTCAGGACTTTTTAAGACGATTGAGCTATGTCCGTCTGTCTGGCTGGCAGGCTGGCTGGATGGCTGGTCAGCAGGATAACTTGAGTAAACCTTAACGGATCAGTATGAAAATTTACCAGTATTAATATTTTTCAAAACGAACTTACGGGATTGAAAATGGGCAGAATAGCTGCACCCATTCTGGTACCTCCCATACAAAATTACCTATTTTTGGATAATTTATATTTATTTCATAACTTCCAAACGGACGATCGTAGGATATTTAAATTTGGTCAGTTAATTTATCTTGCAAAAGTAGACAAACACTAAGAAAACCGAAACCTTTGCCATACCCCTTCTGGTACCTCCCATACAAATGACCTAATTGACCCTCATAGTTTTACATACGTATCTTTTTTGTAACTAAACTGAATTCACTCAAATTTTGCATATGATGTTTGCATATGAAAACTGGACTCAGCAATGAATATGAACTATATCGGTTCACGCCTTCTGGTACCTCCCATACAAAATGACCTATTTTTGCAAATTTAATATTTCTCCCATAACTTCCAATCGGACACTTGGAGGATAATGACAAATGGTCGGTTAATTTATCTTGCGATAGGAAGCAAAACCTCAGAAAACCAACCTTACTATTTGACACACCCCTTCTGGTACCTCCCATACAAATTCCCGAATTCACCCTCATAGTCCTACATACATATCTTATTTTGTAAGAACAATGAATTCAGTCAAATTTGGCGTAACTTGTACAGCTATGAAAATTTGAATCAGGAATGAATATGGATTATATCGGATCACCCCTTCTGGTACCTCCCATACAAAATTACCTATTTTTGAAAAATTAATATTTATCCCATAATTTCCAAACGGACACTTGGGGGGTAATGCAAATTGGTCAATTTATTTATCTTGTGATAGGAAGCAAAACCTTACAAAACATAACTATTTGACGCACCCCTTCTGGTACCTCCCATACAAAATACCGAACATACCCCCATAGTTTTAAATATATATATTTTTGTAAGTACAGTGAATACAGTCCAATTTTTCGTAAGTTGTACAGTTATGATAATTTGCATCAGGAATGAATATGGATTATACCGGATCACCCTCTGGTACCTCCCATACAAAATGACCTTGTTTGGAAAATTAATATTTCTCCCATAATTTCTAAACCGGCACTTGGAGGATAATCAAATTTGGTAAATAATTATCTTGTAATAGGAATTATTATTGGGTGATGGTATTTATCAGTCAGTTTACCTGACTGAAATTTCTGTACTGGTTTTTATTCTTTTTTTTATTTTATTCTATTTATTTTATTTTTTATTCTTCTATTTGATGCATTTTCGTGAGTTTATTGCAAACGGTCCCAGCATCAAACACACATAAAATTAAATACGCATTTTTAAATATCTGCCGCAAATGTAAGTTTTAGAAAAAATTGTTTCGTGTATAAACTTTGCAGTGCTAATAAAAAACATTTTTTTTTATTTAAGAAATAGAACATTTTTATGATTTTGCGCTATGAACAACTAAAAATGGTAACTTTTCAATATTTTCACCAAAAATATGCACTTTCACAAGGCCAAAACTGCCTGAAGGAGCGTTCCAAGGCTTTTGTGATGTACTAGAGAGTTCTTAACTATTGTCTTGGCTACATTAGTATGTGTTACAATTTCCAATAGTTTACGAAATATGAGCCCAAGAAAATCTAAAAATTTTCCAAAAAATAAAGTTTGAGAAAAAACTTCAAGTCAAAATGTGGACGCTCCATTTTCACAGTAGAAGTATGGTCTAGTGGACTTTTTTGCTCAGTACAATCCCAAGAATCAGAATCGCGAACCCCCCATTAAGATTTTCAATTTGCCCCACCCCAATACTCATCCATAATGGCAAATGCTGATCCTTGCGTCCACATTCCGCGTATTCCCGTATGCGTTAATGAATATGCTGTCCGTTACTGCTGCGCATAGCGATGTTACGACAATAAATCGTGAAACGTATACAGCTTGGACTATGTCCCCTAGAATGCAGCCATTCTGAACCAAAAGGAGTTAATATAACATCCAAAAAATTACATATTTCAGAAACCAACTGCTTTCTACTTTAATACAGGTTCCAATTGAACCTGCAGCAGTAACCAATTATAACCAAAACAAAAAATTTACCAATAAATTATACCAGTAGCCGAATTTTTCCGCGCTACACCCAGGTTGCCTTACAACCCGAAACCATGAATTTTCCCTGTGACAGCAGCCTCTACTAGGCCCTACTTGCAATGTCATACATTCTGCGTGGATTATCCTTTGGTTGCCAGCTATTCTCAAGCTGTGATTCGTCTAGCAAAAGAAATCTGAATGTTGTATATAATAATATTATTCGATATATATATGGATTGAAAAGATTTCAACCTGTCTCTTATGTTTCATATTCGCTATAAGGAGTCTCTTTTAAAAACCTTTTAAACCTTAAGAGTCGTTTTTACTTTACGTATAACGAACAATATTTGTTGTCCCATTTTCCAGTTTTCATACATATTTTGACGGTTATAACGGACTCCTTATAATGTTTTTAATTATTTCATCAACGGTAACGTAATTTCTTTCAAACACCTACTGAAATGCTAATCTGTTGTTTTATTCCTGAAGATTTGTTTGATTTATTTTAAAGTTGAGTGATCTCATTTTTTATTGTACTAAAATTCTCGTAAAAAATAATAAAACTAACAAAAAATAACAAAAATTATTTTGAGTCTATTTTGTATACCTCGGGTATAAAATACTGGTAAAAAATAATAAAACTAACAAAAATAAACAAAAATTATTTCGAGTCTATTTTTTATACATCGGAGAACGCTATTTTGGTCCGAAGACCGGCTGTTATGTTAACCATAAGAACGAAAAACTTTTGGTCCAAAGACCAGCTCTTAGGTTTCCAATAGGAACGGAACCTTGGATCTTTCTGAAACGAAAAGCGATCATTCGTTAGTTCTCCGGCTTTCACTGTCTGGATTAAACTGCCAGCGTCAACTGTCTACAGCCGTCTTTTATTTATTTGTTTACAATTTATTATGGTTTTTCCTCCATCTTAACCTACATTAACATTACTGCACCGTTGTATAAAAACCCAAACTGCAATTCTGCCGATCAGCAAAATAGAGCGTTCAATTCATTCATTATACCATCACCCTTAGGGATGAGGGTATATATCATTTGATACGAGCCAAAAGTGTAACACATAGAAGGAGTCACTTCAGACCCTAGGTTTCTTTGAACCAAATTCGATTCATGACTTTTTAAGTCGTTTGAGCCATGTCCGTCTGTCTGTCTGTCTGGTGGCTGTCCGACTGGTTCGCACGATAACTTTCGAAAGACGCAACCAAATGTTTTGAAATTTTGCACGAGTTATTATTTTCTCAAAACTACTTACGGTATTGCAAATGGGCTACATGGCCCCGCCCTTCTGGTATCTCCCATACAAATACATGGTTCCGTCCACTTTAGAAATCGAGTAATAATATCAATACACCCTACGGGATCGTCCCCAAATTCTATTTTTAGTAAAGCTATAACAGGATAAAGTTATGGAAAAACAAATTGGAAGTCTATTCACGCCCTATCTGGTACCTCCCATACACATCTGGTACCGCCCACATTAGAAATCGATTAATATTATTAAAAAACCAATCGCGATCGTGCCCAAATTCTGTATTTGGTAAAGTTTAAGCAGGATACAGTTTTGGAGAAAAATTCTAGACACGCCCCTTCTGGTACCTCCCATACAAATGTACCACTCCGCCCACTTTAGAAATAGGGTAATAATTTCAATACACTCGACACGATCGTGCTCAAATTCAGTATTTTGTTATGTTATAACAGGGAAAAGTTTTGGAGAAAAAATTGAAAGTCTAGCGACGCCCCTTATGGTACCTCTCATACAAATGTACCTTTCCGCCTACTTTAGGGATGTACTAATAATATCAGTACACCCAAGGCAATCGTGCCCAAGTTCTGTAATTAGTAAAGCTATAACAGGATAAAGTAATGGAGAATAAATCTGGAAGCCTAACCACACCCCTTCTCGTACCTCCCATACAAATGTACCACGCCGCCCACTTTAGAGATGAAGTAATAATATCAATATTCTCGACACGATCGTGCCCCAATTCTGTATTTTATTAAGTTATAACAGGATAAAGTTTTGGAGAAAAAATTGGAAGTCTAGCGGCGCCCCTTATGGCCCTTCCATACAAATGTACCTTTCCGCCCACTTCAGAGATGGAGTAATAATATCAATACATCCAACGCTATCGTGTCCAAACTCTGTATTTAGTAAAGCTATAACAGTATAAAGTTTTGGAGAATAGAAGTCTACACACGCCCCTTCTAGTACCTCACATACAAATTTACCACTCCACCCACTTTAGAAATCGAGTAATAATATCAATATAATAGCAATTTTTTTTATTTTACTGAGGGTGATGGTATATGTAAGTCGGGTCGCCCGACTGAAACTTTCTTACTGGTTTTTTCCCATGTCTTTTCCCATTTATGTAACAAGCAAATGTCATGCGGAAATCCAATGAATGCAATTCGACCTTATTTTGTCAATATTCAGTCGGAATGAGGGATCAAGAAAACAACTGGAACAACGAATGGCTCTTGTTGTACTTGCTAAAATTTAAGTTGTGTTTTTGTGCAACGGTGACAAAAATAATTAAGTGGCAATTAGCTACCGGTAACTTAACAATTAATGAATCACAACACAGGATAATATTTTCCTACATCTTCGGTTTTTTCGACTTCGTTGGTATATTCTTCCATGAAGATTTTTTGCCTTCGTTAGTAGTTTCTTGAAGAGTCTTAGATTCTCCTTGTACTCCTCCCATTGGCCTTTTCTCTTGGCCTTGTTGACGGTTTTTCTGGTGGAGGCTTCTGCTTTTTCCCATATTTCCGTTTTGGGCAAGATTTTCCCACGAAAATTAGACAGCATGGTAGAAAAAGTTACAAAAGCCTTGGCCTCATATTCTATATACCCATTTATATATTGTAAAAGAAACTTGTCATCAGTGTGACCAGATCTTGTGGCGCACTGTGTTAAATTCTACTTGAGGAAAAAACTAAAAATCGGAAAAATATAAAACTTTGAAATTGGAGTCGAAGAAAAAAAGGGGGAAAATAGAAACATTGATTTTTTAGGGGAAAACAGTTTTGAAATTCAAATCATACAGACGGTGCACGGAAAGAAAGACAATTTTTAAAATTAAACAGAATAAACTGGATATTGAGAGGCCGAAAATAAAATTAAAAAGTTTGGGATATAAACTCCAAGGAGATTCGTAACTTGGATAGCTGTTTTGTGACTGGGTGCAAGAGGCCTAAACCCGTGCTAGCCTGAATTGGGAATATCTTTTGATTGCGGACTACTAATTTGGTTCGAACCATGGATTCGTACAATGGACCGAACGAGATCAACGGATAATAAATGAATCTGCAATCGTGAGTTCCCAAATAACCAGTAAGAAAGTTTCAGTCGGGCAACCCGACTTACATATCGAATTTGGTTCAAAGAAACCTAGGGTCTGAAGTGACTCCTTATATGTGTTACACTTTTGGGTCGTATCAAATGATATATACCCTCATCCCTAAGGGTGATGGTATAATCACCCTAGGTTTCTTTGAACCAAAATCGATTCATGACTTTTTAAGTAGTTTGAGCCATGTCCGTCTGTCTGGATGTCCGGCTGGTTCGCACGATAACTTTCGAAAGACGCCACCAAATGTTTTGAAATTTTGCACGAGTTAATATTTCCCTAAAACTACTTACGGTAATGAAAATGGGCTACATGGCCACGCCCGATCTGGTACCTTCCAGACAAATGTACAATTCCGCCCACTTTAGAAATCGAGTAATAATATCAATACATCCAACTCAATCATTCCCAAATTCTATATTAAGTAAAGTTATAACAGGGTAAAGTTTTGGGAAAAAAAAATTTAAAGTGTAGCCACGCCCCTTCTGGTACCTCCCATACAAATGTGCATTTCCGCCCACTTTAGATATGAAGTAGTAATATCAATAAATCCAAGACGATCGTACCAAAATTCTTTATTTTAGTAAAGCTATAGCAGGATACAGTTTTTGAGAAAAAAAAACTGGAAGTCTATACACGCCCCATCTGGTAACTTCCATACACATCTGGTACCGCCCACTTTAGAAATCGATTAATATTATATATAATAACTAACGCGATCGTGCCCAAATTCTGTATTTAGTAAAGCTATAGCAGGATAAAGTATTGGAGTAAAAATCTGGAGGTCTAGACACGCCCCATCTGGTACCTCCCATACAAATGTACCACTCCGCCCACTTTAGAGATGGAGTTATAATATCAATATACTCGACACAATCGTGCCCAATTTATGTATTTAGCAAAGCTATAACAGGATAAAGTTTTGGAAAAAATATTGGAAGTCTAGCCACGCCCCTTCTGGTACCTCCCATACAAATGTACTTTTCCGCCCACTTTAGATATGGAGTAGTAATATCAATAAATCCAACGCGATCGTACCCAAATTCTTTATTTGGTAAATCTAAAGCAGGATACAGTTTTTGAGAATAAAGCTGTAAGTTTAGCCACGCCCTTTCTGGTACGCCCCATACTCATCTGGTACCGCCCACTTAAGAAATCGATTAATATTATTAAAGGATCTAACGCGATAGTGCCCAAATTCTGCATTTAGTAATGCTTTAACAGGATAAAGCTTTGGAGAAAAAATCTGGAAGTCAGACACACCCCTTCTGGTACCTCCCATACAAATGTACCACTCCGCCCACTTTAGAAATCGAGAAATAATATCAATATAACAGAAATTTTTTGTTTTACTGAGGGTGATTTTATGTAAGTCGGGTTGCTCGACTGAAACTGTCTTACTGGTTTTTAAGTTAATTTCCATATGGACTAAAAATGTGCTAAATATTATAGTGAAGATTATGAAAACCTTTATTTTAAATAACTTCAACTGTAGTGTGGTTATTTCCTAAAAGATTTAACTACTAAAAAAGTAAAAAAAACATCTTATAATTTTCTTACTTTAACTTAACTTACCTTATTTTAACTCAACTTAACGAAACTTGATTTAACTTAACTTGATGTATCCTAGCCTTTACTTATCTTTTTTAAGCCATTCACTTTTAATATTTTAACTTACATTAACGTTTTTTTTTATTTATTTTTTGATCTGGCTAGTTTAATTATTGTTTGCTGTCGTATTTAACTGATTCTTTAATATCACATATACACAATGTTCCTGACTTCGGTGCAGCGATCGCTTCATGAAAGGAAGGATTCACGTAAGTCTTAATTTTAATAAATATCTGACTAATAACACATATATATAAAACATTTGTATTAATTCGATTATAATATATATATAGATTATAAATTAGTTACACTCTATGAATTTTTAATAAAATCCTTATTTTTATATGCGGATATTAGAATTATTTTGTTGAGAAATTGACTGATAAATTTACCCGTATAAAGATAAACATACCGTACAGTTTCATAATGATATTCTTTGGAGATTTATGAAAGGAAGGTAATAGAGGACTTCCTAACGTACTCAAGAACATTTTCTGAAACTTTACTCTTTCTACCTTTTCTATTCCGAGAGAATGCTATGAATTTTGCGCTGTATAATAATTACAAATTGTGGTTTGTTTGCTTGCATAATATATAGATTAGTTAACCGAATAATTATTTGATTGAATACTGTCTGTTGAATTTATTGGGACGAATTAAAAATATTTTTTTTGACAGTTTATATTAGTTCGTAGGCAAAGTGCGCCTATCGTGGCTGATGTGAGTGTTGAGGGCAAAGTGGAATTATATTCAAATGGTACTCCGGAAAACGTTAAGCGGACGGTACATACTCGCCCCACCATGATGACTAGACAGAGGACACGTCAAAGGGCAGAGGAAACAATTGGTGATTCTAAAACATCATTTAACAACATTCTAGAACATCTTCAGGGAAAAGGCCCGTGACTGAAATTCGCGTGCAGACTATTATAAGTGAGTCTTTGGAAAGTTTTCGTAGGGAAATTTCTGGAACTATTGTAAACGAGCTACGAGATGTTATGTCAAATTTAACTGTGAATCGAAATAGCGTGAGTGAGCGGAATATTACTCGAGATAGTGGTCGAAGTTCAACAAACGGGGCAGCACATCAATCGGGTGGAGAGCTATCCAACAGAACCAATGAACAGAATGCCGTTGTTAGGGATAAAACCGCTAGTTTAATTCATAATTAGTACGTAACGTTCCCTGGGAGTAAGGGAGAAGTAACAGTCGAGGATTTCATTTATAGGATTAACACTCTGACGAATACACATTTGGGGGGTAACTTTGATGTCTTATGCCAGAATACCCATATTTTGTATGAGGGTCAGGCCAAACATTGGGATTGGCGCTTCCATCATCAGCATGATAATATTTTTACTTGGCCTGAGTTATGTCAAGCACTTAAGCGTCAATTACAAGATACCACAACCGACTACGACCTTAAAGACGATATGCGTAGAAGAAGACAAGGGCCCAATGTAAGCTTTGATGATTTCCTAGAAGTGATAATGCGCATAGGGGATAGATTGAGAATACCTTTAACTGAACACGAACTAGAGGAAATAGTTGTTCGAAATCTACGAACGGAACTTAGATATGAATTGTTGCATGTCGATATACCAAACCTATCGAAGTTACGGTCTGAAGTTAGAAAGCATGATAAATTTCAAGAAGAGTTAAAGCAATGGCCACGTTGCGATAGTTTGTGTGTAAGAAGGCAAGTTTCAGAGGTGGAAGTGGAAAATTATGAGCATCCGACCAAGATGTGCAAGTTCTGGAACTCTAGATATAGTTTAAAAATGCTGGAATTGTGGTGAAGAAGGTCATCGTTATCAAGATTGTTTGGCTGCTCGACGAGTTTTCCGTTATGGATGTGGGAGCTTGATTACTTACAAACCGAACTGATCAAATTGTGTTGACAAAACCCGTCTTTTAAACGTGCAGAAGGATGTGCGTCAGTAAAGGGGCTCACATCAAGGGCGTAGCCAAGTAGGGGCAGGGGGGGCAGCTGCCCCCTCTACAGCTTGAAAAATCTGTCAAAATCCCGAAAGATATGAAAATCAAAATTAAACAGTATAGAAATTTCACTAAGGTGAACTGACTGATAAAAACTTTCACCCTATGTTCATTCTCCAAAATTCTAGTGGATATTTTTTAACTCTGAGTCAATGAATTAACCAATTTTTAAGTAAAAGTACTTATATATTGTATTATGTATTATAGGGCAGTCCTAAGAAAAAAAGTCATAATCGCCAAAATTGAGAAATTCGGAAGCGTGAACTAGTTTCTGATTTTTGCATTAAACTTAAATGACTTATTTTCAACTGTAATTGGCCGAAACACGTTAAGCACATTGGACACATCTGCCACTTCTAGCGTGTTTCCTAGTCAAAAAAGTCGTATCTGCCACTTACTATGATAAAAAGTCGGCTTTTAAGACTTTTTTCCTTAGTATCTATGATATTTTTTTGGATACTATGGCTTTTTCTCAAGTTCTTGCAAACATGACAAAACCTTATTTATTATATTAATTAAAAATAGCAACTAATATAGGTAAACCCACTATTATTTTTGCAAAAAAATTAAAAAAAAAAAAAAAAAACAGTCAATTTTAAGACGCGGGAGATAAAAAACATAAAAGCTAAATATCTCAAAACTACTAAAATGGAGATGTGACTTTCTTTCTTAGGAGGGCAGTATAGTCCAGCTTGTGCAGTGGTAAGACGTTTACAGGAATATATCAAAGCTGTAAAATGGTTACAATTGAGGAAGTGCTAATGAATTCACAAAACATTAAGAGTTCCTCCTTAAAATTATTGGGGACAATAAGCACATTGGACACATCTGCCACTTCTAGCGTGTTTCCTAGTCAAAAAAGTCGTATCTGCCACTTACTATGATAAAAAGTCGGCTTTTAAGACTTTTTTCCTTAGTATCTATGATATTTTTTTGGATACTATGGCTTTTTCTCAAGTTCTTGCAAACATGACAAAACCTTATTTATTATATTAATTAAAAATAGCAACTAATATAGGTAAACCCACTATTATTTTTGCAAAAAAATTAAAAAAAAAAAAAAAAAAACAGTCAATTTTAAGACGCGGGAGATAAAAAACATAAAAGCTAAATATCTCAAAACTACTAAAATGGAGATGTGACTTTCTTTCTTAGGAGGGCAGTATAGTCCAGCTTGTGCAGTGGTAAGACGTTTACAGGAATATATCAAAGCTGTAAAATGGTTACAATTGAGGAAGTGCTAATGAATTCACAAAACATTAAGAGTTCCTCCTTAAAATTATTGGGGACATTTAGACTACCTTGTATTGGAAGTACTAGTACGCAGAACGATACCCCTTTTTGTCCGTAAGTTAAAGTTCAATAAGCGATAAGATTGTGGAAAATTTTCACTGTATTTAGTGTACTTCAAACAAAGGTGTATGTAAATGTATATGGGTGAATTTGGTCATTTGTATTGAAGGTACCGAAAGGGTTGCAGAAAATATTTCAGTTTTCTGAGATTTTACCTACTTTTGTAAGATAATTAAACTGACCAAATCCAAATATCGTCCAGTTTTTCATTAGAAAGTTATGTATTTCATGGCTTCAGAATTGAATTCGCTTTTCAGGTACTTAAGGTCTAACGTGTCTCCCTTAATAAGTTACACTTTTTATCGTGCCAAATGATATAGAGGGTGGACCATATGCAATTAGCTTTGAAATCATAGATTGTTTAGTTTTAGTTTTGTTCGTTAAATTCCACCTTTCCTAGTTATTTTTATTTACCTTATTTTTATTTCAAGCTCAAGATGAGTATTTTTCGTATAATTTATTTAGTTTTCAATATTTCGACCCTCTTTGAGGTTCATCTTCAGGAATGACAAATAAACAAAAATTAAATTAAAATGAGTGTAAGTGTAGACTCTCGTCTATGTCTTCTCTTCTAACACTATTAGAATGAAGAGAGTCCAAATATTGAAAAATAAATAAATTATACGAAAAATACTTGACCTCGAGCTTGATATAAAAATAAAGATCATAGATTATTTTAATCCATTAATAAGGTCTTGGAAAATTTGGGGGACAGAATGAGCTACTTCGATGAGAGCCGATGCAGCCAATTAAACGAACACAGTAAAAATATTAAAAAAAAACATTCGAGTGTTAAGAATTTTTGAGGCAACTGATTATCTACTCGATTTCCTAATCGATTCTTTTAACAAGTCAAAAGGCTAAATAATTAGTTCTTTGGATTTGTAGATTACATTCAGTGAAAAAGAACACTGTGATAGTCGAAAAAATAACAAGACCGGACTCGACGATTTTCACCTAATTCGGACACGAGGAATCGAACTGCTTCATTAGATTTTTGAGTTATTATGATTTTTCAGGATCAGGTTTGATCCAGAAAACCTGTAAAAACTAATATTCGTAATTGAGATCCATTACCCAACACCAAGTATATGACACCATGCGACACTAGTTATGACCCATGATCGAAACTATATACAACTGATAGTAGTGACCATGTATAGGAAAACTGCATACTCATCCGCGGTTTCGTTTACTATGTTTGAACAATTTATTTCTGTATTTCTCCTAGTTGGAGGCTATGGCATGCTTCTATGCATGCCAAATTTCGTCTTTTTGTCTACCAAACTAAGTTTTTTTTACCTTAATGCACGTTAAGCAATGTTAAAATAATCAAAGACAAAACATGAATTATTATTAAATCCCTGTTTGTGTACTGTTATAATAACTAAACAGATTTTATAATCATTGGGATTTCAATCCAAGCATTTTTTGATGTACGATCGACCCAGAATAAAGTGGCATTTACACTTTTATCGTCATTTTCATGCAACCTAAAACTGTTTTAAGTCTACCGCCCACAATGGTAAAAAGGGTTTTTTTGCCATATGAAATTTGAGGTCGAAATTCTTGACCGATTTTCAATTTTTTTGTATTATTGGAAACAGAATTGTTCACAGAGCCCTTTTTTTAAATTCCTTACCGTTATTTTTTTTAAATAGTCTAATTCCAAGTAAAAATAAATTTTTGATTAAAATTTCAAATATTTTTTGGATTTAACAAATTTTTTTATACAGATGATGTAACATATTATGGTATTGGACTTTTTAAATGAAAAGCACACTACTTAGCTCACTTATAAACACAAAATAGTATTTGGGCATAAAACTGAATTTTTTGTATTTATGCAAACAAAAATTCTAGTGACTCACCAATTTGACTTATTTTTAACAGAAGACTTTATTAAAACTTAATATTTATTTTCCATATTATATATTAAGATTTGTTCTAATATGATAATAATTGTGAGCAGAACTTTATAGTTTTTCCTTTTATTTTCACTTAGTTTAATTTATAACATATACTCACAATTATTGCGGAAGTTCAAAATTTTTTGGACATGTAATCCAAAAGGCATTTGAAATTAAATTCAAGAATATTTTGTCATCGACTTTGACACATTTAAAAAAATAAAGATAAGGAATTCAGAATCAAATAACGTTCACTCTGTGCACAATTTTGGTTCCAATAACACAAGAAAAAATTTTTTAAATCGCTTAAAAATTGCGGCCTGAAATTTTATATGTCCAAAAAAAAAAAAACAACACAACTAAAATGAGTAAAAATTATTTTTTGGTACAACATGAATTCGATGACCTTAAATTTTTTAAAAAAAAAATTTTGTGTACCTTTGTTGAATAAAATATTGTCAAAACAATAAGTATTGACTATTATTTAGGTACTTAGTTTTAATTTTTTTTGACAGGAAATGTAAAACCGACTGCCCCCCCCCCCCTACATGAGATCCTGGCTACGCCCTTGGCTCACATCCTTTCAAAAAGCCTCGGAAATAAAACTTTATGATGGAAATCATAATGACGATACCTTACAAACAGACCCGACATTAAAACATTTATACCATACACGGCTTGAAGAATTAGAAGGGAAGCGTATTAGGAAAATATTTACAACTTTTCGATCAGGATGAACATATTTTGGAAGAATCGTGAACTGTTAAAAAAACATAGAATTTCAGCCATCATTACAAAATCTTATGATACCATACCATACGTAAACGTTACAGTCTTCGGGAAGACGTATTTATCACTGTTGGATAGCGGAGCTACGATTACTTGTTTTGGCAGTTCGCTGGCTGTAGATGTTATTTCGAATAATAGTCTAGGTTTGACCAAATTTCAGGGCAATGTGAAAACAGCTGATGGCCAATATCAAAAAGTGGCGGAAAAGCTCACAGTGACTATCTTTCTCTAATCAGTCTCATCAAATCGACGTTTTAGTTCTACCGGACTTAAAACATAACATTATTTGTGGAATAGATTTTTGGAATTTGTTTGATTTAAAAATTGTAAATAATGTTTCGGAATTGACTTGTGAAGATTCAAATGAAGACCGATATCCACTTACGTCTCACCAAAGTCAACAATTGAAGGCTGTAATTGCTTTATTTCCATCGTCGGAGAATGAAGGATTGGGTATGACTACTTTGGTGGAACATGTTATAGATAGAAGCTGATTGTTCGCCTTGGTCTATGCCAGGTGTTTTGGTTTTGAAACCGGAGAAAGTACGGTTTTGTTTGGACTCACGCAAGCTAAACGAAGTTACCCTAAAAGACGCATATTCCATGCCAAATATAGATGGCTTTATCTCTAGATTACCTCCAGTTATGATCATTTCCAAAATTGATTTAAAAGACGCATTTTGGCAGGTTAATTTATCTGAGGAATCGAAACATACCACTTTACCAATTTAAACGCTTGCCATTTGGCCTCTGCAATGCCCCACAAACTCTATGTAGATTGATGGATAGAGTTATACCTTACGATTTAAAAAGCCACATTTTTGTTAACTTGGATGATTTGTTGATTGTATCCAGATCTTTTGAGGAAGGCTGGATTGACGATCAATATAAAGAAAAGTTGCTTTGGCTTGAAACAGGTCAACTATTTAGGAGACATAGTGGGGAATGGAGCTTTAAAGACAGATACTGACAAAGTTAAAGTAATTACCGATTATAAGACTCCAAAAACAATGAGACAGCTTCGCCAATTTCTGGGAATGACTGGATGGTATAGACGTTTCCTAAAGGATTATGCTACCGTCACATTTCTATTGACAGAAATACTGTGCAAGAAGAAATCCTTTTATTGGAACCCGGCTGCTCAAGAAGCTTACATCTGCTCCGTTTTTAATCCACCCAAATTACGAGAAAAATTTTATTGTACAATGTGATACAAGCAAAGTGGGTGTAGGCGCACTTCTAGCATAATGTGATGATGATGTAATAGAAAGGCCGATTTCGTATATGTCACTAAAGTTAAATCGAGCACAACGCAATATTACGGTGACAGAACTCGAGTGTCTTGCGGTTGTGTTAGCGACAAAAAAGTTCCGAATATATATCAAGGGACAGGATATTAAAATTGTCACTGATCTCGCCAGCCTCAAATGGCTAATGAATCAGAAGGATCTAAACGGTAGATTGGCCAGATGGGCTCTTAAGATTCAAGGCTTCAATTTTGAGATTGAACATCGGCGCGGCAAGGACAATGTGGTACCGGATGCTTTGTCTTGGTGTTTTGAGGAAGAGGAAATTGAGGAGCTTAGTACGAATAACTTACCATCTATCAACTTAGATTCTGCAGCTTTCCAATCTCCAGATTACGTTTCGTTAAGAGACATTTACATTAAAAATCGGATGCCCGATTACAAGATTGTTGGCGATTACGTTTATTATAGGACGGAATTTGATGATATTTTGAATTGGAAGCTACTTGTTCCTAAAGACCTAAGAAGGGAAGTCATATATGACTGCCACAACCCTCCTTAATCTGCTCATCCTGGTATCGCGAAAGCATTGAGTAGAATTCGCAGATATTTCTATTGGCCTGGGATGGTTGTAGAAAGCTGTATAACATCGAAAACCCCAAATCGTATATTGAGACCACTGATGGGAAATATGGCTGAATCTGAACGCCCATTTCAAAGGCTATATATCGATTTGATCGGGCCGTTTCCAAGAAGCAAATTGGGTAATATAGGTTTTGTTATTGTTCTCGACCATTATTAAACATTATTTTTTCTCAAACCATTAAGGAAATTTTGCTCTAAGAGCATTCAAAAATTTCTTAAAGATGAGATATTTGATTGCTTTGGGGTACCAGAGGTAATCATTTCAGATAATGGTAGCCAGTTTAAATGTAAGGAGTTTCGGGCATTTCTCGAAATTTTGGGGTCAAACAACTTTGTACCGCTGTTTATGCTCCACAATCAAATGCTAGTGAGAGAGTAAACCGGGTTATCAACGAGGCTCGACGGTCGTATATACGGAAGGACCAAAGAGAGTGGGATTTATATATCAGCAGCGTTAATAGTTCTCTTCGCAGTAGTATCCATCAATCCCTGGGTACATATCCGTATTTTGTGTTTTTTGGGCAAAACATGGTTACCCACTGTAAGGATTATAGGTTGTTGAGGATGATGCGCCACCTGAACTTAATAGGGATTAATTCTAGAACAGATTGTTAGGAAATTGAAAGAGTCATATGACAGAAATTCGAAATCATATAACTTGTGAAGTTGACCGAGATTATTTGAAGTTTGTCAAATTGTGACAATACGGAATTTTGCTCAGAGCAATTAAGTGCAAAGCTAGCACCGGTAGGAATTACGGCGCGTTTCGTAGGGAAACGAGGAAATTGCATGTATCTATTAGAAGATATTATATCGAAGAATGGTGCATTATACCACGTTAAGGATATTTGGTAATTTTTTTATTTTTTGTGCGTTAATGTAATTTGTGGCGCACTGTGTTAAATTCTACTTGAGGGAAAAGCTAAAAATCGGATAAATATAAAACTTTGAAATTTGAGTCGAAGAAAAAAAATGGGAAAAATAGAAACATTGATTTTTTATGGGAGAACAATTTTGAAATTCAAATCGTACAGACGGTGCACGGAAAGAAAGAAAATTTTTAAAATTCAACAGAATAATTTGAATATTGAGAAGCTGAAAATAAAATTTAAAAAGTCTGGGATATTAACTCCAAGGAGATTCGAAACTTGGATAGCCCGGTGACTGGGTGCAAGAGGCCTAAACCCGTGATAGCCTGAATTGGGAATATCTTTAGATTGCGGACTCCGAATTTGGTTCGAACCATGGACTCGTCCAACGGACCGAACGAGATCAACGGATAATAAATGAATCTGCAATCAATTATGAGTGCCCAAATAATCAGGCTGATTTTTAAGTTAATTTCCATGTGGACTAAAAATGTGCTAAATATTAATAGTGAAGATTTATGAAAATCTTTATTTCCAAAAACTTCAACTGTGGTGTGGTTATTTCCAAAAAGATTTAACTACTAAAAAAGAAAAAAAACATCTTACAATTTTCTTACTTTAACTTAACTTACCTTATTTCAACTCAACTTAATGAAACTTGATTTAACTTAACTTGATTTTTCCCAACCTTTACTTATCTTATTTAAGCCATTCACTTTTAATATTTAAACTTACATTAACGCTTTTACTTATATTTTTTTGATCTGGCTAGTTTAATCATTGTTTGCTGTCGTATTTAACTAATTCTTTAATATCACATATACACAATGTTCCTGACTTCGGTGCAGCGATCGCTTCATGAAAGGAAGGATTCACGTAAGTCTTAATTTTAATAAATATCTGACTAATAACACATATTTATATAAAACATTTGTATTAATTCGAATATAATATATATATAGATTACAAATTAGTTACACTCTACGAATTTATATATAATTTTCTTAACCACGATTTTGGTTATTTCGTTTTTAAATAAATTGTCCTTTTATTAAAATGAAACAGTGATGAGTTTATTGGGTTGACGAAATATGTTTAGGTAGGCAAACGAAAACATCACAGCTTACATACTCTCGGATTCTCTATACTATTACACTTTTTTCCTGTTATATATTTTGTTATCATAAAACTAATTTTGATTATGTAATTGGCTGCCCTAACTAACCCTCCCAATGTCCCTGAGCAAGGCCGAAAAGACGGTTTGGCAGAGATTTTCGTTACAATCTTAAAATGTTTTGCAGCTTAATCAACATTAAAATCATTTAATTTTTTTAATTAAAAGCTCACTATAAAGCGATTGTTTTTTTAAAGTTTTGTATTCAAATGTCAGAAATATATTTCATTAGAATAAAAAATTTAACCATGTATTGTTGAGCCATGACAATCAACAATAAAAACTATTTATTAAATTAAAAAGAAACATAAAGAGTCTTACACACATAAAAGAATAAGTGACCATTCAATTCAATATCACATTGATTTTTACATACATACTAGAGTATCGAATTAATCGGGTTTAGGTTTTGTTCGATTAAAAAAATAATCGATTTTGGAATTTTTAATTTGCTTGGTTAATCGATTAAGGTTTTTAAATTGCTCGAATAATTCGATTAATCGAATAAGTCGAATAACTCAAACAAATTTAATGTAGGCGTTAAATTTTATTAATAAAAAAACTTAAAAATAATATTAAAAAATAAAAACAAACGTAAAATATTAATTCATGTGAATTCAAAAACTTTTAATAAAAATAATAATTAATAAGGTACATACAAAATGAGATCTTTTTTATTTTAAAAGTTTTTAGTCACATCTTCCAAAATAATCTTTTAAAAATAATATGCAATCAAAATGTTTGGCTCGTAGTCGATTTTTTTATTTCGTTTTAATGAAGCTTGACTTTGGAAACACCCTTTCACTTAAAGTAGATGTTGGTGAAACAGAAAGAATTGCATTGAAAAGTTTTTCTGATCTTTTTTTTGTTTTATCTAGACCCAGAAAATCATCAGTTATATTACAGTTTACATTCGATTTTTTTAAATTTTTAATACTTTTAATAGTATCGTTCAATTTCAGTAAAAGATTATTTTCATTGATATCAATTATTTCCTCTTCTTCTTTCAACACAAAATCATCATCTGATATATTTTGATTAGCTTCAGTGTGAAATAACCGATCATACATTTTCGAGGCAAAGTCTATTGTTTCCGTTTTGGAGCTATATTTTAAAAAGTTATTATTTATGGGGAATGTTCCCGAGTTAAGGTATAAAACAAGTGTGTTAAGTACTTTTATTCGTCTATCATTAATTCTTGACTAAAGGTGGACAGTCAAATCCTTTGAAAACGAATTATTTGCCTATATAATAAGTTAAATCGATTAATCGGTTTAAATTGATCGATTATTCGTTAATCGAAATTTACAATTTTTTCTTAATCGAAAAATTCTTCGACTAATCGATTGGATACTCTAATACATACATATATGTATATTTATATATATATACAGAAATTTCAGTCAGGTAAACTGACTGATAAATACCATCACCCAATAATAATTCCTATTACAAGATAATTAATTACCAAATTTGATTATCCTCCAAGTGCCGGTTTAGAAATTATGGGAGAAATATTAATTTTCCAAACAAGGTCATTTTGCATCTGAGGTACCAGAGGGTGATCCGGTATAATCCATATTCATTCCTGATACAAATTATCAAAACTGTACAACGTACGCAAAATTCGACTGTATTCAGTGTACTAACAAAAATATATCTATTTAAAACTTTGTGGGTATGTTCGGTATTTTGTATGGGAGGTACCAGAAGGGGTGCGTCAAATAGTTATGTTTTGTAAGGTTTTGCTTCCTATCACAAGATAAATTAATTGACCAATTTTCATTATCCTCCAAGTGTCCCTTTGGAAGTTATGGGAGAAATATTAAATTTGCAAAAATAGGTAATTTTGTATGGGAGGTACCAGAAGGCGTGAACCGATATAGTTCATATTCATAGCTGAGTCCAGTTTTCATATGCAAACATCATATGCAAAATTTGAGTGAATTCAGTTTACTTACAAAAAAGATATGTTTGTAAAACTATGAGGGTCAATTATATCATTTGTATGGGACGTACCAGAAGGGGTGCGTCAAATAGTTATGTTTTGAAAGGTTTTGCTTCCTATCACAAGATGAATTAATTGACCAATTTTCATTACCCCCAAGTGTCCGTTTGGAAATTATGGGATAAATATTAATTTTTCAAAAATAGGTAATTTTGTATGGGAGGTACCAGAAGGGGTGATCCGATATAATCCATATTCATTCCTGATTCAAATTTTCATAACCGTACAAGTTACGCCAAATTTGACTAAATTCAGTGTACTTACAAAAAAAGATATGTATGTAGGACTAGGAGAAGGGGATCGTAAAATAGTAAAGTTTTCTGAGGTTTTGCTTCCTATTGCAAGATAAATTAACCGACCAATTTTCATTATCCTCCAAGTGTCCGTTTGGAAGTTATGGGAGAAATATTAAATTTGCAAAAATAGGTAATTTTGTATAGGAGGTACCAGAAGGCGTTAACCGATTAAGTTCATATTCATTGCTGAGGTTTACTCAAGTTATCCTGCTGACCAACCAGCCAGCCAGACAGACGGACAGAGCTCAATCGTCTTAAAAAGTCCTGAAACGAATTTGGTCTTAAGATACTTGGGGTCTAACTCGTCTCCTTTAATGCGTTACACTTTTTTTCGTATCAAATGATATATACCCTCATCCCTAAGGGTGATGGTAAAAAAAATAACATCAAAATGTAAATCGCTATTTGATAGCATTTCAGTACATTTTTAAATATCGTTTATTTACAAATGATAAATTTTAATTATAAACTAAATACATTATCAAATGATTATTATTCCTCAACATCCGAAGAGTCGGTCGAAATATTATTATCATACATGTTTTTATCACATTTAGGTAGATTTAAAACTTTCGAAACATTTATTTAACCTTTTTAAACCGCATCTAATGTAAAGAAGTGAATTCATAGTGTTCAATATCATAATTTTCTAATTTTTGTTTTTATAAGGTTCATGCCATTTAAAACTCTTTCAACTTCTGCGTAACTAAATGTTAAAACTAGAAACTCATAACAAAAGAAGACAATTCTTTGAACGGGTTTTCATTTAAAGCATTTTTATATTCGTATACACTTATCCAGAAATCAATAGTTCAGTTTTTGTTTGCCTATTCATATGTACTTAGCTTTTGCTTTTCTAAAATAGTTATTTAGTCCACTGTTAAATCTTCCATTTGTTGTTCAAAATGTTCATGAATGTATTTTAAATTTTTTAGTCTTTAAACTGTTTTCTACAGAAGAAAAATTATTTTTAAGATTTAGAAAATTTGCTGCCAATCGTTGTCTAAGCTGATATATTAACTGAGCTATAGACTTTGTTACGGACGTGTTTGGCACTGAGTGAACAATGGCCAACTAGCTCAGCACCGGCTTTTCCTTCATAATTATTGATATTTTCACACACATTTACATTATCACAAGACACCACACTCGAAATGGGAAGAAAGATTTTACCTTCCAGCCACCCTTTTCCCTGCCTTGGCCGCGAGGTTATCCCATCATTATTTGCAGCCCCTATTCCCGCCTCGCTCTTCCACTTACCCTTCGACGTTCACCAACCCCGTCTTACTAACTTAAACGCACATTTTTTTTATTAAGTTTACATTTATTAAATAATTCCTAATCTAACCTTAAACGCGACAATAATCTTTTCTTTTTTTGTTTTTCATTTTTCTTATTATTTATACTATTAATCATTAATTTGTTAAATTTACAATAACATCGATTTAAACAATATTTGAAAAAGATTAAATATAACAAAACAGACAAAAATATAAAAACAAGCTATTATAACAAAATTGAAAACAGAAACCTAACGCCAATATAGACATCTCTTTTGAAATCTTTAAACTCATCATTCACTGGTTATGTTTAAATTTCTCACCCTGACTCCTATGTTAAGAATGAATGATAAATATTGTAATGTATGTCTATTGCACTTATTTGATACTTAAATTTGCAACTCTGCTATATTCCATATTACCATTACCAATGTATTTTAAGTCAGTCTGATAAATGAATTTAAACCAACAGGTTATGGGCCGCAAGACGCGCAATTTTTAGACTCATTATACCATCACCCTTAGGGATGAGGGTATATATCATTTGATATTATACCATCACCCTTAGGGATGAGGGTATGTATCATTTGATACGACCCAAAAGTGTAACACATAGAACGAGTCACTTCAGACCCTAGGTTTCTTAGAACCAAATTCGATTCATGACTCACGATTGACATTTGAGCCATGTCTGTCTGTCTGTCTGGTGGCTGTCCGGCTGGTTCGCACGATAACTTTCGAAAGACGCAACCAAATGTCTTGAAATTTTGCACGAGTTAATATTTCCGCAAAACTCCTTACGGTATTGCATATGTTATATGTTATCATTCATATGTTAAGAATGAATTATAAATATTGTAATGTATGCCTATTGCACTTATTTGATACTTTAATTTGCAACTCTGCTATATTCCATATTACCATTACCACTGTATTTTAAGTCAGTCTGATAAATGAATTTAAACCAACAGGTTATGGGCCGCAAGACGCGCAATTTTTAGACTCATTATACCATCACCCTTAGGGGTGAGGGTATATATCATTTGATATTATACCATCACCCTTAGGGATGAGGGTATATATCATTTGATACGACCCAAAAGTGTAACACATAGAAGGAGTCACTTCAGACCCTAGGTTTCTTAGAACCAAATTACGGTATTGCAAATGGGCTACATGGCTCCGCCCCTTCTGGTACCTCCCATACAAATACATCATTCCGCCCACTTTAGAAATCGAGTTATAATATCAATACACCCAACGGGATCGTACCCAAATTCTGTACTTAGTAAGTCTAGCCACGCCCCTTCAGGTACCTCCCATACAAATTCACCTTTCCGCCCACTTTAGATATGGAGTAATAATATCAATAAATCCATCGCGCTCGTACCCTAATTCTTAATTTAGTAAAGCTATAGCAGGATACAGTTTTTGAGAAAAAAACTGAAGTCTACCAACGCCCCATCTGGTAACACCCACACACATCTGGTACCGCCCACTTTAGAAGTCGATTAATATTATTATTAGAACTACCGCGATCGTGACCAAATTCTGTATTTAGTAAAGTTCAAGCAGGATAAAGATTGGGAGAAAAAATCTGGAAGTCTAGACACGCCCATTCTGGTACCTCCCATACAAATGTACCTTTCCGCCCACTTTAGAGATGGAATAATAATATCAATAAACTTGACACGATCGTGCCCTAATTCTATATTTAGTAAAGCTATAACAGGATAAAGTTTTGGAGAAAAGATCTGGATGTCTAGACACGCCCCTTCTGGTACCTCCCATACAAATGTACCACGCCGCCCACTTTAGAGATGGAGTAATAATATCAATATTCTCAACACGATCGTGCCCCAATTCTGTATTTTATTAAGTTATAACAGGATAAAGTTTTGGAGAAAAAATTGGAAGTCTAGCGGCGCCCCTTATGGGACCTCCCATACAAATGTACCTTTCCGCCCACTTCAGAGATGGAGTAATAATATCCAACGCTATCGTGCCCAAACTCTGTATTTAATAAAGCTATAACAGGATAAAATTTTGAAGGATAAACCTAGAAGTCTAGACACGCCCCTTCTAGTACCTCCCATACAAATTTACAGCTCCACCCACTTTAGAAATCGAGTAATAATATCAATATAATAGCATTTTTTTTATTTTACTGAGGGTGATGGTATATGTAAGTCGGGTTGCCCGACTGAAACTTTCTTACTGGTTTTTTTTCTTGTTGATCGCGTTCCTTTTAAATCGCATATGTTTTTTTTTTTTTTGTAAAAAGAAAATGTCTAACCTTCTAGTAGGATTTTCGCTGCAGATATTGCACGGACGGGAAAACTTTGATGTATGGAAAAGACAAGCAAAGTCGTGCTTAATAATCAAGAAATGCTGGACGGTGGTGGAAAAAGGAGTTTCGGCGGAGGGTGACGCTGAGGTGGATCAACGATCGCTGGCAGAAATAACATTAATTGTGGACCCCAGTAACTACGGCCATAGAGCCTCAGCGACAACAGTTAAGCAGGCGTTGGACGCCTTAATGAATGCTTATGAAGACACTGGGCTAACTAGAAAGGTGGAGCTGCTTAAGCATTTGCTCAACATAAAGCTTCAGAAATACAGTTCTATACAGGACTATGTGAATGAATTAGTCATAATAGCATTAAAGGTTAAGAATGCTGGGCTTAATATTGACGATGAGCTAACAGCTTCGTTAATGTTAGCAGGTTTGCCTGACGAATACAAGCCACTTGTCATGGCAGTGGAAAATTCTAAAAAAAAGTTAACGGTGGATTCAGTAAAAAATCTCCTTCTGCAAGATGCAAAGTTCGATAAAAAGTCAGAAAGTGAGGCCGCTTTGTATATGAAAAATGACAAGAAATATAAAAAACAAATTCAATGTTATAACTGCAAGGAGCTTGGCCATATTTCTAGAAATTGTCCGAAGAACAATAATAACAAAAATAGCAACGGTTTTTCTAAGAGGAAAAAAAATTTATCAGCAACTCTCATAGCAGCGAAGGGACAAAGCATGCATGTATGTGTATATGAGCCGAGAACACAAGCTGGCAGCGAAGCTGACTCTATTTCATGGTACGTCGACAGCGGAGCCAGCAACCATATGATGAAAGTTAGCAGTTAATGTACAACAAACGCAAAACAGAGAACAAAAAAGTAGTTATTGCAAATAACAGCGAACTTTATGTAGACTGTGCAGGAGACGTCGATCTAACCATTTGCGAGGGAAAGCGCAACAAGATAATTACTGTTAAAAACGTTGAATTTGTGCCAAACATATGCGCAAATTTGTTGTCTGTAAGTCAAATGGCTAAAGATGAAAAAAAAGTTGTATTTGAAGGCGAAACCTGTAAAATTTTCGATGAAAATAAAAATCTTGTAACAACTGCTACAGCCTACGATGATTTTTATCGTCTAGACAGTGAGGCGCATTTACCAACGGAAAAAGTTTTTATAGCTGGGAATGACTTCGATTAATGGCACAGGAGATTGGGCCATATTTGTAATAAAAATCTACAAGAAGTAAAGGAAGCAAATGTCGGCATTAATTTTGGCAAAGAGAGCAAGGAGCCATGCGTGATCTGTATTAAAGGTAAGCAGACCCGGAGACTAAACAGAAAAGAGGACAAAAGAGCTACCGAATTGTTGCAGCTGGTGCATTCAGATGTTTTAGGGCCGGTAAACACGATCTCATTCTCTGGAGCTAAATTCTTGGTGACATTTGTGGACGACTTTTCCAGGAAAGTTTTGGTTTACCCGCTTAAGAAGAAATCTGATGTTTTTAAAACCTTCGTCAATTTTAAGAAGATTGCAGAAAATCAGTGCTCCGCTAAAATAAAAGTATTACGCACTGATAATGGGGGGAATACTTGAGCGACAAATTTTCTACGTTTTTAAATAAACACGGCATTGTTCATCAGAAAACCCGTCCATATTCTCCCGAACAAAACGGCGTCGCGGAGAGAATTAACCGCACTATAATTGAAAGAGTCAGATGCATGCTCATCGATAGCAGTTTGGACCACCGATTCTGGGCTGAAGCGGCGAACACGGCATCATTTTTGATTAACAGAACCCCTTGTAGAGGAGAACATTCTAGTCCTGAAGAGAACTGGTCCGGTCGTCGTCAAAATTTAAAATTTTTAAGAATTTTTGGTTGTCCTGGTCTGGTACACATACCTAAGGAAAAACGACGTAAACTAGATCCAAAATCGCTTCAATGTATAATGGTGGGATATAGTTCTCAAAGCAAAGGTTACCGACTGTTTAATCCTCAGGACAACACAATTATCACAAGTCGGGATGTGGTATCCTTGGAAGCGTCCAAGGCAAACGTGACGGTCGAAACAAAAGTTTATTTTATCCCATCGAATTGCTCAGTGACGAGGAAAATGTCAATCCAGGGGGGAGATGTGGTGATGAATTGACAGCTGATGTCTCCGATGTATCAGTTGAAATGGCAGACGGCGATAACGATACTAATGCGAGTGACGATTCAGGAGAGTGGTCATCGCCTTTGCCACCACCTGAGGAAATTTTCGATGAGGAATGGTCACCGAGTAACTACGAACTCCGAAATATACTCGTGAACGAAGACATCCGTCGCTCTGATCGCATTGCAAACAGATCTCAGAAGTCGCAAAATTTTTGTGCGATGCAGATCATTTCCAGTGATCCAACAAACGTCAAGGATGCCATGTCAGCTTCTGATGCAACCAAGTGGAAAGCTGCTATGGAAGAGGAGTACGATTCGTTGTTGGCTAACGATACGTGGATGTTGACGAAACTACCGCAAGGGAGAAACCTATAAAATCGATGTGGGTGTTCAGAACGAAGACAGATGCACTTGGTACCCAACCACGTTTTAAAGCCAGATTAGTGGCGAAGGGTTATTCGCAGCGTGAAGGCATTGACTTCAAAGAAACCTTTGCTCCAGTTGTTAGGTACGAGTCAATCCGGTATTTGTTATCTTTGGCGGTGAAGTATGATATGCACATTCACCAAATGGACGCAGTGAGTGCATACTTGAATGGAAAACTAAAAGAGACAGTGTTTATGCAGCAACCAGAAATGTTTGACGATGGCACGGGCAGAGTTTGTAAATTGCAGAAATCTATTTACGGTTTAAAGCAGTCTGGGAGAGTGGAATGAAACAATAAATAAAGAACTACTCCAAATGGGACTTGAGAGAGGTGAAGTAGACCAATGCATATACCACAAAGTTTCAATCGACCAGATACTTTACATTGCCATCTGCGTAGACGACGTCTTAATGTTTTCAAACGATCTGAAGGCCATTACATCTTTAAAGGAGAAACTTGCGTCCAAATTTAAAATGAAGGATTTAGGAGAAGTATCATCTGTGCTTGGCTTGAAGGTAACTCGAAGCAAATATTCAATTAAAATCGATCAATCCCAATATATAAGTGATGTCTCGGATCGTTTTGGAATGCATGATTGTAATCCATAGGAGTTGACGACGGGTACTTTCCGCCAGCATGTCTCCCAAGGATGATAAGAGTAAGAGACAAATGTCACAGATCCCGTACATGCAAGCTATAGGTTGCCTTCTGTTTGCTGCACAGATTTCGAGGCCCGACATATGTTATTCTGTGAATGTTCTTAGTCGTTTTGGATCAAACCCAGGCAAAGCTCATTGGGAAGCCTTAAAACGGATTATGCGGATACCTAAAGGGCACAATTAATAAAGGCATCTTGTACAAAAAGCAGCCAGATAACGTAATAAGAGTATACTGTGATGCTGATTGGGCAGGCAACATCGACGATCGTAAATCAACGACAGGGTATGTTTTTGTTCATCAATCCGGTGCCATATCTTGGACCACTAGGAAACAAAAACATTGTCTTCAACGGAAGCCGAATTCATGTCCGTCACTGCCGCGATCCAGGAATTAGTTTGGTTAAAGCGCTTGGAGAAGGAACTTAATCCTGGATGTAGTATAAGTACGACCTTATTTTGTGACAACAAAGGCGCTATTTTAGTTGCTCTAAACAATAATTATTCTCCAAGGACCAAACACGTCGATATAAAAGCTAAAGCAAAAATCAAAAATGCTAATTCCTAGGTCTGAAGGAGCTCCCTTAAACCTCGCTGTTACTTTTTTTGTTGTCTTAATTCAAACGGAATTAATGGATTTTGAAATTTAACCACTTCCACTTTCTTAAAATAATCGAAAACTTAAAATTTTATAACTCTATTCTTGGCGTTATGTTGTACAATTATATCGCCTTAGCACTAAATTTAACTAACACTAAACCTAACTAACTTTCTTACATTATTATTTTTTTTTCTTATTAATTAAGTTTGATTTTTCCTTTTTTTTTAGATATTATATATTTTACTAGCCCCGAGTCTTGTTGTTTTTCTTTTTTTCCTGATCCGTTTTTTCTTAATTTGAATGGTTACCTGGTGTCCGATTTGATGGTGTTAATGTGAGGTAATTACATTGATGGTATAGCTCCGCTTGCAAGCCACCACTCGATATGGCCAGTTGCTTCCTGGCCTTCGTGGTTACTGCTCTGCTTCCACCTTTTTCCCTACTCCGGGCAGACACCAGCCTCAAATATAGCCTTATCCTGGATCTTAAGAACACTCACATTATACAAATTGCATTGCTCAAAGCACTTGTACCTACTCTATTGTTAAATTTTGTCGTTGTCTCGTAATTGTAACCAAGTTGTTTAATGAAGCGGGCTCTTTTCACTGTCTTCCAAATGTAAATTGTCGTTTCTTTTATTTGTGATAATGATTTCTTTTATCTAATAGTTTTTCATAAAGCTCTTTGATTTATGTTCTTATAAATGAATTTTCAAATTCACTCCAGTTGAACGACACTTTTCAAACTGATGCGGGCTTTCCAACTCTTTACCACTATCAGGCAACATCTGTCCAACCCTATTCTTCCCTATACGTCAGAAGAGACCCCAACTGTTACGAAAACAAACACAAAAGAGAATAAAAAAATTTTATTGGCGTGATAACAGCTATCAAACACGAGCAATTTCATAGCATGCAACAATTGATTTTCAAGCTTGTATTAATCACAAAAGTTTGAGTGATCAGGTCGAAGTTGTGAGTGTTTTTTTTTGGCCTAAAATATTTTTTGTATTAAAGGTTATTACTTAAACTTAAAATTTTTGTTTTATTCAATATTTATTTTTGCACTCAAGTATTTTGAAAAAATTGTTTTATAACCACCTAAAAGGTAAGACAAATTTTAAAGCTTTCAAATCTTTGATAGACTAGAACTTCAAGTCCTCCGGAGTTCCGTGATGGGAATGCCAGCAGAATCTTTGTTAATGTGCCCAAAACAAATTTAAAAAATAAAATCCTGCCCATTTTATGCCATTTTTTAGTATGAGTATAATATAGCGAGAGGAGCTATTTTGGATTTGGTTGAGCAAGGTGAAAATAGAAAAAACAGAAGCGGTCGAAAAGCACGTTATATCAATTTTAGGACCAGATGTTGACGATACCAAAATTAAAGATCGTATAAAAAAAGCTTTGCTTCCAATTTTAATCGCGATGGAGCAAATCTCACCGTGATAAAGCAAGATTTATGCATGACAATGCTATTTGGCTAAGTTCAAAAATTTCTGCTGTTGATTTTGCTCTTGATCACGCACCATCAACTTCAAAACAAATACCGCAACGCGGAAAGCGAGAAAAAGAGTTTGCTGAAAGTGCTTCGAGTACACAAAAACGGAAATGCAAAGAGTTAATATCTTCATGCATTCTTCCCATAGGAAACTTTTCTGAAGAAGCGCAAGAAGCACGCAATAAAGAGTCGAGACAGTATCGCGAACTGTTCACAAGAAAAACGTCCCGAGTTGACACCAACATAGATTTATTGCATAGGTTGCTTATCACGTCAGACCCTTTGATTGCAAGTTTACGTTTGCCCCCAAAAACCAAGAGTTCTACTTTACCTCCTGAGGTCATTGCACTTTTGTCTGACACCCAACTAAATGATGAATTTGATGAATAAGCATAAAAAACTTTGCTTGCAGCTCTCTGGAATTTTTATTTTTGTATAAATTCCTTATTTTTTTTTTATTTCTACTTTTCGCTTTTTACTTTTGTATAATTTGTATATAATTTCTTTATTTTGGTTTTTGATTAATATCTTATTTTGAATATTTTCCATTCTTTTAAGAACTTTCGTTGACTTTTTTAGTTTTTCCTCTTTATAATGTTTTAGATATTAATAAATTTAACATTGAAACAACATTAACTTTTTATTTTTCTCATTTGCAAAAATCATCGAAAACTAAAGTTCGAAACTTGAAGCATTTTATAGAAATGGTTGTATGTGGGTACTTATATCAATATATCGACAAGTTTTAGTTAGAAGAGAAAAAAAGAAGAAATATTGAATATAAATGTGTAGAAAAAATTGTCCCCAACTAGTGTTTTTGAGGATAGTTCGGAACTAGTCCCCTTTGACACTAGTTGGAACTAGTTATCTTTCACCATATTGAAGCTTATAATCTCCTTAACGATCGTGCCAAATTTCAAGTTGATATCTCTAAAACTTCATATAAAAATTAATTTTGAGATGCTAGATTGACTAAATCTCACACTGTGCGACGCAATTACACCAACAACGAAATTGGTAGTATTTATAATAAGACATCTGGCAACCTTATTTTCCTATACGCCAGCAGCTGTTGTTCATTCATATTGCGTAGGTAATATTGCGTGTAGTGTGTTTACTTTTAATTTTTATATTTTTTAACTTTAATTTGTTTTTTTTTTCTTTTAGCCATTATGCGATAATATTAATTAATATTTTCTCTATTTTCAGCCACATCCGCTGGAGTTTTCTTACCCCTTCAGGTGTTGTGGAGGTTCACCATTCCACATGGTCATCGGTAGCCGCTGCATCCCCCATAAGGGACTTGGGTAAGGTAGCTCTTAAGAGCTTCCTCCAGCTATAACCCCCCCTTATGGCTGATAAACACAACAACAATTATAAAATAAAAAAAAAACTTAGGGACACGGGCGTGGTGTCGAAAGGCACCTCCAGCTATGGCTCCCCCTTTACAAAAACAAACATGAACATTGGCAAGGGACTTGGGTAGGGATGTAATATATTGCATCCCCCAGCTATAACCCCTCCCGTTCATGAAATATTTTAATATTTTAAGATGGTTACGTGGCTCCATGGATGAAAAATGCCACCCCCTCGCGAAGCTTCACGCAATTTCTTTTTGCGTGTGGGCTAGCAGTCGTGTTACGAGGGGCCCGCAACAAAACTCCGTACCTGACTATTTTAAGACGGCTGGGAACTCCCATACCCTGACGTCTCTAGAGCCGGGAAACACCATGAAATTTTTAGGGACGTATACATACATATTTAATAATAGGGTTTTCACTTTGTGATTGTTTTTATTTTCTTTTCAGGACTGCTTGAATGAACCAGAGGGAGATTGCACGGTAGTGTTGGATTATTGCTAAGAGTCTTAAACGCAATATATTGAACGTTTTTAGGGTAAGTGTAAAAAATATTAGACATATGAAGAAAACAAAGTGTATAATTCAACGACACATCTGTGTAAATAATTGCAACATATTAGGACGAACACTCGAAACAATTTTGTGTAAAAACCAGTAAGAAAGTTTCAGTCGGGCAACCCGACTTACCATCACCCTCAGTAAAATAAAAAAATGCTATTATATTGATATTATTACTCGATTTCTAAAGTGGGTGGTGTGGTAAATTTGTATGGGAGGTTCTAAAAGGGGCGTGTCTAGACTTCTAGGTTTATCCTTCAAAATTTTATCCTGTTATAGCTTTACTAAATACAGAGTTTGGGCACGATAGCGTTGGATGTATTGATATTATTACTCCATCTCTGAAGTGGGCGGAAAGGTACATTTGTATGGGAGGTCCCATAAGAGGCGCCGCTAGACTTCCAATTTTTTCTCCAAAACTTTATCCTGTTATAACTTAATAAAATACAGAATTGGGGCACGATCGTGTCAAGAATATGGATATTATTACTCGATTTCTAAAGTGGGCGGCGTGGTACATTTGTATGGGAGGTACCAGAAGGGGCGTGTCTAGACATCCAGATCTTTTCTCCAAAACTTTATCCTGTTATAGCTTTACTAAATACAGAATTTGGGCACGATCGTGTCAAGTGTATTGATATTATTATTCCATCTCTAAAGTGGGCGGAAAGGTACATTTGTATGGGAGTACCAGAATGGGCGTGTCTAGACTTCCAGATTTTTTCTCAAAATCTTTATCCTGCTTGAACTTTACTAAATACAGAATTTGGCCACGATCGCGGTAGTTCTAATAATAATATTAATCGACTTCTAAAGTGGGCGGTACCAGATGTGTGTGGGTGGTACCAGATGGGGCGTTGGTAGACTTCAGTTTTTTTTCTCAAAAACTGTATCCTGCTATAGCTTTACTTAATTAATAATAAGGGTACGAGCGCGATGGATTTATTGATATTATTACTCCATATCTAAAGTGGGCGGAAAGGTGAATTTGTATGGGAGGTACCAGAAGGGGCGTGGCTAGACTTCCAATTTTTTTTCCAAAACTTTATCCTGTAATAGCTTTACTAAGTACAGAATTTGGGTACGATCCCGTTGGGTGTATTGATATTATACCGTAAGTAGTTTTGGGGAAATATTAACTTGTGCAAAATTTCAAGACATTTGGTTGTGTCATTAAAGTCAAAAATTATTTTTGCATAGACTTTGATAAATTTAAAAAAAATAACGGTAAGGAATTCAGAATAAAGAAAAACGTACAATCTGTGCGCAGTAATACAAAAAAAGAATTTTGAAAATCGGTTAAGAATTGCGGCCTAAAATTTCAAATGTCCAAAAAAACTTTTTTTTCCCACTGTGCGATGCTCAATTTCAAAATTATATGCTTGGAGCTGAAGGGATCATCTGGCCAACCTGCCGCTCAGATCGTTAAGGGTCATCAGCCATTTCAGACTGGCGTGATCTGTGATGACCGTGAATGGCATCATCTCCACATATGTTCTAAACTTTCGAATAGCCATTACAGCAGCCAGCTATAATTCTTTTGACAAGAGTTCAACTTCTGCGAATAATATGCAATCGGGTTTTCCTGGCCTTGATTGTTTAGTTGATAAAGCACAGCTCCGATTCCATAATCAGAGGCATCACACTGTATGTAAAACCTTTTCGTAAAATCCGCATGACGTAAAACTGGGGCTGTTGTTAGGGCCTTTTTTAAATTATCAAATGCTTCTCCTGCCTCTTTTGTTATCGTGAAATTTTTACTTTATCTCAACGTGTCAGTTAAAGGAGCCGAAATAGTTGCAAAGTCTTTTTTAAAGCGCCTATACCAGCCCGCGGTTCCTAAAAAGCTACGTACTTCCCTAACAGTTTTTGGCAATTTTATGTTCTTAATAGCTTGCACCTTTTCGGATCTGTTTTCAATGCTCCGCCTCCTATGATGAAACCGAGATACTTTAATTCTTGAAAACAAAACTGAGATTTTTTTATAGCCTTTTTACACCGGAACGCATTTAACATATTTCCGCGTTAATCCGCATCTTTGATGGATGCGGCCAAAATGCTAAAATTTGTACATGTATTTTGTTGTTGGAAAGATGTTAACATATTTTCGCATCCATGAAAGATGCGGAAAAATACACTGAGTTGTACTCTGAAAATTGGAATTTAAGCGATTTTTCTCAGTAATGTTGATCCGGCAACCACCATTTAGGTCGTTTGTTTACATTTATCGGAAAAAATGGCAAACAACATGACGGACAAAAAATTTACATTTTTGCCAAAATATTAATAAATGGTTATTCCAATTAGAAAAACTATTCGCGCTTCGTGGAATACAGCCTCCGTAACAATATTAATAGGTTTGTGGCAGGAAAATATTGCAGTTTTACAAGGCAAATGGAAAAATGTGTGAGCTAGACAACAGCTGACAATATGCGAAACTGCAGTGTAAAACCACTTTTTAGCATTCCGCATCTTCAGCTCAAGATGCGGAATGCTTTTTTGGTGTAAAAAGGCTATTAGTCCGATCGTAAGATTGGCTTCCCTTAGGCATTTTGCAACTTCTCTTAATCGTATTAAGTGTTCATCAAAATTACTCGAAATTACTAAAAGGTCGTCGAGATATACAAAACACATATTCTTTAAGTTTTTGCGGTATGACCCTATCCATCAATCTGCAAAGTCTTTGAGCAGCGCACAGTGGTTCCTTTTTGGTTTTTTTTGGAATTAATTCTGTAACTTTTGAACGGATAATGCTATCTTGATGAAATTTAAAATAGTTAAAGCAGAGGTGTTTTCGAGATGATTTGGAAATATTCGGCTCCCGAGGTGGTGTGGGGGCCACTGTGTGGCCCTCCAAAGTTGGTCACCTCGGGTGTTTCAAAATTTCAAATGCTTGAGGAATGTGCATTTATGAACGATTTAAAAGATTTTGCATTTAGATAGTGCTTCGAAAAACCTTCAAAAAACATGCGTACATGCACATGTTATCTCATTTAGGTCAAGAGATATTTGAGAAAATAAAAAAAATGGTGTCATTTTTGGACGAGGTTGATTTAGTATTTTTAAGGGTGTGAGCTCAGTTTTTCCTTGATTTTAAAGATATTTATATCGTTAGTTAGCTTATAAAATTCTGAATGAAATTGCTGGAAAAATAATTCAAATATTTTGTTCCAATCAAAAGTTATAAGCATCGCAAATAAAAGTTTCGAAAAAAAGGCATATTTTTACTATTTTTTTGCAAAAAGGCGACTACATTCTTTCGTTGGTAAAAAAAATATTTCTTCCGGGAAGTGGCAATTTCTTTATTATTCCTCATAGAAATGTTGATGCAGATGCATTTAATGCTAAATTTGAATCAGTTCAGCAAAATGGTTCCCCGGCAAGGGAAGTCAAAAATACCCCATTTTTGAAAAAAAAAAATTTTTGGTTTTGAAAATTCTCAAATCGCAAAGCGCCAACGAGAAAGCTCATTATATATTTTTTTGACCACATATGTGGACTAGTTAACCGTAACGTATTTAACATCCCTGCCATAAACAAAGACAGTGTGGCCATTTTAGTAAAAAATTCGGAATTTTGGAACATGTTTTCCCCGTTTTGGGAATTTGGGTAGTTTGTTGTAAGATATGGCAACATATTGCTATTTGTTTTTTTAAGGACAATTTTATGTACATTATTCCAAAATTTCGTTAAGTTATTTCAGTCCGTTTGGATTTTACGCTATTTTTCATATAAGATATTATTTCTCCAAAAAATACGTTTTGACCAAATTTTATATTTGACTCAGAATTATGTCCAAAATAAAATGTGCTTTTAATTAATTTTTGTAAATTATTAAATTTTATGTAATTCCCTTTCCATTGATATGCAATACTTGTATGTCAAGAGTTTATTTATTCTTTATAATTATAATCAAACTTCACTACCTCCGTAATAAAAGTATATATCGTGAAACACACATATATATGGGGGCTATATCTAAATCTGAACCGATATGCTTAGTTTTGTTACCACATCATAATAGTGTAAAAAAAACTAAGATGTGCAAAGTTTTGTTAACACCAGAACAAAAATGTGGTTTTTGGCTACAATAATGTATAAAAGGTTATGCTAATTTGTATGGGAGGTACCAAAAGGAGCGGGGCAAGCGGACCCATTATTTCAGTATATACTACACGCTGTCAAATAATAATACCGTCCTAATTTTAGCTTCGTAGAGCCCTCCATCAGGAAGTTAGTGACAATATAGTGGTTTTAGTGAAATAGGTAATTTTGTATGGGAGGTACTTGAGGGGGCGTGGCTATTTCGCCTATTTTCCAACCAACATCGCGACTAGTGAATTTTATCCCACTGGTAAATTTCTATTGAAATTCATTAAGAACTACTCCATTTATCGTCGTAACCATTTACCCAGCCGGCCAGACGGACATAGCTTTATTGGGTTAAGAAGCCCCGAAACTTATTTTTTCTGAAGGAATCTAGGGTCTCAGTTATATACACTGATGGGCTTAACTTCTTCCCTTATAAAATTATATATTCTCTCTTCGATGTTACTGAGATAATACAAATTTTGTTCAAAAGTTGTTAAAAATGGTAATAATAACAATAAAAAGCAGCAAAAACATATGAATATTGCATTAAAAATCAAATATATAACTTTAAAAATAATTTTGCTGGATATGTTTATGCAATAAGAGACATTTTTCGTAATTTGTCTCTCATTCCTGTGTATAGGGATTTATAAATCATAAATAACTTAATTAAAGAGTCTATGGGCTTGTAAGATTTATTTATAAGTAACGACTCCATAATAATTTTTTAGTCTCTTGTGTACTAAAAATTTCTCTTATTGCATAAATATTTTAAGCAAAATTATTTTTTAAGTTATAAATTTGATTTTTAATGCAATATTCATATGTTTTTGCTGCTTTTTATTGTTATTATTACCATTTTTAACAAATTTTGAACAAAATTTGTATAGTCTCAGTAACATCGATATAGGAAATATATAATTTTATACGGGAAGAAGTTAAGCCCATCAGTGCATATAACTGAGACCCTAGATTCCTTCAGAAAAAATAAGTTTCGGGGCTTCTTAACCCAATAAAGCTATGTCCGTCTGGCCGGCTGTGTAAATGGTTACGACGATAAATGAAGTAGTTCTTAATGAATTTCAATAGAAATTTACCAGTGGCATAAAATTCACTAGTCGCGATGTTGGTTGGAAAATGGGCGAAATAGCCACGCCCCCTCAAGTACCTCCCATACAAAATTACCTATTTCACTAAAACCACTATATTGTCACTAACTTCGTGATGGAGGGCTCTACGAAGCTAAAACTTGGATGGTATTATTATTTGACAGCGTGTAGTATATACTGAAATAATGGGTCCGCTTGCCCGCCCCTTCTGGTACCTCCCATACAAATTAGCATAACCTTTTATACATTATTGTAGCCAAAAACCACATTTTTGTTCTGGTGTTAACAAAACTTTGCATATCTTAGTTTTTTTACACTATTATGATGTGGTAACAAAACTAAGCATATCGGTTCAGATTTAGATATAGCCCCCATATATATGTGTGTTTCACGATATATACTTTTATTACGGAGGTAGTGAAGTTTGATTATAATTATAAAGAATAATTAAACTCTTGACATACAAATGTTGCATATCAATGGAAAGGGAATTACATAAGGTTTAATAATTTACAAAAATTAATTAAAAGCACATTTTATTTTGGACATAATTCTGAGTCAAATATAAAATTTGGTCAAAACGTATTTTTTGGAGAAATAATATCTTATATGAAAAATAGCGTAAAATCCAAACGGACTGAAATAACTTAACGAAATTTTGGAATAATGTACATTAAATTGTCCTTAAAAAAACAAACAGCAATATGTTGCCATATCTTACAACAAACTACCCAAATTCCCAAAACGGGGAAAACATGTTCCAAAATTCCGAATTTTTTACTAAAATGGCCACACTGTCTTTGTTTATGGCAGGGATGTTGAAATACGTTACGGTTAACTAGTCCACATATGTGGTCAAAAAAATATTTAATGAGCTTTCTCGTTGGCGCTTTGCGATTTGAGAATTTTCAAAACCAAAAATTTTTTTTTTTCAAAAATGGGGTATTTTTGACTTCCCTTGCCGGGGAACCATTTTGCTGAACTGATTCAAATTTAGCATTAAATGCATCTGCATCAACATTTCTATGAGGAATAATAAAGAAATTGCCACTTCCCGGAAGAAATATTTTTTTTACCAACGAAAGAATGTAGTCGCCTTTTTGCAAAAAAACAGTAAAAATATGCATTTTTTTCGAAACTTTTATTTGCGATGCTTATAACTTTTGATTGGAACAAAATATTTGAATTATTTTTCCAGCAATTTCATTCAGAATTTTATAAGCTAACTAACGATATAAATATCTTTAAAATCAAGGAAAAACTGAGCTCACACCCTTAAAAATACTAAATCAACCTCGTCTAAAAATGACACAATTTTTTTTATTTTCTCAAATATCTCTTGACCTAAATGAGATAACATGTGCATATCATTTAAATCGGTTCATAAATGCACATTCCTCAAGCATTTGAAATTTTGAAACACCCGAGGTGACCAACTTTGGAGGGCCACACAGTGGCCCCCACACCACCTCGGGAGCCGAATATTTCCAAATCATCTCGAAAACACCTCAGCTTTAACTATTTTAAATTTCATCAAGATAGCATTATCCGTTCAAAAGTTACAGAATTAATTCCAAAAAAAAACCAAAAAGGAACCACTGTGCAGCGTTACAAAGGCCAAACGGCATTACCCAAAATTGATAAAGAGGCCTACCTGGTACTGTAAATGCCGTGTATGGTTTGCTCTCTTCGCCCAATTCTATTTGCCAGAACGCTAACTTAAGATCGACACTACTTATAAAATATGTCTCGTCGATCCTGCTCAATACCCATCTATATTTTGTAGAGGATAGGCGTCTTTAATGGTTAATTTATTCAGTTTTCGCGCATCGAAACAAAAACGATTTTTTCCGGGTTTACGCACGATTGTAGTTCGATTTGACCAAGGACTTTCACTTTCTTCAATGACATTAAGGGCTAACATATTATCGATTTCATTGTATGTGATTTCTTGAACAGCTGGCGAGATTGGGTAATAACGATCTTTAATCTTTTCTAATGATGTTCTTCCTAAACCCTTTTCTTCAAAGGTATCGAAACATTTAATTACTTCATTTAATTGTTGTTGTTCTGGTGCTAATATATGCGGTTTTAATCTATTTTCAGTTTTGTCGTCCCCCATCGCTTCCTGAATTTTCTCGATATTTATTTCAACTACCCCGACAATTTCCGGAGCAATGTTAAATCTACACCAAGGTAAGCACACTGGCCTAAATCTGGACAGAGGTACATTTCCAATTCATGCTTTTGTTCATGGTTTTTAATGGACACTTTAGTTTTACCAAGTATTCGGACTTGCTGACCATTGGCCGTTTTAACGTTTGCCGTCATACTTTGAATATTCGTACCCAGATCGTGTATTAATTCTCAGCACCCTTTGCCCAATATACTAAGAGAAGCACCCGAATCTAATAGACCTCTTAAAACTTTGTTCTGTATTTCCACTACCAAAAACACTCTAGGATCTTTCTCTTCCCTCACTGCTCTATGAATAGCCTCTACCATATTTTTTCTATTTTTGCGTCGCTCAGCAAATTATCTAATATTTATTATCTTTAAAATTCGATTCGATTAATGTTTGGGTTCATTCTCATTATTAAAAATTCGGTTCCTACACTCCTCATAACATTCTTTCTTAAGTTCCACAGGTAGAGAATGTCGTAACATTGGCATGCATTTTGTAGTATTTATTATCTTTAAAATTCGATTCGGTTAATGTTTGGGTTCATTCTCATTATTAAAAATTCGGTTCCTACACTCCTCATAACATTCTTTCCTAAGTTCCACAGGTAGAGAATGTCGTAACATTGGCATGCATTTTGTAGTATTTATTATACCATCACCCTTAGGGATGAGGGTATACATCATTTGATACGAAAAAAAGTGTAACGCATTAAAGGAGACGAGTTAGACCCCAAGTATCTTAAGACCAAATTCGTTTCAGGACTTTTTAAGACGATTGAGCTATGTCCGTCTGGCTGGTCAGCAGGATAACTTGAGTAAACCTTAACGGATCGGTATGAAAATTTACCAGTATTAATATTTTTTAAAACGTACTTATGGGATTGTAAATGGGCAAAATAGCCCCACCCCTTCTGGTACCTCCCATACAAAATTACCTATTTTTGGATAATTTATATTTCCTTCATAACTTCCAAACGGACGATCGTAGGATATTTAAATTTGGTCAGTTTATTTATCTTGCAAAAGTAGACAAACCCCTAAGAAAACCGAAACCTTTGCCATACCCCTTCTAGTACCTCCGATACAAATGACCTAATTGATCGTTACAGTTTTACATACATATCTCTTTTGTAAGTAAAATAAATTTACTCAAATTTAGAGTATGATGTTCGCTTATGAAAATGGGACTCAGGAATGAATATGAACTATATCGGTTCACGCCTTCTGGTACCTCCCATACAAAATTACCTATTTTTGCAAATTTAATATTATTCCCATAACTTCCAAACGGACACTTGGAGGATAATGAAAATTGGTCGGTTAATTTATCTTGCGATAGGAAACAAAACCTCAGAAACCCTTACTATTTGACGCTCCCCTTCTGGTACCTCCCATACAAATTCCCGAATTCACCCTTATAGTCCTACATACATATCTTTTTTTGTAAGTACACTGAATTCAGTCAAATTTGGCGTAACTTGTACGGTTGTGAAAATTTGAATCAGGAATGAATATGGATTATATCGGATCACCCCTTCTGGTACCTCCCATACAAAATTACCTATTTTTAAAAAATTAATATTTATCCCATAATTTTCAAACGGACACTTGGGGGGTAATGAAAATTGGCAATTAATTTATCTTGTTAAAGAGAAGCCAAACCTTACAAAACATAACTATTTGACGCAGCCCTTCTGGTACCTTCCATACAAAATACCGAACATACCCCCATAGTCTTAAATACATATATTTTTGTTAGTACACTGAATACAGTCGAATTTTGCGTAAGTTGTACCGTTATGATAATTTGAATCAGGAATGAATATGGATTATACCGGATCACCCTATGGTACCTAACATACAAAATGACCTTGTTTGGAAAATTAATATTTCTCCCATAATTTCTAAACCGGCACTTGGAGGATAATCAAATTTGGTAATTAATTATCTTGTAATAGGAATTATTATTGGGTGATGGTATTTACCAATCAGTTTACCTGACTGAAATTTCTGTACTGGTTTTTATTAAATTCTGAAAAACTTTATTGCCCTCCTTTACATTTGCAGAGATTGGTTCTCCGATGTTGCAGGGGTTTCGGTTCGACGTGGGCCCCCTGTTGATCCCACCCCCCTTCTTCGGTTTTCCTGTTGGCATACTGGACCGGCCGTGGGATAGTGGTTAGAACACGCGACTACCATGCGGGAGATCGCAGGTCCAAACCTGGCTCCAGTCATCTTAAAAGAAAGAAAAAAAATAAAAATTGTCTTTCATTGTCGGCTCCCCTCGAATGTTGTTGACAGCAACTTCGCAGTATTAAGCGTCGATTCAATCGTCGTGTCTAGTAAGAGCTTCTCAAACAGTGACGTTCGTATTCGTCGATAAACAAGTAGGTGCCGTTAGTTGTGAATCTAAAAATAGAAAGCGTGTTAATTCACAACAACGCGAGAAGCTATCCCATACCTCATTCATGGGGTGCAAAGGGAAATTAAGTAAGGTAGTATACTGGACATTTTGGTGTAATTACATTGGGTCTACCACAGCGATAACAAAATAACTTTATTTCCTGTGATGTACAATCCATAAACATATGTCAATTTTGCATACAATTCCAGCATACAATATTGGACTGTTTATATTTCCTCAGAATCTTCCGGTTCTTCTAGGGTTTCATAGACTTGTTCGTCATATAATACCTCGCTCACTTGTTTTTGAGTTCGAAAAGGCTGAATATTCCTAGTGTCCCTTCCTGAAAAATTTGTTACCCCAATTATGTGGGAACTCGGTCCGGCAGCATTGTTGCTGCGCTCAGATGTCGAACTACTCCGTGAACTAGCCTGATCGGACGCCAACCTCGGGACTACGTTACCGTTATTGGTTTTGAAAATTTCCTCCCTATTCTCCGGCCGCCCTTTTCCCTGCCTTGGCCGCGAGGTTATCCCCTCATAATTTGCAGCCCCTATTACCGCCTCGCTCTTCCACTTACCCATCGACGTTCACCTACCCCGTCTTACTAACTTAAACGCACATATTTCTTATCAAGTTTACATTTATTAAATAATTCCTAATCTAACCTTAAACGCGACAATAATCTTTTTTTTTTAGTTTCCTTTTTTCTTATTATTTATACTAGTAGTCATTAATTTGTTATTAGTTTTGTTAAATTTACACTAACATCAATATAAACAATATTTGAAAAAGATTAAAAATAACAAAAGAGACAACAATTTAAAAACAAGCTATTACAACAAAATTGAAAACAGAAACCTAACGACAACATAGATATTTCTTTTGAAATCTTTAAACTCATCATTAACTGGTTATGTTCAAATTTCTCAACCTGACTCCTAGGGAATAAAAATCAAAAATGCTAATTCTTAGGTCTGAAGGAGCTCCCTTAAACCTCGCTGTTACTTTTTTTTGCCTTAATTCAAACCTAGGTGTTTGGATTTTGAAATTTAACCACTTCCACTTTCTTAAAATTATCGAAAACTTAAAATTTTATAACTATATTCTTGGCGTTATGTTGTACAACTATATCGCCTTAGCACTAAATTATACTAACACTAAACCTAACTAATTTTCTTACATTATTATTTTTTATACCATCACCCTTAGGGATGAGGGTATATATCATTTGATACGACCCAAAAGTGTAACACATAGAAGGAGTCACTTTAGACCCTAGGTTTCTTTGAACCAAATTCGATTCATGACTTTTAAAGTCGTTTGAGCCATGTCCGTATGTCTGTCTGGCTGTCCGGCTGGTTCGCACGATAACTTTCGAAAAACGTAACCAAATGTTTTGAAATTTTGCACGAGTTATTATTTCCTCAAAACTACTTACGGTATTGCAAATGCAATGCACCCAACGGGATCGTACCCAAATTCTGAATTTGGTAAAGCTATAACAGGATAAAGTTTTGGGAATAATTTTGAAAGCCTAGCCACGCCCCTTCTGGTACCTCCCATACAAATCTACCTTTCCGCCCACTATAGAGATGAAGGAATAATATCAATAAATCAAACGTGATCGTACCCTGGATAAAGTTTTGAAGAAAAAAATTGTAAGTCTATCCACGCCATCTGGTACCTCCCATACACATCTGGTACCGCCCACTTTAGAAATCGATTAATATTATTAAAAGACCTAACGTGATCGTGCCAAAATTCTGTATTTAGTAAAGTTCAAGCGAGATAAAGTTTTGGAGAAAAAATCTGAAAGTCTAGACCCGCCCCTTCTGGTACCTCCCATACAAATGTACCACTCCGCCCACTTTAGAAATAGGGTAAAAATATCAATACACTCGACACGATCGTGCCCAAATTCTGAATTTTGTTTTGTTATAATAGGACAAAGTGTTGGAGAAAAATTTGGAAGTCTAGACACGCCCCTTATGGTACCTCCTATACAAATGTACCTTTCCGCCCACTTTAGGGATGTAGTAATAATATCAATACACCCAACGCAATCGTGCCCAAATTCTGTATTTAGTAAAGCTATAACAGGATAAAGTTATGGAGAATAAATCTGGAAGCCAAGGCACACCCCTTCTCGTACCTCCCATACAAATGTACCACTCCGCCCACTTTAGAAATCGAGTAATAATATCAGTATAATAGAAAATTATTTCTTTTACTTCGGGTAAGGGTATATGTAAGTCGGGTTGTCCGACTGAAACTTTCTAACTGGTTTTAATTACAAATCGGTTAATTTCAATAACTCAAGACTTAAACAATATCTAATAGTGGGTGATGGTATTTATCAGTCAGTTTAGCTGACTGAAATTTCTGTACTGGTTTTTTCTTAAATTTAATTTTTCCTATTTTTTTTAGATATTATATATTTTACTAGCCCCGAGTCTCGTTGTTTTTCTTTTTTTTCCAGATCCGTTTTTTCTTAATTTGAATGGTTACCTAGTGTCCGATTTGATGGTGTTAATGTGAGGTAATTACATTGATGGTATAGCTCCGCTTGCAAGCCACCACTCGATATGGCCAGTTACTTCCTGGTCTTCGTGGTTACTGCTCTGCTTCCACCTTTTTCCCAACTCCGGGCAGACACCAGCCTCAAATATAACCTTATCCTGGATCTTAAGAACACTCACATTATACAAATTGCATTGCTCAAAGCACTTGTACCTACTTTATTGTTAAATTTTGTAACTAAGTTGTTAAATAAAGCGGGCTCTTTTCACTGTCTTCCAAATGTAAATTATCGTTTCTTTTATTTGTGATAATGGTTTCTTTTATTTTGAAAATATGAATATGGGAAAATTTGAAATTTTGAAAATATGAATATGTGAAAATTTGAAATTTTGAAAATATGAATACGTGAAAATTTTGAAAATATGAATATGTGAATTTTTTTTTTTTTGAATTTTTGAAAATATGAATAAGTGAAAATTTGTAATTTAAAAAAAAAATGAGTATGTAAAAATTCGAAATTTATATTTTTGAAAATATGAATATATGAAAATACGAGTATGTAAAAATTTGAAATTTTAAAAATATGAGTATGTGAGAAGTTGAATTTTTGAAAATCTGAAGATGTGAAAATTTTAAATTTTTGATAATATGAATATATGAAAATTTTAAAATATGAGTATGTAAAAATTTGAAATATGAGTATGTGAGAATATGAAATTTTGAAAATCCGATTATGTGAAAATTTGAAATTTTAACAATATGAGTATGTGAGTTTTTAAAATATGAATATGTGAAAATTTAAAATTTTGTAAATATGAATATGTGAAAATTTGAATTTTTGAAAATATGAATATGTGAAAATTTTGAATTTGTGAAAATATTACAATTGTGAATTTTGAAAATATGAATATGGGAAAATTTTAAATTTTGAAAACATGAATTTGTAAAAATTTTAAATTTTTGAAAATATGACTATATGAAAATTTTAAATTTTGAACATATGAGTATGTGAGATTTTGAAAGATGAATATGTGAAAATTTTAAATTTTGAAAATATTAGTATGTAAAAATTTGAAATTTCGAAAATATGAGTATGTGAGAATTTGAAATTTTGAAAATATTAATATGTGAAAATTTTAAATGAATATATTTTCAAAATTTAAAATTTTCACATATTAAATTTTTTAAATTTCAAATTTTCACATATTGATATTTTCAAAAATTCAAAATTTCAAATTTTCACATATTCATATTTTCAAAATCTTACATACTCATATTTTCATATAGTCATATTTTCAAAATATGAAAATTTAAAATTTTAAATTTTTGAAAATATGAAAATTTGAAAATATAAGTATGTAAAAATTTTAAATTTTGAAAATATGAGTATGTGAGAATTTTAAATTTTGAAAATATGAATATGTTAAAATGTGAAATTTTGAAAATATGTATACCTGAAAATTTGAAATTTTGAAAATATGAATATGTGAAAATTTAAAATTTTAAATTTTTGAAAATATGAATAAGTGAAAATTTGTAAAAAAAATTAGTATGTAAAAATTTGAAGTTTATATTTTTGAAAATATGAATATGGGAAAATTTGAAATTTTGAAAATATGAATATGTGAAAATTTAAAATTTCGAATTTTTGAAAATACGAATAAATGAAAATTTGAAAATATGAGTATGTAAAAATTTAAAATTTTGTAAATATGAATATGTGAAAATTTTAAATTTAAAAAATTTAATATGTGAACATTTTAAAGTTTGAAAATATGATAATGTGAGAATTTGAAATTTTGAATTTTTGAAAATATGAATATGTGAAAATTTTAAAATATGAGTATGAAAAATTTACAATTTTGTAAATATGAATATGTGAAAATTTGAAATTTTGAAAATATGAGTATGTGAGAATTTGAAATTTTGAAAATATTAAGATGTGAAAATTTAAAATTTTAAATTTTTGAAAATATGAATATATGAAAATTTGAAAATATGAGTATGTACAAATTTGAAATTTTAAAAATATGAGTATTTGAGAATTTGAATTTTTGAAAATCTGAAGATGTGAAAATTTTAATTTTTTGAAAATATGAATATATGAAAATTTTAAAATATGAGTAGGTAAAAATTTGAAATTAAAAATATGAGTGTTAGAATTTGAAATTTTGAAAATCTGAATATGTGAAAATTTGAATTTTTGAAAATATCAATATGTGAAAATTTGAAATTTTAGCAATATGAGTATGTGAATTTTTGGAAATATGAATATGTGAAAATTTTAAATTTAAAAAGATTAATATGTGAAAATTTAAAATTTTGTAAGTATGAATATGAGTGTTAGAAATACTTTGTAATATTCTACTTTGTATTCAATGTAAATTTCGATTATAGTTACCTTTGAAGTAATGTCTATGATTCGATGTACACAAAATATCTTTTCTGTTTACTTCGTAAAATAACTTGAAATAATAAAAACGTTTTTGTAGTAAACTAAAGAAATAAACGGTTTTATTTCTATCAATGGTTATGGACCCAGAATAAAGGAAGATCGTCCTTAATATTGACAAAATTGTGGAAAATAAAAGGATATAATGGCGAACTCTAGTTTCCAGATTGATAAACTTAATTCCGACAATTATGCGTCTTGGTCAATACAGATGCGAAGTTTCTTGATTACCCAAGATTATTGGGATGCTGTGGAAAGCACGTTACCTGAATCGGCAACAGCTCATGAGAAAGCAGCTTGGAAAATCAAGGACAGAAAAGCTTTGGCATCAATAACGTTAGCAGTGAAAACTTCTGAATTGATTTATTTGAAGGATTGCAAAAATGCACAGGAAGCTTGGTGTAAGCTGGAAGGCATATACAGGGCAAAAAATCCTGGAAGAAAAGTTAATCTGTTCAAGCAATTTGTGCGGTTTAAAATGAATTCAGACGAGAAATATGGACCCCAAATAAACAAGTTTTGTTCCATAGCAGAGGATTTGAAGGATATTGATATAAATATCCCAGATGAACTTTTATCGATATTTCTGTTATGTAGTTTACCCAATGATTTAGAAAATTTTGTTGTTGCTGTCGAAAGTCGAGATACACTACCAAACTTGGATCAATTAAAAAGCAAAATTTTAGAAGAGGAACTTCGAAGAAGTGATAATTCCTGTGCGGGTAAAGAACAAGTATTTTTAGTTAGAAACAAAAACAAGAACTTCAAGAATGACCGAAATAATTCAAATACGAACAACCATTCGAAGGTAAAGGGTTTGACATGTTTTGGATGTGGAAAAAAGGGCCACGTACGGTCGCAATGTTTTTCAAGAAACAAAAGGAATAACCCTGGTAATGCTAATGCTATGTTGGTGATAAATACATGTATGAATGATGAATATCAGATGGATTGGATTTTGGATAGTGGGGCATCCTCACACGTTTGTCGAGATAAAAAATTATTCTCGAGTACCAAGGAATACAATAGCAATGTGATGTTAGCTTCTGGCGATAAGTTTACGGTCAGAGGTATTGGTGAAGTAAATATTACTTTTTTCAATCAAAGCTACAGCTTAAATTACGTTTTATATATACCAGAAATGAAATCTAATTTCATATCTATTTCGAAGATGACAGAAAAAGGATATTCAATAAAATTTTTTAAAAATAAAGCAGAAATATGCAAATTTGGACAATTTCTGTTCAAAATTGATGCTGAAAATGGTATTTACACAGTGAAATCTAGATCGGAAAACTTAATGCTGAATACTGAGAAATCTGGAAATGATTTGTGGCACAGACGATTTGGCCACTTAAATGCCGTCGATTTAAAGAAGATGGAAAGCAAGGAAATGGTTCGTGGATTTAAAGGTCATATACCAAACGAATATAATTGCATTACATGTTCGTTGTGTAAGATGTCGGCAAAACCTTTTAAGCCGATTGGCACAAAAGTAACAAATAATTTGCTGGAATTGGTGCATACCGATATTTGTGGTCCGATGAGAGTCAAGTCTCAAGGTGGTGCTTTATATTTTATAACATTCATTGATGATTTTTCTCGATATATAACAGTGTATGTTATAAAGCACAAATCGGACGCGTTAGAAGCTTTTAAAGAATATGCAGCGATGGCAGAAAATCAAACTGGTTTTAAAATAAAACGATTGAGAAGCGATAATGGTCGTGAATATATTAACAAAAATTTTGATAATTATTTGAAGCTACACACCACAGCAGAATGGAATTTCTGAAAGAGCAAATATAACATTAATGAAAATGGCTAGGTGTATGCTAGAGGATTCTAAATTGCCGAAATCATTGTGGGCCGAGGCCATTAATACCAGTGTTTATATCAAGAACCGATCACCCACTAAGGTGATGGAAAATGTAACACCATATGAACAATGGACGAAAAGGAAGCCATGTGTTTCGTATTTCAAAACCTTTGGATTCAAAGCAGTAGTTTTGGACAAGAAGCCAGGAAGATCAAAGTTGGATCCCAAGGGTAATGTGTGTTCGTTTGTGGGATATCAACCTAATACTAAAGGCTATCGGTTATTCAATATGAAAACAAAGGCGTTAATAATTTCAAGAGACGTAAAATTTTACGAAGATGAATTCGAAAGTTCTGCTGATGCTGGTGGTGATTGTGATGATCGCGATGTTTTTAATTGTTTTCCAAATGAAGAAAAAACAAATGGAATTGATGATACAGTTCAAGTAAATGGAACCGTTGGTGATGAATTTCCTATGTTTGAAGAAGAAGATAACCAGAGCATAAATTTGAACGACTCAGTATATGTCAGTGATGTGGAATCAGATTTTTTAGGTTTTGATGAAGGTGATTTGCAAGTAGATGAAACTTTTGAACGAACAACAAATACAAATGAAAGACGTATGAGAGGTAGACCGAAAATTTTAAGAACTAGTCAATTGGGCAGACCTCGCAAATTGTATAAATATAATACAGGAGAATTGAATGCCGTGAAAGAATTTAACTTTGAACCTGCAAGTGTTAAACAAGCGATGAAAAGCAACGAGTCAAAGCAGTGGAAGGACGCAATGTGCAAGGAATATGAGTCGCTAATAAAGAATGGAACATGGAAATTAGTGGAAAAGCCGAACGACAAGAATGTTATTGGTAGTAAATGGATATTTACTAAAAAGCGCTTAGCAGATGGAACTATCGACAAATATAAAGCCCGATTGGTGGCACAGGGATGTTTTCAGAAATATAAGCAAGATTTTCTGAAACATATGCACCAGTAATACGTCATACCACAATACGATTCATTTTGTCCCTGGCAGTTAAACACAAACTTTTAATCAAACACGTCGATGTGGTTGCCGCGTATCTCAATGGAAGTTTGAAAGAGAAGGTATATATGAAGCAACCGGAGATGTTTGTTAAAAAGGGACAAGAAAGTTTAGTGTGCAAGCTAAATAAATCTCTCTACGGTCTGAAGCAGGCTGGTAGAGAGTAGAATTTTAAAATTATTGGAATTCTGAAAGACATGGGTTTTACACAATGCAAAACGGATAGTTGTGTACTTATTTCAAGAAATAAAATGGAAATCAATATAATTGCACTCTATGTTGATGACATTCTTTTAGCATGTTCAAGCAGAGAATCCATGGAGAATATAATAAAAACACTAGAGCAGCATGTAGAGATAGTAGATAGTGGATCTGCTAATTATTATCTCGGAATGGAAATAGAGCGGAATAATCCAAGAGGTGACATCGAAATACATCAAAGACATTTTGTGGCAGAACTTCTAACTCAATGGAATATGAAAAATTGCAAATCAGCAAAGACTCCGTCAGCAGCAGGAACGATTTTGTCGAAATGCGATCAAGAAAACTGCATCGAAATGGTGGACGTGAAGCAATATCAATCATTAATTGGAAGTTTGACATATTTGGCTAACATTACTAGACCAGATATCGCACATACGGTATCTAAATTAGCTCAATTCTGTTCTCATCCCCATAATGAGCATTTTGTGGCAGCCAAACATGTTCTCCGTTATCTGAAATATGAAGAATTGTCTTTGGTTTTTTCAAAGAATGGAGATGGTCTTTATTGCTATTCGGATGCAGATTGGGGATCAAACGCAATAGATCGTAAATCCTATAGTGGATATGTTTTGTTTTTCGAATGCGGGCCGATATCATGGGAATCGAAAAAACAACAGGTCGTCGCGTTGAGTTCTATGGAAGCCGAGTACATAGCGATGAATCAAGCTGTTAAGGAAATAGTTTTTTACCGCAGCTTAATCAATAAAATGGGATTTCAAGGTTTACTGAAGGAGCCAACTATTTTATTTTGCGACAATCAAGGGGCTCAATATCTTACTAAGAGTCATATGGCGATGAAGAGGAGCAAACATATTGATATAAGATACCACTACATAAAGGACAAGTATAATGAAAATGAAATAGACTTGAAGTATGTTGCAACGGAAGATAATGTTGCTGATATATTTACTAAAAATCTGCCATATCAGAACCATTCCAAATGTTGCAAATTGTTGAATATTAAAGTTTAATTGTATTGTATTTTAAAATAGAAATACTAATTTACATTGAGGGGGCGTTTGTTAGAAATACTTTGTAATATTCTACTTTGTATTCAATGTAAATTTCGATTATAGTAACCTTTGAAGTAATGTCTATGATTCGATGTACACAAAATATTTTTTCTGTTTAGTTCGTAAAATAACTTGAAATAATAAAAACGTTTTTGTAGTAAACTAAAGAAATAAACGGTTTTATTTCTATCAATGAGAAAATTTGAAATTTTGAATTTTTTAAAATATGAATATGTGAAAATTTAAAATTTTGAATTTGTGAAAATGTTAAAATTGTGAATTTTGAAAATATGAATATGGGAAAATTTTGAAAATATGAATATGTAAAAATTTGGAATTTTTTAAAATATTACTATATGAAAATTTGAAATTTTGAAAATATGATTATGTGAGAATTTGAAATTTTGCAAATATGAATATGTGAAAATTTAAAATTTTGAAAATATGAATGTGAAAATTTAAAATTTTGAATTTTTGTAAATATGAATAAGTGAAAATTTGTAATTTTAAAAAAATGAGTATGTAAAAATTTTAAATTTATATTTTTGAAAATATGAATATGGGAAAATTTGAAATTTTGAAAATATGTATGTGAAAATTTAAAATTTTGAATTTTTGAAAATACGAATAAGTGAAAATTTTAAAATTTGAAAATATGAGTATGTAGAAATTTAAAATTTTGTAAATATGAATAGGTGAAAATTTTAAATTTAAAAAATATAATATGTCAAAATTTTAAATTTTGAATATGAATATGTGAAAATTTGAAATTTTGAAAATATGATTATGTAAAAATTTGAAATTTTTGAAAATATTACTATATGAAAATTTGAAATTTTGAAAATATGAATATGTGAAAACTTTAAAATTTGAATTTGTGAAAATATTAAAATTGTGAATTTTGAAAATATGAATATGTAAAAATTTGAAATTTTTGAAAATATTACTATATGAAAATTTGAAATTTTGAAAATATGAGTATGTGAATTTTTGAAAATATGAATATGTGAAAATTTGAAATGTAAAAAGTTTAATATGTGAAAATTTAAAATTTTGTAAATATGAATATGTGAAAATTTTAATTTTTGAAAATATGAATATGTGAAAACTTTAAAATTTGAATTTGTGAAAATATTAAAATTGTGAATTTTGAAAATATGAATATGGGAAAATTTTAAATTTTGAAAATATGAATATGTAATAATTTGAAATTTTTGAAAATATTACTATATGAAAATTTGAAATTTTGAAAATATGAGTATGTGAATTTTTGAAAATATGAATAAGTGAAAATTTGAAATGTAAAAAGTTTAATATGTGAAAATTTAAAATTTTGTAAATATGAATATGTGAAAATTTGAATATTTGAAAATATGAATATGTAAAACTTTAAAATTTGAATTTGTGAAAATATTAAAATTGTGAATTTTGAAAATATGAATATGGGAAAATTTGAAATTTTGAAAATATGAATATGTAAAAATTTGAAATTTTTGAAAATATTACTATATGAAAATTTGAAATTTTGAAAATATGGGTATGTGAATTTTTGAAAATATGAATATGTGAAAATTTTAAATTTAAAAAGTTAAATATGTGAAAATTAAAAATTTTGTAAATATGAATATGTGAAAATTTGAATTTTTGAAAATATGAGTATGTGAAAACTTTAAAATTTTGAATTTGTGAAAATATTAAAATTGTGAATTTTGAAAATATGAATATGGGAAAATTTTAAATTTTGAAAATATGAATATGTAAAAATTTGAAATTTTTGAAAATATTACTATATGAAAATTTGAAAATATGAGTATGTGAATTTTTGAAAATATGAATATGTGAAAATTTGAAATGTAAAAAGTTTAATATGTGAAAATTTAAAATTTTGTAAATATGAATATGTGAAAATTTGAATATTTGAAAATATGAATATGTAAAACTTTAAAATTTGAATAATTTGAATTTGTGAAAATATTAAAATTGTGAATTTTGAAAATATGAATATGGGAAAATTTGAAATTTTGAAAATATGAATATGTACAAATTTGAAATTTTTGAAAATATTACTATATGAAAATTTGAAATTTTGAAAATATGGGTATGTGAATTTTTGAAAATATGAATATGTGAAAATTTTAAATTTAAAAAGTTAAATATGTGAAAATTAAAAATTTTGTAAATATGAATATGTGAAAATTTGAATTTTTGAAAATATGAGTATGTGAAAACTTTAAAATTTGAATTTTTTAAAATATTAAAATTTGAAATTTTGAAAATATGAATATGTGGAAATGTGAAATTTTGAAAATATGAATACGTGAAAATTTTGAAAATATGAATATGTGAAAATTTTGAATTTTTGAAAATATGAATAAGTGAAAATTTGTAATTTAAAAAAAAATGAGTATGTAAAAATTCGAAATTTATATTTTTGAAAATATGAATATATGATAATTTGAAAATATGAGTATGTAAAAATTTGAAATTTTAAAAATATGAGTATGTGAGAATTTGAATTTTTGAAAATCTGAAGATGTGAAAATTTTAAATTTTTGAAAATATGAATATATGAAAATTTTAAAATATGAGTATGTAAAAATTTGAAATATGAGTATGTGAGAATATGATATTTTGAAAATCTGAATATGTGAAAATTTGAATTTTTGAAAATATGAATATGTGAAAATTTAAATTTTGTAAATATGAATATGTGAAAATTTGAAATTTTGAATTTTTGAAAATATGAATATGTAAAAATTTTGAATTTGTGAAAATATTACAATTGTGAATTTTGAAAATATGAATATGGGAAAATTTTAAATTTTGAAAACATGAATTTGTAAAAATTTTAAATATTTGAAAATATGACTATATGAAAATTTTAAATTTTGAAAATATGAGTATGTGAGAATTTGAAGTTTTGAAAATATGAATATGTGAAAATTTGAAATTTTGAAAATATGAGTATGGAAAAATTTGAAATTTCGAAAATATGAGTATGTGAGAATTTGAAATTTTGAAAATATTAATATGTGAAAATTTAAAATTTTTGAAAATATGAATATATGAAAATTTGAAAAAATGTGTATGTAAAAATTTTAAATTTAGAAATATGAGTATGTGAGAATTTGAAATTTTGAAATTTTGAATTTTCGAAAATATAAATATGTGAAAATTTGGAATTTTAACAATATGAGTATGTGAATTTTTGGAAATATGAATATGTGAAAATTTTAAATTTAAAAAGATTAATATGTGAAAATTTAAAATTTTGTATATGAATATGCGAAAATTTTAAATTTTGAAAATATGAGTATGTAAAAATTTTAAATTTCGAAAATATTAATAAGTGAAAATTGTAAATTTTAAATTTTTGAAAATATGAATATATGAAAATTTGAAAATATGTGTACGTAAAAATTTGAAATTTTAAAAATATGAGTATGTGAGAATTTGAATTTTTGAAAATCTGAATATGTGAAAATTTGAATTTTTGAAAATATCAATATGTGAAAATTTGAAATTTTAACAATATGAGTATGTGAATTTTTGAAAATATGAATATGTGAAAATTTAAAATTTAAAAGTTTAATATGTGAAAATTTCAAATTTTGTAAATATGAATATGTGAAAATTTTAATTTTTGAAAATATGAATATGTGAAAACTTTAAAATTTGAATTTGTGAAAATATTAAAATTGTGAATTTTGAAAATATGAATATGGAAAAACTTGAAATTTTGAAAATATGAGTATGTGAGAATTTGAAATTTTGAAAATATGAATATGTGAAAATTTGAAATTTTGAAAATATGAATACGTGAAAATTTTGAAAATATGAATATGTGAAAATTTAAAATTTTGAAATTTTGAAAATATGAATAAGTAAAAATTTGTAATTTAAAAAAAAATGAGTATGTAAAAATTCGAAATTTATATTTTTGAAAATATGAATATGGGAAAATTTGAAACTGAAAATATGAATATGTGAAAATTTTAAATTATTAATTTTTGAAAATACGAATAAGTGAAAATTTGAAATTTTGAAAATATGAGTATGTAAAAAATTGAAATTTTAAAAATATGAGTATGTGAGAATTTGAAGTTTTGAAAATATCAATATGTGAAAATTTGAAATTTTAACAATATGAGTATGTGAATTTTTGAAAATATGAATATGTGAAAATTTGTAATATATATATAGCCGACTCCATAGAACGGACTGCGAGAAGCGTACTTGGGTACTCAAAGCCGTCTCAAGAAGATGCCTGGTACGATGATGAATGTCGCAATGCCACGAGAGAGACGGATGCTGCATACAGGGCAAAACTGCAGCCAATGGCAACGCGAGCTGTTCGTGAACGGCACAGGGAGAAGAGACGACAGGCAACTCGTCTTTTTAGAAGAAAAAAGAAGGAGCTGAAGAAGAGACAGGATGAGTGTACTGAGTTGCTCCGAAGTAGAGGGGAAGCCCGAAAATTTTACAAGAGAGTTAAAGCGAGAATGCGTGGAACAGGGTTGCCCTCCTGCAAGGACAGCGATGGTCAGCTAGTGACGGACCCGGATAGCGTTCTGAAGATATGGAGAGACCACTTTAGAAATTTACTGGATACTGACACCAATCCAGAAGACCCCGCTCCAATCCATGACGATGGTATTAACTGTCCACATCCGAGCCAGAGCGAGATACGTATGGCCATCTCCCGCCTTAAAAACAACAAAGCTGCTGGAGCCGATGGTCTCCCTGCTGAATTGTTTAAGGCTGGCGGGGAGGAGCATGCATCAGCTCATGGAGAACATCTGGCAAGAGGAGAGCATGCCCGGGGATTGGAGTCTCAGTCTGTAATGTCCCATATACAAGAAAGGAGATCGTAGTGAATGTAAGAACTATCGTGGAATAAGCCTATTACCAATTGCGTACAAGGTCCTTTCAAGCATATTGTGTGAACGTCTAAAGCCAATTGTAGAAAAACTAATTGGACCATATCAGTGCGGCTTTAGACCTGGCAAATCTACGACGGATCAAATATTCACCTTACGACAGGTGATTGATGATGATTATGGTGGTGATTGTGATGATCGCGATGTTTTTAATTGTTTTCCAAATGAAGAAAAAACAAATGGAATTGATGATACAGTTCAAGTAAATGGAACCGTTGGTGATGAATTTCCTATGTTTGAAGAGGAAGATAACCAGAGCATAAATTTGAACGACTCAGTATATGTCAGTGATGTGGAATCAGATTTTTTAGGTTTTGATGAAGGTGATTTGCAAGTAGATGAAACTTTTGAACGAACAACAAATACAAATGAAAGACGTATGATAAAGAATGGAACATGGAAATTAGTGGAAAAGCCGAACGACAAGAATGGTATTGGTAGTAAATGGATATTTACTAAAAAGCGCTTAGCAGATGGAACTATCGACAAATATAAAGCCCGATTGGTGGCACAGGGATGTTTTCAGAAATATAAGCAAGATTTTCTGAAACATATGCACCAGTAATACGTCATACCACAATACGATTTATTTTGTCCCTGGCAGTTAAACACAAACTTTTAATCAAACACGTCGATGTGGTTGCCGCGTATCTCAATGGAAGTTTGAAAGAGGAGGTATATATGAAGCAACCGGAGATGTTTGTTAAAAAGGGACAAGAAAGTTTAGTGTGCAAGCTAAATAAATCTCTCTACGGTCTGAAGCAGGCTGGTAGAGAGTGGAATTTTAAAATTATTGGAATTCTGAAAGACATGGGTTTTACACAATGCAAAACGGATAGTTGTGTACTTATTTCACGAAATAAAATGGAAATCAATATAATCGCACTCTATGTTGATGACATTCTTTTAGCATGTTCAAGCAGAGAATCCATGGAGAATATAATAAAAACACTAGAGCAGCATGTAGAGATAGTAGATAGTGGATCTGCTAATTATTATCTCGGAATGGAAATAGAGCGGAATAATCCAAGAGGTGACATCGAAATACATCAAAGACATTTTGTGGCAGAACTTCTAACTCAATGGAATATGAAAAATTGCAATTCAGCAAAGACTCCGTCAGCAGCAGGAACGATTTTGTCGAAATGCGATCAAGAAAACTGCATCGAAATGGTGGACGTGAAGCAATATCAATCATTAATTGGAAGTTTGACATATTTGGCTAACATTACTAGACCAGATATCGCACATACGGTATCTAAATTAGCTCAATTCTGTTCTCATCCCTATAATGAGCATTTTGTGGCAGCCAAACATGTTCTCCGTTATCTGAAATATGAAGAATTGTCTTTGGTTTTTTCAAAGAATGGAGATGGTCTTTATTGCTATTCGGATGCAGATTGGGGATCAAACGCTATAGATCGTAAATCCTATAGCGGATATGTTTTGTTTTTCGAAAGCAGGCCGATATCATGGGAATCGAAAAAACAACAGGTCGTCGCGTTGAGTTCTATGGAAGCCGAGTACATAGCGATGAATCAAGCTGTTAAGGAAATAGTTTTTTACCGCTGCTTAATCAATGAAATTTTATTTCAAGATTTACTGAAGGAGCCAACTATTTTATTTTGCGACAATCAAGGGGCTCAATATCTTACTAAGAGTCATATTGCGATGAAGAGGAGCAAACATATTGATATAAGATACCACTACATAAAGGACAAGTATAATGAAAATGAAATAGACTTGAAGTATGTTGCAACGGCAGATAATGTTGCTGATATATTTACTAAAAATCTGCCATATCAGAACCATTCCAAATGTTGCAAATTGTTGAATATTAAAGTTTAATTGTATTGTATTTTAAAATAGAAATACTAATTTACATTGAGGGGGCGTTTGTTAGAAATACTTTGTAATATTCTACTTTGTATTCAATGTAAATTTCGATTATAGTAACCTTTGAAGTAATGTCTATGATTCGATGTACACAATATATTTTTTCTGTTTAGTTCGTAAAATAACTTGAAATAATAAAAACGTTTTTGTAGTAAACTAAAGAAATAAACGGTTTTATTTCTATCAATGAGAAAATTTGAAATTTTGAATTTTTTAAAATATGAATATGTGAAAATTTAAAATTTTGAATTTGTGAAAATGTTAAAATTGTGAATTTTGAAAATATGAATATGGGAAAATTTTGAAAATATGAATATGTAAAAATTTGAAATTTTTTAAAATATTACTATATAAAAATTTGAAATTTTGAAAATATGATTATGTGAGAATTTGAAATTTTGCAAATATGAATATGTGAAAATTTAAAATTTTGAAAATATGAATGTGAAAATTTAAAATTTAAAATTTTTGTAAATATGAATAAGTGAAAATTTGTAATTTTAAAAAAATGAGTATGTAAAAATTTTAAATTTATATTTTTGAAAATATGAATATGGGAAAATTTGAAATTTTGAAAATATGTATGTGAAAATTTAAAATTTTGAATTTTTGAAAATACGAATAAGTGAAAATTTTAAAATTTGAAAATATGAGTATGTAGAAATTTAAAATTTTGTAAATATGAATAGGTGAAAATTTTAAATTTAAAAAATATAATATGTCAAAATTTTAAATTTTGAATATGAATATGTGAAAATTTGTAATTTTGAAAATATGATTATGTAAAAATTTGAAATTTTTGAAAATATTACTATATGAAAATTTGAAATTTTGAAAATATGAATATGTGAAAACTTTAAAATTTGAATTTGTGAAAATATTAAAATTGTGAATTTTGAAAATATGAATATGTAAAAATTTGAAATTTTTGAAAATATTACTATATGAAAATTTGAAATTTTGAAAATATGAGTATGTGAATTTTTGAAAATATGAATATGTGAAAATTTGAAATGTAAAAAGTTTAATATGTGAAAATTTAAAATTTTGTAAATATGAATATGTGAAAATTTGAATTTTTGAAAATATGAATATGTGAAAACTTTAAAATTTGAATTTGTGAAAATATTAAAATTGTGAATTTTGAAAATATGAATATGGGAAAATTTTAAATTTTGAAAATATGAATATGTAAAAATTTGAAATTTTTGAAAATATTACTATATGAAAATTTGAAATTTTGAAAATATGAGTATGTGAATTTTGAAAATATGAATATGGGAAAACTTGAAATTTTGAAAATATGAGTATGTGAGAATTTTGAAAATATGAATATGTGAAAATTTAAAATTTTTGAAAATATGAATAAGTAAAAATTTGTAATTTAAAAAAAAATGAGTATGTAAAAATTCGAAATTTATATTTTTGAAAATATGAATATATGAAAATGTGAAAATATGAGTATGTTAAAATTTGAAATTTTAAAAATATGAGTATGTGAGAATTTGAATTTTTGAAAATCTGAAGATGTGAAAATTTTAAATTTTTGAAAATATGAATATATGAAAATTTTAAAATATGAGTATGTAAAAATTTGAAATATGAGTATGTGAGAATATGAAATTTTGAAAATCTGAATATGTGAAAATTTGAATTTTTGAAAATATGAATATGTGAAAATTTAAAATTTTGTAAATATGAATATGTGAAAATTTGAAATTTTGAATTTTTGAAAATATGAATATGTAAAAATTTTGAATTTGTGAAAATATTACAATTGTGAATTTTGAAAATATGAATATGGGAAAATTTTAAATTTTGAAAACATGAATTTGTAAAAATTTTAAATATTTGAAAATATGACCATATGAAAATTTGAAATTTTGAAAATATGAGTATGTGAGAATTTGAAATTTTGAAAATATGAATATGTGAAAATTTGAAATTTTGAAAATATGAGTATATGAAAACTTTAAAATTTGAATTTTATAAAATATTAAAATTTGAAATTTTGAAAATATGAATATGTGGAAATGTGAAATTTTGAAAATATGAATACGTGAAAATTTTGAAAATATGAATATGTGAAAATTTAAAATTTTAAATTTTTGAAAATATGAATATATGAAAATTTAAAAATATGAGTATGTAAAAATTTGAAATATGAGTATGTGAGAATATGAAATTTTGAAAAGCTGAATATGTGAAAATTTGAATTTTTGAAAATATGAATATGTGAAAATTTAAAATTTTATAAATATGAATATGTGAAAATTTGAAATTTTGAATTTTTGAAAATATGAATATGTAAAAATTTTGAATTTGTGAAAATATTACAATTGTGAATTTTGAAAATATGAATATGGGAAAATTTTAAATTTTGAAAACATGAATTTGTAAAAATTTTAAATATTTGAAAATATGACCATATGATAATTTTAAATTTTGAAAATATGAGTATGTGAGAATTTGAAATTTTGAAAATATGAATATGTGAAAATTTTAATTTTTGAAAATATGAGTATGTGAAAACTTTAAAATTTGAATTTTTTAAAATATTAAAATTTGAAATTTTGAAAATATGAATATGTGGAAATGTGAAATTTTGAAAATATGAATACGTGAAAATTTTGAAAATATGAATATGTGAAAATTTAAAATTTTGAATTTTTGAAAATATGAATAAGTGAAAATTTGTAATTAAAAAAAAAATGAGTATGTAAAAATTCGAAATTTATATTTGTGAAAATATGAATATATGAAAATGTGAAAATATGAGTATGTAAAGATTTGAAATTTTAAAAATATGAGTATGTGAGAATTTGAAATTTTGAAAATCTGAAGATGTGAAAATTTTAAATTTTTGAAAATATGAAAATTTTAAAATATGAGTATGTAAAAATTTGAAATATGAGTATGTGAGAATATGAAATTTTGAAAATCTGTATATGTGAAAATTTGAATTTTTGAAAATATGAATATGTGAAAATTTAAAATTTTGTAAATATGAATATGTGAAAATTTTAAATTTTGAATTTTTGTAAATATGAATATGTAAATATTTTGAATTTGTGAAAATATTACAATTGTGAATTTTGAAAATATGAATATGGGAAAATTTTAAATTTTGAAAACATGAATTTGTAAAAATTTTAAATATTTGAAAATATGACCATATGAAAATTTTAAATTTTGAAAATATAAGTATGTGAGAATTTGAAATTTTAAAAATATGAATATGTGAAAATTTGAAATTTTGAAAATATGAGTATGTAAAAATTTGAAATTTCGAAAATATGAGTATGTGAGAATTTGAAATTTTGAAAATATTAATATGTGAAAATTTTAAATTTTTGAAAATATGAATATATGAAAATTTGAAAAAATGTGTATGTAAAAATTTGAAATTTAGAAATATGAGTATGTGAGAATTTGAAATTTTGAAAATTTGAATTTTTGAAAATATAAATATGTGAAAATTTGAAATTTTAACAATATGAGTATGTGAATTTTTGGAAATATGAATATGTGAAAATTTTAAATTTAAAAAGATTAATATGTGAAAATTTAAAATTTTGTATCTGAATATGCGAAAATTTTGAGAATTTGAAATTTTGAAAATATTAATAAGTGAAAATTGTAAATTTTAAATTTTTGAAAAAATGATTATATGAAAATTTGAAAATATGAGTACGTAAAAATTTGAAATTTTAAAAATATGAGTATGTGAGAATTTTAGTTTTTGAAACTCTGAATATGTGAAAATTTGAATTTTTGAAAATATCAATATGTGAAAATTTGAAATTTTAACAATATGAGTATGTGAATTTTTGAAAATATGAATATGTGAAAATTTAAAAGTTTAATATGTGAAAATTTCAAATTTTGTAAATATGAATATGTGAAAATTTTAATTTTTGAAAATATGAATATGTGAAAACTTTAAAATTTGAATTTGTGAAAATATTAAAATTGTGAATTTTGAAAATATGAATATGGGAAAACTTGAAATTTTGAAAATATGAGTATGTGAGAATTTGAAATTTTGAAAATATGAATATGTGAAAATTTGAAATTTTGAAAATATGAATACGTGAAAATTTTGAAAATTTGAATATGTGAAAATTTAAAATTTTGAATTTTTGAAAATATGAATAAGTAAAAATTTGTAATTTAAAAAAAAATGAGTATGTAAAAATTCGAAATTTATATTTTTGAAAATATGAATATGGGAAAATTTGAAACTGAAAATACGAATATGTGAAAATTTTAAATTATTAATTTTTGAAAATACGAATAAGTGAAAATTTGAAATTTTGAAAATATGAGTATGTAAAAATTTAAAATTTTGTAAATATGAATATGTGAAAATTTGAATTTTTGAAAATATGAATATGTGAAAATTTAAAATTTTGTAAATATGAATATGTGAAAATTTGAAATTTTGAATTTTTGAAAATATGAATATGTAAATATTTTGAATTTGTGAAAATATTACAATTGTGAATTTTGAAAATATGAATATGGGAAAATTTTAAATTTTGAAAACATGAATTTGTAAAAATTTGAAATATTTGAAAGTATGACCATATGAAAATTTTAAATTTTGAAAATATGAGTATGTGAGAATTTGAAATTTTGAAAATATGAATATGTGAAAATTTGAAATTTTGAAAATATGAGTATGTAAAAATTTGAAATTTCGAAAATATGAGTATGTAAAAATTTGAAATTTTGAAAATATTAATATGTGAAAATTTTAAATTTTTGAAAATATGAATATATGAAAATTTGAAAAAATGTGTATGTAAAAATTTGAAATTTAGAAATATGAGTATGTGAGATTTTGAAATTTTGAAAATTTGAATTTTTGAAAATATAAATATGTGAAAATTTGAAATTTTAACAATATGAGTATGTGAATTTTTGGAAATATGAATATGTGAAAATTTTAAATTTAAAAAGATTAATATGTGAAAATTTAAAATTTTGTATCTGAATATGAGAAAATTTTGAGAATTTGAAATTTTGAAAATATTAATAAGTGAAAATTGTAAATTTTTGAAAATATGAATATATGAAAATTTCAAAATATGAGTACGTAAAAATTTGAAATTTTAAAAATATGAGTATGTGAGAATTTTAATTTTTGAAACTCTGAATATGTGAAAATTTGAATTTTTGAAAATATCAATATGTGAAAATTTGAAATTTTAACAATATGAGTATGTGAATTTTTGAAAATATGAATATGTGAAAATTTAAAATTTAAAAGTTTAAAATGTGAAAATTTCAAATTTTGTAAATATGAATATGTGAAAATTTTAATTTTTGAAAATATGAATATGTGAAAACTTTAAAATTTGAATTTGTGAAAATATTAAAATTGTGAATTTTGAAAATATGAATATGGGAAAACTTGAAATTTTGAAAATATGAGTATGTGAGAATTTGAAATTTTGAAAATATGAATATGTGAAAATTTGAAATTTTGAAAATATGAATACGTGAAAATTTTGAAAATTTGAATATGTGAAAATTTAAAATTTTGAATTTTTGAAAATATGAATAAGTAAAAATTTGTAATTTAAAAAAAAATGAGTATGTAAAAATTCGAAATTTATATTTTTGAAAATATGAATTTGGGAAAATTTGAAACTGAAAATACGAATATGTGAAAATTTTAAATTATTAATTTTTGAAAATACGAATAAGTGAAAATTTGAAATTTTGAAAATATGAGTATGTAAAAATTTTAAATTTTAAAAATATGAGTATGTGAGAAATTGAAGTTTTGAATTTTTGAAAATATCAATATGTGAAAATTTGAAATTTTAACAATATGAGTATGTGAATTTTTGAAAATATGAATATGTGAAAATTTGTAATATATATATAGCCGACTCCATAGAACGGACTGCAAGAAGCGTACTTGGGTACTCAAAGCCGTCTCAAGAAGATGCCTGGTACGATGATGAATGTCGCAATGCCACGAGAGAGACGGATGCTGCATACAGGGCAAAACTGCAGTCAATGGCAACGCGAGCTGTTCGTGAACGGCACAGGGAGAAGAGACGACAGGCAACTCGTCTTTTTAGAAGAAAAAAGAAGGAGCTGAAGAAGAGACAGGATGAGTGTACTGAGTTGCTCCGAAGTAGAGGGGAAGCCCGAAAATTTTACAAGAGAGTTAAAGCGAGAATGCGTGGAACAGGGTTGCCCTCCTGCAAGGACAGCGATGGTCAGCTAGTGACGGACCCGGATAGCGTTCTGAAGATATGGAGAGACCACTTTAGAAATTTACTGGATACTGACACCAATCCAGAAGACCCCGCTCCAATCCATGACGATGGTATTAACTGTCCACATCCGAGCCAGAGCGAGATACGTATGGCCATCTCCCGCCTTAAAAACAACAAAGCTGCTGGAGCCGATGGTCTCCCTGCTGAATTGTTTAAGGCTGGCGGGGAGGAGCATGCATCAGCTCATGGAGAACATCTGGCAAGAGGAGAGCATGCCCGGGGATTGGAGTCTCAGTCTGTAATGTCCCATATACAAGAAAGGAGATCGTAGTGAATGTAAGAACTATCGTGGAATAAGCCTATTACCAATTGCGTACAAGGTCCTTTCAAGCATATTGTGTGAACGTCTAAAGCCAATTGTAGAAAAACTAATTGGACCATATCAGTGCGGCTTTAGACCTGGCAAATCTACGACGGATCAAATATTCACCTTACGACAGGTGATTGATGATGATTATGGTGGTGATTGTGATGATCGCGATGTTTTTAATTGTTTTCCAAATGAAGAAAAAACAAATGGAATTGATGATACAGTTCAAGTAAATGGAACCGTTGGTGATGAATTTCCTATGTTTGAAGAGGAAGATAACCAGAGCATAAATTTGAACGACTCAGTATATGTCAGTGATGTGGAATCAGATTTTTTAGGTTTTGATGAAGGTGATTTGCAAGTAGATGAAACTTTTGAACGAACAACAAATACAAATGAAAGACGTATGATAAAGAATGGAACATGGAAGTTAGTGGAAAAGCCGAACGACAAGAATGTTATTGGTAGTAAATGGATATTTACTAAAAAGCGCTTAGCAGATGGAACTATCGACAAATATAAAGCCCGATTGGTGGCACAGGGATGTTTTCAGAAATATAAGCAAGATTTTCTGAAACATATGCACCAGTAATACGTCATACCACAATACGATTTATTTTGTCCCTGGCAGTTAAACACAAACTTTTAATCAAACACGTCGATGTGGTTGCCGCGTATCTCAATGGAAGTTTGAAAGAGGAGGTATATATGAAGCAACCGGAGATGTTTGTTAAAAAGGGACAAGAAAGTTTAGTGTGCAAGCTAAATAAATCTCTCTACGGTCTGAAGCAGGCTGGTAGAGAGTGGAATTTTAAAATTAATGGAATTCTGAAAGACATGGGTTTTACACAATGCAAAACGGATAGTTGTGTACTTATTTCACGAAATAAAATGGAAATCAATATAATTGCACTCTATGTTGATGACATTCTTTTAGCATGTTCAAGCAGAGAATCCATGGAGAATATAATAAAAACACTAGAGCAGCATGTAGAGATAGTAGATAGTGGATCTGCTAATTATTATCTCGGAATGGAAATAGAGCGGAATAATCCAAGAGGTGACATCGAAATACATCAAAGACATTTTGTGGCAGAACTTCTAACTCAATGGAATATGAAAAATTGCAAATCAGCAAAGACTCCGTCAGCAGCAGGAACGATTTTGTCGAAATGCGATCAAGAAAACTGCATCGAAATGGTGGACGTGAAGCAATATCAATCATTAATTGGAAGTTTGACATATTTGGCTAACATTACTAGACCAGATATCGCACATACGGTATCTAAATTAGCTCAATTCTGTTCTCATCCCCATAATGAGCATTTTGTGGCAGCCAAACATGTTCTCCGTTATCTGAAATATGAAGAATTGTCTTTGGTTTTTTCAAAGAATGGAGATGGTCTTTATTGCTATTCGGATGCAGATTGGGGATCAAACGCAATAGATCGTAAATCCTATAGTGGATATGTTTTGTTTTTCGAAAGCGGGCCGATATCATGGGAATCGAAAAAACAACAGGTCGTCGCGTTGAGTTCTATGGAAGCCGAGTACATAGCGATGAATCAAGCTGTTAAGGAAATAGTTTTTTATCGCAGCTTAATCAATGAAATGGGATTTCAAGGTTTACTGAAGGAGCCAACTATTTTATTTTGCGACAATCAAGGGGCTCAATATCTTACTAAGAGTCATATGGCGATGAAGAGGAGCAAACATATTGATATAAGATACCACTACATAAAGGACAAGTATAATGAAAATGAAATAGACTTGAAGTATGTTGCAACGGAAGATAATGTTGCTGATATATTTACTAAAAATCTGCCATATCAGAACCATTCCAAATGTTGCAAATTGTTGAATATTAAAGTTTAATTGTATTGTATTTTAAAATAGAAATACTAATTTACATTGAGGGGGCGTTTGTTAGAAATACTTTGTAATATTCTACTTTGTATTCAATGTAAATTTCGATTATAGTAACCTTTGAAGTAATGTCTATGATTCGATGTACACAAAATATTTTTTCTGTTTAGTTCGTAAAATAACTTGAAATAATAAAAACGTTTTTGTAGTAAACTAAAGAAATAAACGGTTTTATTTCTATCAATGAGAAAATTTTAAATTTTGAATTTTTTAAAATATGAATATGTGAAAATTTAAAATTTTGAATTTGTGAAAATGTTAAAATTGTGAATTTTGAAAATATGAATATGGGAAAATTTTGAAAATATGAATATGTAAAAATTTGGAATTTTTTAAAATATTACTATATGAAAATTTGAAATTTTGAAAATATGATTATGTGAGAATTTGAAATTTTGCAAATATGAATATGTGAAAATTTAAAATTTTGAAAATATGAATGTGAAAATTTAAAATTTTGAATTTTTGTAAATATCAATAAGTGAAAATTTGTAATTTTAAAAAAATGAGTATGTAAAAATTTTAAATTTATATTTTTGAAAATATGAATATGGGAAAATTTGAAATTTTGAAAATATGTATGTGAAAATTTAAAATTTTGAATTTTTGAAAATACGAATAAGTGAAAATTTTAAAATTTGAAAATATGAGTATGTAGAAATTTAAAATTTTGTAAATATGAATAGGTGAAAATTTTAAATTTAAAAAATATAATATGTCAAAATTTTAAATTTTGAATATGAATATGTGAAAATTTGAAATTTTGAAAATATGATTATGTAAAAATTTGAAATTTTTGAAAATATTACTATATGAAAATTTGAAATTTTGAAAATATGAATATGTGAAAACTTTAAAATTTGAATTTGTGAAAATATTAAAATTGTGAATTTTGAAAATATGAATATGTAAAAATTTGAAATTTTTGAAAATATTACTATATGAAAATTTGAAATTTTGAAAATATGAGTATGTGAATTTTTGAAAATATGAATATGTGAAAATTTGAAATGTAAAAAGTTTAATATGTGAAAATTTAAAATTTTGTAAATATGAATATGTGAAAATTTGAAATTTTGAATTTTTGAAAATATGAATATGTAAATATTTTGAATTTGTGAAAATATTACAATTGTGAATTTTGAAAATATGAATATGTGAAAACTTTTAAATTTGAATTTGTGAAAATATTAAAATTGTGAATTTTAAAAATATGAATATGGAAAAATTTGAAATTTTGAAAATATGAATACGTGAAAATTTTGAAAATATGAATATGTGAAAATTTAAAATTTTGAATTTTTGAAAATATGAATAAGTGAAAATTTGTAATTTAAAAAAAATGAGTATGTAAAAATTCGAAATTTATATTATTGAAAATATGAAAATATGAGTATGTAAAAATTTGAAATTTTAAATATATGAGTATGTGAGAATTTGAATTTTTGAAAATCTGAAGATGTGAAAATTTTAAATTGAAATTTTGAAATATGAGTATGTGAGAACTTGAAATTTTGAAAATCTGAATATGTGAAAATTTGAATTTTTGAAAATATCAATATCTGAAAATTTGAAATTTTAACAATATGGATATGTGAATTTTTGGAAATATGAATATGTGAAAATTTTAAATTTAAAAAGATTAAGATGTGAAAATTTAAAATTTTGTAAATATGAATATGTGAAAATTTGAATTTTTGAAAATATTAAAATTGTGAATTTTGAAAATATGAATACGGGAAAATTTTGAAAATATGAATATGTGAAAATTTAAAATTTTGTAAATATGAATATGTGAAAATTTGAAATTTTGAATTTTTGAAAATATGAATATGTGAAAATTTTTAATTTGTGAAAATATTGCAATTGTGAATTTTGAAAATATGAATATGGGAAAATTTTAAATTTTGAAAACATGAATTTGTAAAAATTTTAAATTTTTGAAAATATGACTATATGAAAGTTTTAAATTTTGAAAATATAAGTATGTGAGAATTTGAAAGTTTGAAAATATGAATATGTGAAAATTTGAAATTTTGAAAATATGAGTATGTAAAAATTTGAAATTTCGAAAATATGAGTATGTGGGAATTTTAAATTTTGAAAATCTGAAGATGTGAAAATTTTAAACTTTTGAAAATATGAATATATGAAAATATGAATATATGTAAAAATTTGAAATTTTGAAATATGAGTATGTGAGAATATGAAATTTTAAAAATCTGAATAAGTGAAAATTTGAATTTTTGAAAATATCTTACTTAAAAAAAACTTAATTTCCCTTTGCACCCCATGAATGAGGTATGGGATAGCTTCTCGCGTTGTTGTGAATTAACACGCTTTCTATTTTTAGATTCACAACTAACGGCACCTACTTATTTATCGACGAATGCGAACGTCACTGTTTTGAGATGCTCTTACTAGACACGACGATTGAATCGACGCTTAATACTGCGAAGTTGCTGTCAAACAACATTCGAGGGGAGCCGACAATGAAAGAAAATTGTATTTATTTTTTTCTTTTAAGATGACTGGAGCCAGGTTTGAACCTGCGATCTCCCGCATGGTAGTCGCGTGTTCTAACCACTATGCCACGGCCGGTTTTGAAAATATCAATATGTGAAAATTTGAAATCTTAACAATATGAGTATGTGAGTTTTTGAAAATATGAATATGTGAAAATTTAAAATTTTGTAAATATGAATAAGTGAAAATTTGAAATTTTGAATTTTTGAAAATATGAATATGTGAAAATTTTGAATTTGTGAAAATATTACAATTGTGAATTTTGAAAATATGAATATGGGAAAATTTTAAATTTTGAAAACATGAATTTGTAAAAATTTTAAATTTTTGAATATATGACTATATGAAAATTTTAAATTTTGAAAATACGAGTATGTGAGAATTTGAAATTTTGAAAATATGAATATGTGAAAATTTGAAATTTTGAAAATATGAGTATGTAAAAATTTGAAATTTCGAAAATATGAGTATGTGAGAATTTTAAATTTGAAAATATTAATATGTGAAAGTTTTAAATTTTTGAAAATATGAATATATGAAAATTTGAAAAAATGAGTATGTAAAAATTTGAAATTTAGAAATGTATGTGAGAATTTGAAATTTTGAAAATCTGAATATGTGAAAATTTGAATTTTTGAAAATATCAATATGTGAAAATTTGAAATTTTAACAATATGAGTATGTGAATTTTTGGAAATATAAATATGTGAAAATCTTAAATTTAAAAAGATTAATATGTGAAAATTTAAAATTTTGTAAATATGAATATGTGAAAATGTGAATTTTTGAAAATATGAATATGTGAAAACTTTAAAATTTGAATTTGTGAAAATATTAGAATTGTGAATTTTGAAAATATAAAAAAAAAACTTAATTTCCCTTTGCACCCCATGAATGAGGTATGGGATAGCTTCTCGCGTTTTTGTGAATTAACACGCTTTCTATTTTTAGATTCACAACTAACGGCACCTACTTATTTATCGACGAATGCGAACGTCACTGTTTTGAGAAGCTCTTACTAGACACGACGATTGAATCGACGCTTAATACTGCGAAGTTGCTGTCAAACAACATTCGAGGGGAGCCGACAATGAAAGAAAATTGTATTTATTTTTTTCTTTTAAGATGACTGGAGCCAGGTTTGAACCTGCGATCTCCCGCATGGTAGTCGCGTGTTCTAACCACTATGCCACGGCCGGTCCCATTTTGAAAATATGAATATGGGAAAATTTGAAAATATGTAAAATTTTGAATTTTTTGAAAATATGACTATATGAAAATTTGAAATTTTGAAAATATGAGTATGTGAGAATTTGAAATTTTGAAAATATGAATATGTGAAAATTTGAAATTTTAAAATTTTGAAAATATGAATACGTGAAAATTTTTAAAATATGAATATGTGAAAATTTAAAATTTTGAATTTTTGAAAATATGAATAAGTGAAAAATTGTAATTTAAAAAAATTTATGAGTATGTAAAAATTTGAAATTTTAAAAATATGAGTATGTGAGAATTTGAAGTTTTGAATTTTTGAAAATATCAATATGTGAAAATTTGAAATTTTAACAATATGAGTATGTGAATTTTTGAAAATTTTAAATTTAAAAATATCAATATGTGGAAATTTAATTTTGTAAATATGAATATGTGAAAATTTTAAATTTTTGAAAATATGAATATGTGTTAATTTAAAATTTTGAATATATAAATATGTGAAAATTTAAAATTGGGAATTTTTAAAAATATGAATATATGAAAATTTAAAATTTTTAATTTTTGAAAATATGAATAAGTGAAAATTTATAATTTAAAAAAAAATGAGTATGTAAAAAATTGAAATTTATATTTTTGAAAATATGAATATGGGAAAATTTGAAACTGAAAATATGAATATGTGAAAATTTTGAATTTTTGAAAATACGAATAAGTGAAAATTTGAAATTTTGAAAATATGAGTATGTATAAATTTGAAATTTTAAAAATATGAGTATGTGACAGTGTTATAGTTCGGTTTGAGATTAGTTCTATTGGCAATTATTTATTATTGCCAATAGGTTTTAGTCAAGAGTGTGAAATGTATTATGTTGACAGCAGGTTAGGCGTATGACATCATTTCGACATTAACCACAATGTCTCGTCAGCGCCCTTTGCTGTGCCTTCTCCTCTATCATCACAAACCTTAAGGGAAGAAAGAATCTCAAAGCTAATGAGAACTTTTCCCAACGGTGCGAAGAAAGCATCCTCGAAGCGCACAACATGCCAACATAATACACACACAAGCACTTGCCTATGCATATGTCCATCGGACACAATTGCACAGGACGTCATACGCCTAACCTGCTCTCAACATAAATAATTGCCAATAGAACTGATCTCAAACCGAACTATGACAACATCATAATTCAATACAGATCAACAAAAAACAAAATCAAGAACGATGATACAATGACGGTACGCAGAACGGGGTTGGCACTTTGCCAACAACAAAACTCCTGTGCAATTGTGTCCGATGGACATATGCATAGGCAAGTGCTTGTGTGTGTATTATGTTGGCATGTTGTGCGCTTCGAAGATGCTTTCTTCGCACCGTTGGGAAAAGTTCTCATTAGCTTTGAGATTCTTTCTTCCCTTAAGGTTTGTGATGATAGAGGAGAAGGCACAGAAAAGGGCGCTGACGAGACATTGTGGTTACTGTCGAAATGACGTCATACGCCTAACCTGCTGTCAACATAATACATTTCACACTCTGGACTAAAAACCTATTGGCAATAATAAATAATTGCCAATAGAACTGATCTCAAACCGAACTATGACAATATCATAATTCAATACAGATCAACAAACAACAAAATCAAGAACGATATGAGTATGTGAGAATTTGAAATTTTGAAAATATCAATATGTGTAAATTTGAAATTTGAACAATATGAGTATGTGAATTTTTGAAAATATGAATATGTCAAAATTTTAAATTTAAAAATATTAATATGTGGAAATTTAAAATTTTGTAAATATGAATATGTGAAAATTTTTAAATTTTGAAATTTTGAAGTTGATTCTGTAATTTAACTATGACAATATCATAATTCATACATATTCAACAAACAACAAAATCAAGAACGATATGAGTATGTAGAATTTGAAATTTTGAAATATCAATATGTGTAAATTTAAATTTGAATATATGAAAATTTTTAATTTTTGAAAATATGAATATGTGTAAATTTGAAATTTGGAAAATATAAGTATGTGAGAATTTGATATTTGGAAAATATGAATATGTGAAAATTTTAAATTTTAAAAATATTAATACGTGAGAATTTGAAATTTTGAAAAACTGAATATGTGAAAATTTTAAATTTTGAATTTTTTGAAAATATGAATATGTGAAAATTTGAAATTTTGAATTTTTTGAAAATATGAGTATGTAAAAATTTTAAATTTTATAAATATGAGTATGTCAGAATTTGAAATTTTGAAAATCTGAATATGTGAATATTTGAAATTTTGAATTGTTGAAAATGTGAAAATTTTAAATTTAAAAATATTAATATGTGGAAATTTAAAATTTTGTGATTTGAATGTGATAATTTAAATTTTGAAAATATAAATATGTGAAAATTTAAAATTGTGAATTTTTAAAAATATGAATATGAAAATATTTGAAATTTTGTAAATATGAATATGTGAAAATTTGAAATTTTGAATTTTTGAAAATGTGAATAAGTGAAAATTTTAAATTTTGAAAATATAAATATGCAAAAATTTTAAATTTTAAAAATATGAGTATGTGAGAATTTTAAAATCTGAATATGTGAATATTTGAAAACATCTATATGTGAAAATTTAAAATTTTATCAATATGGGTATGTGAATTTTTGAAAATATGAATATGTGAAAATTTATAATTTAAAAATATTAATATGTGGAAATTTAAAATTTTGTAAATATGAATGTGATAATTTTAATTTTGAAAATATAAATATGTAAAAATTTATAATTGTGAATTTTTAAAAATATGAATATGAAAATATTAGAAATTTTTTAAATATGAATATGTAAAAATTTGAAATTTTCAATTTTTGAAAATGTCAATATGTGAAAATTTTAAATTTTAACAATATGAGTATGTGAATTTTTGAAAATATGAATATGTGAAAATTTTAAATTTAAAAATATTAATATGCGGAAATGTAAAATTTTCTAAATATGAATGTGATAATTTAAATTTTGAAAATATGAAAATTTAAAACTGTGAATTTTTAAAAATATGAATATGAAAATATTTGAAATTTTGTAAATATAAATATGTGAAAATTTGAAATTTTGAATTTTTGAAAATGTGAATAAGTGAAAATTTTAAATTTTGAAAATATAAATATGTAAAAATTTTAAATTTTAGAAATATGAGTATGTGAGATTTTGAAATTTGAAAATTTTTTTTTTTTTTGTGAAAATTTAAAATGTTAACAATATGAGAATGTGAATTTTTGAAAATATGAATATGTGAAAATTTAAAAATATTAATATGTGGAAATTTAAAATTTTGTAAATATGAATATGTGATAATTTAAAATTTTGAAAATATAAATATGTAAAAATTTGAAATTTTGAATTTTTGAAAATATGAATAAGTGAAAATTTTAAATTTTGAAAATATAAATATGTAAAAATTTTACAAATATAAGTATGTGAGAATTTGAAATTTTGAAAATCTGAATATGTGAAAATTTGAAAATATCAATATGTGAAAATTTGAAATTTTAACAATATGAGTATGTGAATTTTTGAAAATATGAATATGTGAAAATTTTAAATTTAAAAAGATTAATATGTGAAAATTTAAAATTTTGTAAATATGAATATGTGATAATTTGAAATTTTGAATTTTTGAAAATATGAATATGTGAAAATTTAAAATTTTGAATTTGTGAAAATATTAAAATTGTGAATTTTGAAAATATGAATATGGGAAAATTTGAAATTTTGAAAATATGAATATGTAAAAATTTTAAATTTTTGAAAATATGACTACATGAAAATTTGAAATTTTGAAAATATGAGTATGTGAGAATTTGAAATTTTGAAAATATGAATATGTGAAAATTTGAAATTTTGAAAATATGAATACGTGAAAATTTGAAATTTTGAAAATATGAATATGTGAAAATTTAAAATTTTTGAAAATATGAATAAGTGAAAATTTGTAATTTCAAAAAAATGAGTATGTGAAAATTTGAAATTTATATTTTTGAAAATATGGATATGGGAAAATTTGAAATTTTGAAAATATGTATGTGAAAATTTAATTTTTGAAAATACGAATAAGTGAAAATTTGAAAATATGAGTATGTAAAAATTTAAATTTTGAAAATATGAGTATGTGAGAATTTGCAATTTTGAAAATATGAATATGTGAAAAATTTGCAATTTTGAAAATATGAATACGGGAAAATTTGAAAATATGAATATGTGAAAATTTTGAATTTTTGAAAATATGAATAAGTGAAAATTTGTAATTTTTTAAAAAAATGAGTATGTAAAAATTTTAAGTTTATATTTTTGAAAATATGAATATGGGAAAATTTGAAATTTTTGAAAATACGAATAAGTGAAAATTATAAAATTTAGGGAATGGGACTTTGCCCAGAGGCTGAAAGTTACTGATTGTCACTCGCTTGGGAGTGACCAGAATCGATTCCTTTGCGGCACTGTCCAAGCAGCTAACTACTTCCGGTCTTAGACCAAGTATTCCCTGGGCAATGACTTTAAAGCAACCGCGTAGAAGTTAGCTAGAGTTAGAAGGCGAAACGTTGAGTAACCTAATCGGCATGCTACCACCGATGCGTCTTAGGAAGTAGGTAACAGAAGTTACTGAAGCTCAACACAGGCTCTCCTAGTGGCTTTGGCAGCCCCAAGAAACTAGGATCGGGAGCGGTGGCCTAATAAGCCACTCTCCTTAAACAAAATTTATTATGAAAACAAGGAGAATAAATATAAAAACAACCCCCCCAAATGTTGACGACCCCCGCAAACGATATAAGGACCATGATTTAAGGACATGCACCTGGAATGTCCGAACTCTTTACAGAGATGGTGCCTCTATCCAACTGGCGGATGTCCTCGACAAGTACAAGGCTGACATCACCGCCATACAGGAAATGAGATGGACGGGACAGGGATGCACACGACGAAAGAACTGTGACATCTTTTACAGCTGCCATGTAGAAAGACACGAATTTGGATGTGGTTTCATAGTTTTTTTAAAAAATATGAATATGTGAAAGTTTGAAATTTTGAAAATATGAGTATGTAAAAATTTGAAATTTCGAAAATATGAGTATGTGAGAATTTGAAATTTTGAAAATATCGATATGTGAAAATTTAAAATTTGAAATTTTTGAAAATATGAATATATGAAAATTTGAAAATATGAGTATGTAAAAATTTGATATTTTGAAAATCTGAATATGTGAAAGTTTGAATTTTTGAAAATATCAATATGTGAAAATTTGAAATTTTAACAATATGAGTATGTGAATTTTTGAAAATATGAATGTGTGAAAATTTTAAATTTAAAAAGTTTAATATGTGAAAATTTAAAATTTTGTAAATATGAATATAAATAAAATTTGAAATTTTGAATTTTTGAAAATATGAATATGTGAAAATTTTGAAATTGTTAAAATATTAAAATTGTGCATTTTGAAAATATGAAAATGTGAATATTTGAAATTTAGAAAATATGAATATGTGAAAATTTGAAATTTTGAGTATGTAAAAATTTGAAATTTAGAAAATATGAGTATGTGAGAATTTGAAATTTTGAAAATATTTATATGTGAAAATTTTAAATTTTAAATTTTTGAAAATATGAATATATGAAAATTTGAAAAATGATTATGTAAAAATTTGAAATATGAGTATGTGAGAATTTGAAATTTTGAAAATCTGAATATGTGAAAATTTGAATTTTTGAAAATATAAATATGTGAAAAATTTAAATTTTACCAATATGAGTATGTGAATTGTTGAAAATATGAATATGTGAAAATTTTGAATTTGTGAAAATATTAAAATTGTGAATTTTGAAAATATGAATATGGAAAAATTTTAAATTTAGAAAATATGAATATGTGAAAATTTAAAATTTTGAGTATGTAAAAATTTGAAATTTCGAAAATATGAGTATGTGAGAATTTGAAATTTTGAAAATATTAATATGTGAAAATTTAAAATATAAAATTTTTGAAAATATGAATATATGAAAATTTGAAAATATGAGTATGTAAATATTTAAAATTTTAAAAATATGAGTAAGTGAGAATTTGAAATTTTGAAAATCTGAATATGTGAAAATTTGAATTTTTGAAAATATCAATATGTGAAAATTTGAAATTTTAACAATATGAGTATGTGAATTTTTGAAAATATGAATATGTGAAAATTTTAAATTTATAAAGATTAATATGTGAAAATTTAAAATTTTGTAAATATGAATATGTGATAATTTGAAATTTTGAATTTTTGAAAATATGAATATGTGAAAATTTAAAATTTTGAATTTGTGAAAATATTAAAATTGTGAATTTTGAAATATGAATATGGGAAAATTTTAAATTTTGAAAATATGAATATGTAAAAATTTGAAATTTTTGAAAATATGACTATATGAAAATTTGAAATTTTGAAAATATGAGTATGTGAGAATTTGAAATTTTGAAAATACGAATATGTGAAAATTTGAAATTTTGAAAATATGAATACGTGAAAATTTGAAATTGTGAAAATATGAATATGTGAAAATTGAAATTTTGAATTTTTGAAAATATGAATATGAGATAATTTAAAATTTTGAATATATAAATATGTGAAAATTTAAAATTGTGAATTTTTGAAAATATAAATTTGGAAAAATTTGAAATATGGAAAATATGAATAATATATAATATGAATATATGAAAATTTAAAATTTTTGAAAATATGATTATGTGAAAATTTGAAATTTTTAAAATATGAGTATGTAAAGTTTGAAGTTTTAAAAATATGAGTATGTCAGAATTTGAAATTTTGAAAATCTGAATATGTGAAAATTTGAAATTTTGAATATTTTGAAAATATCAATATGTGAAAATTTTAAATTTTAACAATATGAGTATGTGAATTTTTGAAAATATGAATTTGTGAAAATTTTAAATTTAAAAATATTAATATATGAAAATTTATAATTTTAAATTTACGTTAAGTGTATCAAATGATACATCAAATTCGGCTTATGATCAGAAGTGTTTTTTATTTTATTGTTTAAATACTTTGGTCAAATTCAGTGTGTCACGCACTAGGATGACGCGTTTCGAACTCCATGACGAGTTCATCTTCAGACCCCTTTGTGACCAACTGATGCACAATGGTACACCATCAGCTGTATATATATCTACAATTATGTCAAACATGTACATGCGAAGTAGATATCAGCCGAAAATGTCCAGCACCAGTGTTGTATTTTTTGAATTTGACCGTTAATATTCAAACATGAGAAATGGAGGAAATTCTTTCCCCACGATTCCCCTTTTTACCTTAAAACTTAAGCTTCTTTACAAGGTTTTGTTGGTAAACTAAGATTACTTTAAATTTTTCTATGTCAAAGTAAGGCATTTAGTTTTAGGCCGTGCCGTGCCAGAGTATTTTAAACTGTTTGATTGTTAATTTTAGTCGATCGTGTTTTTATATATTAAATTTACGTTAAGTGTACCAAATGACGTATATTTTAAATTTTGCAAATATGAATATGTGAAAATTTGAAATTTTGAATTTTTGAAAATGTGAATAAGTGAACATTTTAAATTTTGAAAATATGAGTATGTGAGATTTTGAAATTTTTGAAAATATACCTATATGAAAATTTTAAATTTTGAAAATATGAGTATGTGAGAATTTGAAATTTTGAAAATATGAATATGTGAAAATTTGAAATTTTGCAAATATGAATACGTGAAAATTTGAAATTTTGAAAATATGAATATGTGAAAATTTTGAATTTTTGAAAATATGAATAAGTGAAAATTTGTAATTTTTAAAAAAATGAGTATGTAAAAATTTGAAATTTATATTTTTGTAAATATGAATATGGGAAAATTTGAAATTTTGAAAATATGAATATGTGAAAATTTTGAATTTTTGTGAAAATACGTATAAGTGAAAATTTTAAAATTTGAAAATATGAGTATGTAAGAATTTAAAATTTTGTAAATATGAATATATGAAAATTTTAAATTTAAAAAATTTAATATGTGAAAATTTTAAATTTTGAAAATATAAATATATGAAAATTTGAAATTTTGAATTTTTGTAAATATGAATATGAATATGTGAAAGTTTGAAATTTTGAAAATATGAGTATATAAAAATTCTAAATTTTGTATATGAATATGTGAAAATTTGAAATTTTGAAACTATGAGTATGTAAAAATTTTAAATTTCGAAAATATGAGTATGTGAGAATTCGAAATTTTTAAAATATTAATATGTGAAAATTTAAAATTTGAAATTTTGAAAATATGAATATATGAAAATATGAGTATGTAAAAATTTGAAATTTTGAAAATATGAGTATGTGAGAATTTGAAATTTGAAAATTTGTAATTTTGAAAATATGAATACGTGAACATTTGAAATTTTGAAAATATGAATATGTGAAAATTTAAAATCTTGAATTTTTGAAAATATGAATGAGTTAAAATTTGTAATTTAAAAAAAATGAGTATGTAAGAATTTGAAGTTTATATTTCAGAAAATATGAAAGTGGGAAAATTTGAAATTTTGAAAATATGAATATGTGAAAATTTAAAATTTTGAAAATACGAATAAATGAAAATTTTAAAATTTAAAAATATGAGTATGTAAAAATTTACAATTTTGTAAATATGAATATGTGAAAATTTTAAATTATATAATATAAAATATGTGAAAATTTTAAATTTTGAAAATATAAATATATGAAAATTTTAAATTTTGAATTTTTGAAAATATGAATATGTGAAAATTGTAAAATTTGAAAATTGAGTATGTAAAAATTTTAAATTTTGAAAATATGAGTATATAAAAATTCTAAAGTTTGTATATGAATATGTGAAAATTTGAAATTTTGAAAATATAAGTATGTAAAAATTTGAAATTTCGAAAATGTGAGTATGTGAGAATTCGAAATTTTGAAAATATTAATATGTGAAAATTTTAAATTTGAAATTTTAAAAATATGAATATATGAAAATATGAGTATGTGAGAATTTGAAATTTTGAAAATATGAATATGTGAAAATTTGCAATTTTGAATTTTTGAAAACATGAATATGTGATAATTTAAAATTTTGAATATATAAATATGTGAAAATTTAAAATTGTGAATTTTTGGAAAAATTTGAAATATGGAAAATATGAATAATATATAATATGAAAATATGAATATATGAAAATTTTTAATTTTTGAAAATATGATTATGTGAAAATTTGAAATTTTGAAAATATTAATACGTGAGAATTTGAAAATATTAATATGTGAAAATTTAAAATTTTTGAAAATATGAATATATAAAAATTTTAAATTTTAAAAATATGAGTATGTCAGAATTTGAAATTTTGAAAATCTGAATATGTGAAAATTTGAAATTTTGAATATTTTGAAAATATCAATATGTGAAAATTTCAAATTTTAACAATATGAGAATGTGAATTTTTGAAATTATGAATTTGTGAAAATTTTAAATTTAAAAATATTAATACATGAAAATTTATAATTTTTAAATTTAAAATTTTCACAAATTCATAATTTCAAAAATTCACATTCTCATATTGTTAAAATTTCAAATTTTCACATATTGATATTTTCAAAATATTGAAAATTTCAAATTTTCACATATTCAGTTTTCAAAATTTCAAATTCTGACATACTCATATTTTTAAAATTTCAAATTTTTACATACTCATATTTTAAAAATTTCAAATTTTTATATATTCATATTTTCAAAAATTTTAAATTTTCACATATTAATATTTTCAAATTTTCACGTATTAATATTTTCAAAATTTCAAATTTTCACATAATCATATTTTCAAAAATTAAAAATTTTAAATTTTAATATTTTTATATTATATATTATTCATATTTTCCATATTTCAAATTTTTCCAAATTTATATTTTCAAAAATTCACAATTTTAAATTATCACATATTCATATTTTCAAAAATTCAAAATTGCAAATTTTCACATATTCATATTTTAAAAATTTCAAATTCTCACATACTCATATTTTCAAAATTTCAAATTTTTACATACTCTTATTTTCATATATTCATATTTTCAAAATTTTAAATTTTCACATATTAATATTTTCAAAATTTCGAATTCTCACATACTCATATTTTCGAAATTTCAAATTTTTACATACTCATATTTTCAAAATTTCAAATTTTCACATATTCATATACAAAATTTAGAATTTTTATATACTCATATTTTCAAAATTTCACATATTCATATTTTCAAAAATGCAAAATTTCAAATTTTCATATATTTATATTTTCAAAATTAAAAATTTTCACATATTAAATTTTTTAAATTTTCACATATTCATATTTACAAAATTTTAAATTTTTACATACTCATATGTTCAAATTTTAAAATTTTCACTTATTCGTATTTTCACAAAAATTCAAAATTTTCACATATTCATATTTTAAAAATTTCAAATTCTCACATACTCATATTTTCAAAATTTCAAATTTTTATATAGTCATATTTTCAAAAATTTCAAAGTCTCACATACTCATATTTTCAAAATTTAAAATGTTCACTTATTCACATTTTCAAAAATTCAAAATTTCAAATTTTCACATATTCATTTTTGCAAAATTTAAAATATACGTCATTTGATACACTTAACGTAAATTTAATATATAAAAACACGATCGACTAAAATTAACAATCAAACAGTTTAAAATACTCTGGCACGGCACGGCCTAAAACTAAATGCCTTACTTTGACATAGAAAAATTTAAAGTAATCTTAGTTTACCAACAAAACTTTTTAAAGAAGCTTAAGTTTTAAGGTAAAAAGGGGAATCGTGGGGAAAGAATTTCCTCCATTTCTCATGTTTGAATATTAACGGTCAAATTCAAAAAATACAACACTGGTGCTGGACATTTTCGGCTGATATCTTCTTCGCATGTACATGTTTGACATAATTGTAGATATATATACAGCTGATGATGTACCATTGTGCATCAGTTGGTCACAAAGGGGTCTGAAGATGAACTCGTCATGGAGTTCGAAACGCGTCATCCTAGTGCGTGACACTCAGAATTTGACCAAAATATTTAAACAATAAAATAAAAAACACTTCTGATCATAAGCCAAATTTGATGTATCATTTGATACACTTAACGTAAATTTAAAATTATAAATTTTCATATATTAATATTTTTAAATTTAAAATTTTCATAGATTCATAATTTCAAAAATTCACATTCTCATATTGTTAAAATTTCAAATTTTCACATATTGATATTTTCAAAATATTCAAAATTTCAAATTCTGACGTACTCATATTTTTAAAATTTCAAATTTTTACATACTCATATTTTAAAAATTTAAAATTTTTATATATTCATATTTTCAAAAATTTTAAATTTTCACATATAAATATTTTCAAATTCTCACGTATTAATATTTTCAAAATTTAAAATTTTCACATAATCATATTTTCAAAAATTTTAAAGTTTCATATATTCATATTTTCATATTATATATTATTCATATTTTCCACATTTCAAATTTTTCCAAATTTATATTTTCAATAATTCACAATTTTAAATTTTCACATATTTATATATTCAAAATTTTAAATTATCACATATTCATATTTTCAAAAATTCAAAATTTCAATTTTTCACATATTCATATTTTCACAATTTCAAATTTTCACGTATTCATATTTTCAAAATTTCAAATTTTCACATATTCGTATTTTCAAAATTTCAAATTCTCATATAGTCATATTTCATATAAATTTCAAATTTTTACATATTCATATCTTCAAAATTTAAAATTTTCCCATATTCATATTTCAAAATTCACAATTTTAATATTTTCACAAATTGAAAATTTTAAATTTTCACATATTCATATTTTCAAAAATTCAAAATTTCAAATTATCACATATTCATATTTACAAAATTTTAAATTTTTACATATTAATCTTTTTAAATTTTCACATATTAATCTTTATAAATTTAAAATTTTCACAAATTCATATTTTCAAAAATTCACATACTCATATTGTTAATATTTCAAATTTTCACCTTTTGATATTTTCAAAAATTCAAATTTTCACATATTCAGATTTTCAAAATTTCAAATTCTCACATACTCATATTTTTAAAATTTCAAATTTTTACATACTCATATTTTCAAATTTAGATATATTCATATTTTCAAAAATTTTAAATTTTAAATTTTCACATATTAATATTTTCAAAATTTCAAATTCTCACATACTCATATTTTCGAAATTTCAAATATTTACATACTCAAAATTTCAAATTTTCACATATTCATATTTTCTAAATTTCAAATTTTCACATATTCATATTTTCAAAATTCACAATCTTAATATTTTCACAAATTCAAAATTTTCACATATTCATATTTGAATAATATGAATAATATATAATATGAAAATATGAATATATGATAATTAAAATTTTTGAAAATATGATTATGTGAAAATGTGAAATTTTGAAAATATTAATACGTGAGAATTTGAAAATATTAATATGTGAAAATTTAAAATTTTTGAAAATATGAATATATAAAAATTTTAAATTTTTAAAATATGAGTATGTAAAAATTTGAAATTTTGAAAATATCAATATGTGAAAATTTGAAATTTTAACAATATGAGAATGTAAATTTTTGAAATTATGAATTTGTGAAAATTTTAAATTTAAAAATATTAATATATGAAAATTTTTAATTTTTAATTTACGTTAAGTGTATCAAATGATACATCAAATTCGGCTTATGATCAGAAGTGTTTTTTATTTTATTGTTTAAATATTTTGGTCAAATTCAGTGTGTCACGCACTAGGATGACGCGTTTCGAACTGCATGACGAGTTCATCTTCAGACCCCTTTGTGACCAACTGATGCACAATGGTACATTATTAGCTGTATATATATCTACAATTATGTGAAACATGTACATGCGAAGTAGATATCAGCCGAAAATGTCCAGCACCAGTGTTGTATTTTTTGAATTTGACCGTTTATATTCAAACATGAGAAATGGAGGAACTTCTTTCCCCACGATTCCCCTTTTTACCTTAAAGCTTAAGCTTCTTTACAAGGTTTTGTTGGTAAACTAAGATTACTTTAAATTTTTCTATGTCAAAGTAAGGCATTTAGTTTTAGGCCGTGCCGTGCCAGAGTATTTTAAACTGTTTGATTGTTAATTTTAGTCGATCGTGTTTTTATATATTAAATTTACGTTAAATGTATCAAATGACGTATATTTTAAATTTTGCAAATATGAATATGTGAAAATTTGAAATTTTGAATTTTTGAAAATGTGAATAAGTGAACATTTTAAATTTTGAAAATATGAGTATGTGAGATTTTGAAATTTTTGAAAATAGGACTATATGAAAATTTGAAATTTTAAAAATATGAGTATGTGAGAATTTGAAATTTTGAAAATATGAATATGTGAAAATATGAATACGTTAAAATTTGAAATTTTGAAAATATGAATATGTGAAAATTTTGAATTTTTGAAAATATGAATAAGTGAAAATTTTTAATTTAAAAAAAAATGAGTATGTAAAAATTTGAAATTTATATTTTTGAAAATATGAATATGGGAAAATTTGAAATTTTGAAAATATGAATATGCGAAAATTTTGAATTTTTGTGAAAATACGAATAAGTGAAAATTTTAAAATTTGAAAATATGAGTATGTAAGAATTTAATATTTTGTAAATATGAATATGTGAAAATTTTAAATTTAAAAAATTTAATATGTGAAAATTTTAAATTTTGAAAATATAAATATATGAAAATTTGAAATTTTGAATTTTTGAAATTACGAATATGTGAAAATTCGAAATTTTGAAAATATGAGTATATAAAAATTCTAAATTTTGTATATGAATATGTGAAAATTTGAAATTTTGAAAATATGAGTATGTAAAAATTTGAAATTTCGAAAATATGAGTATGTGAGAATTCGAAATTTTGAAAATATTAATATGTGAAAATTTAAAATTTGAAAATATGAATATATGAAAATATGAGTATGGTAAAATTTAAAATTTTGAAAATATGAGTATGTGAGAATTTGAAATTTGAAAATTTGCAATTTTGAAAATATGAATACGTGAAAATTTGATAAAAAATAATTAAATTAAATGTTTTTTATTATATTTACCATGTACTAAATAGTGTACATAAATCACTATTGTGAATGAATTGTTATTTATGGTTACTTCACTCAATTTAAACCATTGTACTAAAATCTTAAAAAACGGATAAAAAAGAATTGGTTTTGTAAAATGAATTATGGACGGAAGTCCGACACCAAAATTGAGGTCACTTATCGGACGTATCTCAACTGGTGAGCATCTCATTACTCCAATAAAACCCACTGAATTCTAAACCAAACCTTATAAATTTTCTTTATTTCATCCCGCCCAATTGAATTGCATATAATTTCTCACACACTGAGAAATTATATCGATTTAAGTTCTAACTTGACTCTAATTTGCAAATAGAATCCAAGCCGGAACAATTGCACGCAACGCATTCCATACAGTCCACAACTTCCTTAAATAACAACAACGAGAGAGGTAATAGAGCGATCAGAGGATTCCCCGCTACTCCCCCCGCTTGTACAACATAATCATCTCTGTCTACTCCACCACACCTCTATACATGGTCCTTCGAAGAGAGAAGAAGCAGCAAGTGTAAAGATCAGCAAAAAGGAGAAAATGAGGTAACGCCTAACACACAACAGAAGAAGTAAACCAGTTTAAATACGGTACGGTAAGCGAAGACACATAGTTTAAGCGGTCGAATAGAATTCAAATAATAAGAAAAACCAACAACAAAGTAAACACAAAAACAGGAAAAAATTTAAAGACAGTGACATTTTTTTAAGAACAAACTAAAATAGTGGTAAAAAAAAATATATATATAAAATTAATTTCCGGTCCGTCTGTCCGCTCTCTAGTAAAAAAATCAATAAAAATAGTGGAAAAATAAAAATATTAAAATTTCTGTCCGTCAGTCTGCTCTGAATTGAGCAAATCTTACTAAAAATAGTGCATCGAGAAAATTCCAAAAAGAAAATAAGTCAAATTTCCGTCTGTCCGTGAAAATCAAAAGTATAGAAGTAAGTCAGCAGTATCGTCGAGAAAATTCTTGGGTAGAATTTTAACCACTTCACACCAAAATTGTCGTCAGCAGATAATACATAAAAAGGTATGTTTATTGTAGAAACATAAAAAAGTGGAAAAAATTTCAAAAGAAAGGAAAGTTCGTTTACGGTGCCTAGGTTTTAATGAAAAATCACAAAAAATTTATTAAGAAGTGTTTCTTATTGAATAAAAGTGGACCAAAAACATTTTTATAAGCGATTTCTCACAGGAAACAAAATTTAGTGGAAATTACAGCTAAATAAAAACGAAAAATTAACAGGTTCGCTGTGTGAAGACAAAATTTGGTACAAAATACCGCTAGTCGCAACATTTTGCATTTTTGTTCGAAATTTATATTCATTTGCGAAAAACAAGCACTGGCAAAAATAAAGACAAATTTTTTGGCAAAAACCGCTATCATTTACAATTTTTGTTATACCCATAACGGTAAAAACTTTGTGTTTATATTCAAAAAACTTTTCAATTCTTTGGTTCTATTTATAGAACTGTACAAGCATATGTACTTACATATGTACTCACATACATACGAATAATAATTGTGCAGGTGCAGATTTGCCAAATTTACATACATACAAACATACATAAACAAAGTTAAAGCAAAGTGGAGAATAAGAAGAAAGAAAGAGAGTTAAATAGTTATTTTTGTCTCCATATTTTCGCGGTCTCTTCGCTTGGTCTATTGACAAGTGCATAAGCAAAACGACGAAAAGGCAAGGAATATTAAAGAAGAATAGAAACTTATACAGTGGATGCTATAAGAAATTAACCAAAATTATTAACGCAACGCAGCTTTTGAGTGATAAAAATTAAATTTGTTTGTTATCTCATCGGAAATTGCAATTAATTCATGGACGTCCACCTGTTTGAAAGAAAATAAAGTTTAAATTTTTCAAATCAAAACAATTAAAAAAATGTATTTAACAAGATTTCAAAAAAAAAAAAAACAAAAAAAACCGTTCTTCTCAATCTCATTTAAGTTTTTTGTGGAAGCATATAGTGCATTCAATAAGATTGCATAGGCACAACACTAAATAATTGTTTTTTTAAATTTTAAATAACAATTTTTATTCAAATAAAATTTTTTCATTTAATTGCAAACACACAAATAAATTTTTTTCTCGCTGAAAACTACAGTACATGCTGAAAAGTTGCGCCACGAAAATTTGCATACACTTTTATACACAATCATTGAAAATTTTAAATTTATTTTCAACTACAATTGGATGGTCGCATACAATCAATAACTTTGAAGAAATTTAACATCATTTATACATGATTTTACAAATACATCGTATACTGCCTTGCCAACAAATCTTCCTCAGGGGATTTCACAAAAATACAGTGACGTACACAAAATCGTAACGTTACACAGATCTAAAAAAAAAAAAAAAAATTTATGAAAATATTTGGGAAATATTATAACTTTTACACAACTTTATCGAACATATTACAAAATAAAGTGCGTTCTAAGCTGTAGTGCGCAGCCACTACAAATCTTTAAGGAAATTTTATTTAAAATTTCATATTCGAAAAAAAATAAATATTTGTGCATCTCAAACAGTTTTTACGCTTAAAAATTGGAATTACAACTATATACTAATTGGTTTTACATCAAATTTAAACTAATTTATCACATCTGATTTTGACCTGTTTTCAAAATCAAATCAAATCAAATTGATGCAAAGCTAAATTTACTTTTATTTAGCTGTCTATAATATCGCCACACAAGTAAATTTAAGTGCTTGTGTGAAACATTGTTTAAATATTTTCTTCTCGATTTCTCTTCAATTGATGTATCGCATTCATCAATAGTATCTTTCTTCAACTGGAAAGTTACATTCAAAGGTTCTCAGTTACCCCATAAAACTCGTCAATTTACAAATTTTCGTATTCAAGAAATTTCGCTAATCACTGTTACTAATTACAGTTTAGTAAAATAAAGTCTTACTTTTGAACATCAGCATTTATAACTATTCCGCCACATTCGCAAGTCTACTTTCGACAATTTCGTCTTAACAAATATAATTGAAATTTTTAAAGTAAACCAAACTTAATATCTGACGTAGATTGAAATCTACGAAGTTCTATCTACAATCTTAATCGAATATTGAAAATGAGTACAGAAGGTACTACCGCGCAATCCACTGCATCAGACAGTGCGAGAGTGACCGTAAAAGCGCAGGAAAAGTTTCTTTTTGATTGCGATCACCTGGTCATGTTTGGTACCAATCTGGAAAAATCTGATCTAGCTGATCAAACAGACTCCATATTGGAAACAAAAGTTGAAGATTTGGAGAGTAGATGGCCAAGTTTGCAAGCGTCATACGAATGTATGATGCTTTCTCCTGATGCGGCAAACATTCGTGATTTCAAGGAAAATGCTCGGCTTAATTTTAACGTCTGCTCTGAGGCATATTACTCAGCCAGAGCCAATATTCTTGACATGGTCAGATTGCTTCGTGGTGTTACGTCTTATGCTAACACCACTAGACAAAGTCTCCCACCAGTTTCTACCATTACTACGCAATCCGTCCCAATTGACAATTCAAGTATCTGTATTAAAGTCCCGCCGTGCGACACATATTTTCCGAGGAGGATACGAAGAATGGCCGTCTTTTCGTGACATGTTCACAGCGGTCTACGTAAACCACCCAAAACTCTCCCCAGCACAAAAATTATATCATCTTCGCAACAAAACGAAGGATAGTGCAGGCGCCATTGTAAAACGATACACTTTATGCGATGAAAACTTTGAGCTAGCTTGGAAAGCTCTCAAAGCGCGCTATGAAAATAAACGCGTTCTTGTTGATAACAAGATCAAAATTCTTTTCAATATACCCGTCGCGACAGTAGAAAGCTCGGAATCAATACAACAGATTCAATCTACTGTTAATGACTGTTTATCAACACTCAAGACACTAAATGTCAAAGTTGAAGGATGGGACCCAATCTTAATTTATCTCATTTCCACAAAGTTACCCGATGAGACTCTTTCTCTGTGGGAACAATCTCTGAACTCTCATCGAGAGCTACCAAAGTGGTCGGAAATGGACGATTTCTTAGTCAATAGATTCGAAGTAGTTGAACGGTTAGCCAGCATAAGGTCCACAAAGCAAAGGTACTCTTTACCTTACTCTATTCAGAAGACAGTACAATCTTATGCTTCTCAAGAAAAGCTAAACTCACAATGCGTGCTCTGTCAAGGTGACGATAACTTTCGAGTGTGTCCAGAGTTTAAAAGCTTTAAAACACAAGAAAAAATAGATTTCCTTTATAAAAAAAAGTGTGCAATAACTGCCTTTCTCCAAATCACCTCAAAGCGGCTTGTAAAAGCAAAAACACATGCTTGACGTGTAAAAAACCTCATCACACTTTATTACACATAAAGTCAAACTTCGAACCCAAACCTAGTACCAACCAAAATGATCATTCATTGGACGCAAAAGGGCAAGGAAAGCCTACTTCTACCGCTAACCAACCATCCACTTCATTGCAATCGCAATCCCATTCTTCTCAAATTCAAGCGAACTTCTCTGCAAGTGATGGTACAATTTTGTTTCGTACTGCTTTGGTCCAAATACAACATAAGGGTCAACAATATTCGGTTCGAGCACTAATCGATCCGGGATCCCAAAGAACTTTTCTATCGGAAAATGTAAGGAAGCGCCTGCAACTTCCCTTTCAAAAATCTTACTTTGAGATAACTGGAATTGGTGGCCAAAGACAGGTATCCGAAAAAGAATGTGAACTCTCGATATTCGCTCCAAAATACAACTTTACGTTCACTATAAATGCCATAATCTTGCCGATGGTAACAAAGCGTTTTCCAGCTACTTCATTCGAGATACTTGATCCTTCACAACTACAAGGCATGGATCTAGCAGATCCGGGATTTAACAACATGGCCGAAAATGATTTCAATACAATGTCAAAAACCAATAAAACCTATTCAATCGCTCGCTATTAGTACAGAACAAGTAGATATTTTATCACGTTTCTCATCATATACCAAAGCTTTAAGAGTAATTTCTTATATATTTAGGTTTTTTCACAATACTCACGCATCCCACAGAAACAATTTTTATTACGATTCATTAGATCTCACCTACAATGAAATTCAATTCACAAAAAATCGATTAATAATATTGGCTCAGGTCCGGTATTTCGAAACAGACTATAATGCGCTTATCGATTCAAAACCTGTTTTAGAAAAAAGCGAATTAAAAACGTTGAATCCATTTCTAGATACTGAAAAAGTATTACGCGTCAACGGGCGCCTGTCGGAGTCGTATCACGCCTAAAACGAAGAGTAAAAAGCATTATACACAAGTGCAAAGTATGCCTAATTTTTAAACACAAACCATGCTCTCAAATAATGGGACCCTTACCACCAGAAAGGTGCACATTTACGCCACCATTCCATACAACAGGAATCGATTTTGCCGGTCCATTTGAGCTGAAAAGCTCATCCCTCCGTAAATCCCCATTAACGAAAGGCTACGTTTGTGTGTTCATATGATTCACTACCAAAGCCATTCATTTGGAGTTGTGCTCAGATTTGTCTTCATCTTGTTTTCAAGCCTGTCGGGAGGCGGGGGCTCCCCCATTATATCGTTTCAGACAATGGTCGAAATTTCGTCGGAGCTAGCAGGTCTTTATTTAAAGAATTCAACAACTTCCTCAAAACCACTGCTTCTGATATAACGCAGAAGTATATCATGCATCGAATCGAGTGGAAATTTATACCACCCCATGCTCCACACATGGGCGGCCTTTGGGAAGCTGCGGTTAAAAGCTTTAAATACCATTTCAAGAGAATTGCAGGTTCTCATAAATCCGATTTTGAACAGTTTGCCACAGTTCTAGCTCGAATAGAAGGTGTCTTAAATTCCCGCCCAATCTCCGCAATGTCGGAAGATCCCGAAGATTTAACAGCATTTACTCCAGGCCACTTTTTAAAAGGGGCTCCCATGATGGCCTTACCCGAACCTGCTTCAGACAACATATCGCTCATTAATAGATGGTTGAAATTGAAAGCCATTCACCATCAATTTGCCATCCGATGGAGGGAAGACTACCTAAAGTCTCTTCACAAGCGATATAAGTGGAAAAATTCCACTCCCAACCTTAATATTGGCGATTTAGTGGTAGTAATGGATGATTTACTACCCCCCAACGAGTGGCGTCTCGGGCGAATCGAGAAGACTTACTATGGTCCTGACCATAATGTTCGTGTAGCTGATGTGCGAATAGCAACCGGGACAATTACGCGCCCAATTGCCAAATTATGTTATCTTCCTTACAAAGATAGTGAAGAAACCACTTAAAACTTATGTATATTCTATATTTCATTTCACTCTTTCAACACGTCTATATATTCCCCTTTTTTCTAGCCATCTAGCCAATATACAAATCAAGAACAATGCACCTAATAATCTTTAAATTTCTCACTAAAACTTTCAGAGCAACTCGTGACAATCGTTCTAGGGACTCGGATGTATATCGGGGTCTCGTGTGTAAGCAGTTTTATTCCCTACGAGTTTGCAAGAGATTTCTGAGGATGAAGGCGATAGAGCGAAATGACATTGTGCGAAAACATCACTACTGCATCAACTGCCTGGCCAAGAGTCACACTTTTCGCGATTGCACATCGAAAAACACATGCAGAAGATGACGCCACTACCACCACACGCTACTGCATCAGCCGCATCCCCGAGTGAAGGCACCTGCACGGTCGAGATTGAATCTCTTACCACAGCGTCATCATAAAGGGAAACCTCAAAAACAAAGTAAGCAGGGTCAGCAACAGCAGGCAAAACAACCGGAAACAACATCACAAACAACGGTACCAGACCAGCACCTTCTTTCTGAGGCCATAAAATCATTAGCGTCAGTGCTCTGTGCCACTCACACTGCCACCACTCCGGCCCGCCGGCATGTCTAAACTTCGTTTTTCCATATTTTTACGATAAAAAATAATTAAATTAAATGTTTTTTATTATATTTACCATGTACTAAATAGTGTACATAAATCACTATTGTGAATGAATTGTTATTTATGGTTACTTCACTCAATTTAAACCATTGTACTAAAACCGTAAAAAACGGATAAAAAAGAATTGTTTTTGTAAAATGAATTATGGACGGAAGTCCGACACCAAAATTGAGGTCACTTATCGGACGTATCTCAACTGGTGAGCATCTCATTACTCCAATAAAACCCACTGAATTCTAAACCAAACCTTATCAATTTTCTTTATTTCATCCCGCCCAATTGAATTGCATATAATTTCTCACACACTGAGAAACTATATCGATTTAAGTTCTAACTTGACTATAATTTGCAAATAGAATCCAAGCCGGAACAATTGCACGCAACGCATTCCATACAGTCCACAACTTCCTTAAATAACAACAACGAGAGAAGTAATAGAGCGATCAGAGGATTCCCCGCTACTCCCCCCGCTTCTACAACATAATCATCTCTATCTACTCTACCACACCTCTATACAAAGTGAAAATTTTAAATTTTGAAAATATAAATATATGAAAATTTGAAATTTTGAATTTTTGAAAATATGAATATGTGAAAATTGTAAAATTTGAAAATATGAGTATGTAAAAATTTAAAACTTTGTAAATATGAATATGTGAAAATTTGAAATTGTGAAAATAAGAGTATGTAAAGATTTGAAATTTCGAAAATATGAGTATGTGAGAATTTGAAAAATTGAAAATATTAATATGTGAAAATTTAAAATTTTTGAAAATATGAATATATGAAAATATGAGTATGTAAAAATTTTAAAAATATGAGTATGTGAGATTTGAAATTTTGAAATCCTAAATATTGAAAATTTGAATTTTTGAAAATATTAATATGTGAAAATTTGAAATTTTAACAATATGAGTATGTAAATTTGTGAAAAAACGAATATGTGAAAATTTTAAATTTAAAAAGTTTAATATGTGAAAATTTTAAATTTTGTAAATGTGAAAATTTAAAATTTTGAATTTGTGAAAATATTAAAATTGTGAATTTTGAAAATATGAATATGTGAAAATTTGAAATGTAAAAAATATGAATATGTGAAATTTTGAGTATGTAAAAATTTGAAATTTCGAAAATATGAGTATGTGAGAATTTGAAATTTTGAAAATATTTATATGTGAAAATTTAAAATTTTGAAAATATGAGTTTGTAAAAATTTTAAATTTCGAAAATATGAGTTTGTGAGAGTTTGAAAATATGAATATGTGAAAATTTGAAATTTTTAATTTTTGAAAATATGGATATGTGAAAATTTAAAATTTTGAATTTGTGAAAATATTAAAATTGTGAATTTTGAAAATTTGAATATGTGAAAATTTTAAATTGTGAATTTGGCAAAATTTGAAATATGAAAAAAAGAATAATATATAATATGAAAATATGAATATATAAAAATTTAAAATTTTTAATTTTTGAAAATATGAATATGTGAAAATTTGGAAAATATAAGTATGTGAGAATTTGAAATTTTGAAAATATGAATATGTAAAAATTTAAATTTTTGAAAATATTAATACGTGTGAATTTGAAAATATTAATATGTGAAAATTTAAAATTTTGAAAATATGAATATGTGAAAATTTGAAATTTTTAATTTTTGAAAATATGAATATGTGAAAATTTAAAATTTTGAATTTGTGAAAATATTAAAATTGTAAATAGTGAAAATATGAATATGTGAAAATTTGAAATTTAGAAAATATGAAAATTTGAAATTTTGAAAATATGAGTATGTAAAAATTTGGAATTTCGAAAATATGAGTATGTGAGAATTTTAAATTTTGAAAATATTAATATGTGAAAATTTAAAATTTTAAATTTTTGAATATTTGAAAAGATGAGTATGTAAAAATTTGAAATTTTAAAAATATGATTATGTGAGAATAATAAATTTTGAAAATCTGTAAATGTTAAAATTTGAATTTTTGAAAATATGAATATGTGAAAATTTGAAATTTAAAAATATTAATATGTGGAAATTTAAAATTTCGTAAATATGAATGTGAAAATTTGAAATTTTGAATTTTTGAAAATATGAATACGTGAAAATTTAAAATTTTGAATATATAAATATGTGAAAATTTAAAATTGTGAATTTTTGAAAATATGAATTTGGAAAAATTTGAAATATGGAAAATATGAAAATATGTAAATTTAAAATTTTTAATTTTTGAAAATGTTAATAATGAAATATGAAAAATATGAATAATATATAATATGAAAATATGAATACATAAAAATTTAAAATTTTTAATTTTTGAAAATATTAATATATGTGAAAATTTGAAATTGGGAAAATATAAGTATGTGAGAATTTGAAATTTTGAAAATATGAATATGTAAAAATTTGAATTTTTGAAAATATTAATACGTGAGAATTTGAAAATATTAATATGTGAAAATTTTAAATTTGATATGTGAAAATTTAAAATTTTGAATTTGTGAAAATATTAAAATTGTGAATTTTGAAAATATGAATATGTGAAAATTTTAAATTGTGAATTTGGAAAAATTTGAAATATGAAAAATATGAATAATATATAATATGAAAATATGAATATATAAAAATTTAAAATTTTTAATTTTTGAAAATATGAATATGTGAAAATTTGGAAAATATAAGTATGTGAGAATTTGAAATTTTGAAAATATGAATATGTAAAAATTTGAATTTTTGAAAATATTAATACGTGTGAATTTGAAAATATTACTATGTGAAAATTTAAAATTTTGAAAATATGAATATGTGAAAATTTGAAATTTTTATTTTTTGAAAATATAAATATGTGAAAATTTAAAATTTTGAATTTGTGAAAATATTAAAATTGTGAATAGTGAAAATATGAATATGTGAAAATTTGAAATTTAGAAAATATGAAAATTTGAAATTTTGAAAATATGAGTATGTAAAAATTTGGAATTTCGAAAATATGAGTATGTGAGAATTTGAAATTTTGAAAATATTAATATGTGAAAATTTTAAATTTTTGAATATTTGAAAAGATGAGTATGTAAAAATTTGAAATTTTAAAAATATGATTATGTGAGAATAATAAATTTTGAAAATCTGTAAATGTTAAAATTTGAATTTTTGAAAATATTAATATGTGAAAATTTGAAATTTTAACAATATGAGTATGTGAATTTTTGAAAATATGAATATGTGAAAATTTGAAATTTAAAAATATTAATATGTGGAAATTTAAAATTTCGTAAATATGAATGTGAAAATTTGAAATTTTGAATTTTTGAAAATATGAATACGTGAAAATTTAAAATTTTGAATATATAAATATGTGAAAATTTAAAATTGTGAATTTTTGAAAATATGAATTTGGAAAAATTTGAAATATGGAAAATATGAAAATATGTAAATTTAAAATTTTTAATTTTTGAAAATATTAATAATGAAATATGAAAAATATGAATAATATATAATATGAAAATATGAATATATAAAAATTTAAAATTTTTAATTTTTGAAAATATTAATATATGTGAAAATTTGAAATTGGGAAAATATAAGTATATGAGTATGTAAATTTTTGAAATTATGAATATGTGAAAATTTTAAATTTCAAATTTAATATATGAAAATTTATAATTTTGTAAATATGAATATGTAAAAATTTTAAATTTTGTATTTTTGAAAATGTGAATAAGTGAACATTTTAAATTTTGAAAATATGAGTATGTAAATATTTAAAATTTTAAAAATATGAGTATGTGAGAATTTGAAATTTTGAAAATATAATATGTAAAAATTTTAAATTTTGAATTTTTGAAAATATGATTATATGAAAATTTGAAATTTTGAAAATATGAGTATGTAAAAATTTGAAATTTTGAAAATATGAATATGTGAAAATTTGAAATTTAGAAAATATGAAAATTTGAAATTTTGAAAATATGAGTATGTAAAAATTTGAAATTTTGAATTTTTGAAAATTTGATTATAAGAAAATTTTAAAAATATGAGTATGTGCAAAATTTGAATTTTTGAAAATATAATATGTAAAAATTTTAAATTTCAAAAATATGAGTATGTGAAAATTTGAAATTTTGAAAATCTGAATATGTGAATATTTGAAATTTTGAATTTTTGAAAATATCTACTTGTGAAAATTTAAAATTTTAACAATATGAGTATGTGAATTTTTGAGAATATGAATATGTGAAAATTTTAAATTTAAAAATATTAATATGTGGAAATTTAAAATTTTTTAAATATGAATATGTGAAAATTTGAAATTTTGAAAATATTAATATGTGAAAATTTTAAATTTTGAATTTTTGAAAATATGATTATATGAAAATTTGAAATTTTGAAAATATGAGTATGTGAAAATTTGAAATTTTGAAAATATGAGTATGTAAAAATTTGAAATTTTGAAAATATGAAGATGTGAAAATTTGAAATTTTGAATTTTTTGAAAATATCAATATGTGAAAATTTGAAATTTTAACAATACGAGTATGTGAATTTTTGAAATTATGAATATTTGAAAATTTTAAATTTCAAATTTAATATAAGAAAATTTATAATTTTGTAAATATGAATATGTAAAAATTTGAAATTTTGTATTTTTGAAAATGTGAATAAGTGAACATTTTAAATTTTGAAAATATGAGTATGTGAGAATTTGAAATTTTGACCACTAATGACCTCAAGCCCACTATAGCAAACAAATAAAATTAGACAAAAGGTCAACTATACATAAACACAGCAATATGTGGAAATTTAAAATTTTTTAAATATGAATATGTGATAATTTAAAATTTTGAAAATAAAAATATGTGAAAATTTTAAATTGTGAATTTTTGAAAATATAAATATGTGAAAATTTAAAATTTTTAATTTTTTTAAAATATGAATAAGTGAAAATTTGAAAATATGAGTATGTAAAAATTTAAAATTTGAAAAATATCAGTATGTAAAAATTTGAAATTTTGAAAATATGAATACGTGAGAATTTGAAATTTTGTTAAATGATATATTAAAAAATATAGTAATATGTGAAAATTTTAAATTTTGAATTTTTGAAAATATGATGATATGAAAATTTGAAATTTTGAAAATATGAGTATGTAAAAATTTGAAATTTCGAAAATATGAGTATGTGAGAATTTGAAATTTTGAAAATATTAATATGTGAAAATTTAAAATTTTAAATTTTTGAAAATTTGAAAAGATGAGTATGTAAAAATTTGAAATTTTAAAAATATGATTATGTGAGAATGATAAATTTTGAAAATCTGAATATGTTAAAATTTGAATTTTTGAAAATATCAATATGTGAAAATTTGAAATTTTAACAATATGAGTATGTGAATTTTTGAAAATATGAATATATGAAAATTTGAAATTTAAAAATATTAATATGTGGAAATTTAAAATTTTGTAAATATGAATGTGAAAATTTGAAATTTTGAATTTTTGAAAATATGAATACGTGAAAATTTAAAATTTTGAATATATAAAAATTTAAAATTGTGAATTTTTGAAAAAATGAATTTGGAAAAATTTGAAATATGGAAAATATGAAAATATGTTAATTTAAAATTTTTAATTTTTGAAAATATTAATATATGTTAAAATTTGAAATTGGGAAAATATAAGTATGTGAGAAGTTGAAATTTTGAAAATATGAATATGTAAAAAATTGAATTTTTGAAAATATTAATACGTGAGATTTTGAAAATATTAATATGTGAAAATTTAAAATTTTGAATTGTTGAAAATATGAATATATACAAATTTGAAATTTTTAAAATATGAGTATGTAAAAAATTTAAATTTTAAAAATATGAGTATGTGAGAATTTGAAATTTTGAAAATCTGAATATGTGAAAATTTGTAATTTTGAATTTTTTGAAAATATCAATATGTGAAAATTTGAAATTCTAACAATATGAGTATGTGAATTTTTGAAATTATGAATATGTGAAAATTTTAAATTTCAAATTTAATATATGAAAATTTATAATTTTGTAAATATGAATACGTAAAAATTTGAAATTTTTTATTTTTAAAAATGTGAATAAGTGAACATTTTAAATTTTGAAAATATGAGTATATAAAAATTTGAAATTTTAAAAATATGAGTATGTGAGAATTTGAAATTTTGAAAATATAATATGTAAAAATTTCAAAAATATGAGTATGTGAAAATTTGAAATTTTGAAAATCTGAATATGTGAATATTTGAAATTTTGAATTTTTGAAAATATCTATATGTGAAAATTTAAAATTTTAACAATATGAGTATGTAAATTTTTGAAAATATGAATATGTGAAAATTTTAAATTTAATAATATTAATATGTGGAAATTTAAAATTTTTTAAATATGAATATGTGATAATTTAAAATTTTTAAAATATAAATATGTGAAAATTTAAAATTGTGAATTTTTGAAAATATAAATATGTGAAAATTTAAAATTTTGAATTTTTTTAAACTATGAATAAGTGAAAATTTGAAAATATGAGTATGTAAAAATTTAAAATTTGAAAAATATGAGTATGTAAAAATTTGAATTTTTGAAAATATGAATACGTGAGAATTTTAAATTTTGAAAATATTAATATGTGAAAATTTTAAATTTTGAATTTTTGAAAATATGATTATATGAAAATTTGAAATTTTAAAATATGAGTATGTAAAAATTTGAAATTTTGAAAATATGAATATGTGAAAATTTGAAATTTTGAAAATATGAGTATGTAAAAATTTAAAATTTGAAAAATATGAGTATGTGAAAATTTGAGTTTTTGAAAATATGAATACGTGAGAATTTGAAATTTTGAAAATATTAATATGTGAAAATTTTAAATTTTGAATTTTGAAAATATGATTATATGAAATTTTGAAATTTTGAAAATATGAGTATGTAAAATTTTTAAATTTTGAAAATATGAATATGTGAAAATTTGAAATTTTGAAAATATGAATACGTGAAAATTTGAAATTTTGTAAATATGAATATGTGAAAATTTAAAATTGTGAATTTTTGAAAATATAATATGTAAAAATTTTAAATTTCAAAAATATGAGTATGTGAAAATTATAAATTTTGAAAATCTGAATATTTGAAATTTTGAATTTTTGAAAATATCTATATGTGGAAATTTAAAATTTTAACAAAATGAGTATGTGAATTTTTGAAAATATGAATATATGAAAATTTTAAATTTAAAAATATTAATATGTGGAAATTTAAAATTTTTTAAATATGAATATGTGATAATTTAAAATTTTTAAAATATAAATATGTGAAAATTTAAAATTGTGAATTTTTAAAAATATAAATATGTGAAAATTTAAAATTTTGAATTTTTTTAAAATATGAATAAGTGAAAATTTGAAAATATGAGTATGTAAAAATTTAAAATTTGAAAAATATGAGTATGTGAAAATTTTAATTTTTGAAAATATGAATACGTGAGAATTTGAAATTTTGAAAATATTAATATGTGAAAATTTTAAATTTTGAATTTTTGAAAATATGATTATATGAAAATTTGAACTTTTGAAAATATGAGTATGTAAAAATTTTAAATTTTGAAAATATGAATATGTGAAAATTTTAAATTTAGAAAATATGAAAATTTGAAATTTTGAAAATATGAGTATGTAAAAATTTAAAATTTGAAAAATATGAGTATGTGAAAATTTTAATTTTTGAAAATATGAATACGTGAGAATTTGAAATTTTGAAAATATTAATATGTGAAAATTTTAAATTTTGAATTTTTGAAAATATGATTATATGAAAATTTTTGAAAATATGAATATGTGAAAATTGTAAAATTTGAAAATATGAGTATGTAAAAATTTAAAACTTTGTAAATATGAATATGTGAAAATTTAAAATTGTGAAAATATGAGTATGCAAAGATTTGAAATTTCGAAAATATGAGTATGTGAGAATTTGAAAAAGTGAAAATATTAATATGTGAAAATTTAAAATTTTTGAAAATATGAATATATGAAAATATGAGTATGTAAAAATTTTAAAAATATGAGTATGTGAGATTTGAAATTTTGAAATCCTAAATATTGAAAATTTGAATTTTTGAAAATATTAATATGTGAAAATTTGAAATTTTAACAATATGAGTATGTAAATTTGTGAAATAACGAATATGTGAAAATTTTAAATTTAAAAAGTTTAATATGTGAAAATTTTAAATTTTGTAAATGTGAAAATTTAAAATTTTGAATTTGTGAAAATATTAAAATTGTGAATTTTGAAAATATGAATATGTGAAAATTTGAAATGTAAAAAATATGAATATGTGAAATTTTGAGTATGTAAAAATTTGAAATTTCGAAAATATGAGTATGTGAGAATTTGAAATTTTGAAAATATTTATATGTGAAAATTTAAAATTTTGAAAATATGAGTTTGTAAAAATTTGAAATTTCGAAAATATGAGTTTGTGAGAGTTTGAAAATATGAATATGTGAAAATTTGAAATTTTTAATTTTTGAAAATATGGATATGTGAAAATTTAAAATTTTGAATTTGTGAAAATATTAAAATTGTGAATTTTGAAAATATGAATATGTGAAAATTGTGAATTTGGAAAAATTTGAAATATGAAAAATATGAATAATATATAATATGAAAATATGAATATATAAAAATTTAAAATTTTTAATTTTTGAAAATATGAATATGTGAAAATTTGGAAAATATAAGTATGTGAGAATTTGAAATTTTGAAAATATGAATATATAAAAATTTGAAATTTTTAAAATATTAATATGTGAAAATTTAAAATTTTGAAAATATGAATATGTGAAAATTTGAAATTTTTAATTTTTGAAAATATGAATAGGTGAAAATTTAAAATTTTGAATTTGTGAAAATATTAAAATTGTGAATAGTGAAAATATGAATATGTGAAAATTTGAAATTTAGAAAATATGAAAATTTGAAATTTTGAAAATATGAGTATGTAAAAATTTGGAATTTCGAAAATATGAGTATGTGAGAATTTGAAATTTTGAAAATATTAATATGTGAAAATTTAAAATTTTAAATTTTTGAATATTTGAAAAGATGAGTATGTAAAAATTTAAAATTTTAAAAATATGATTATGTGAGAATAATAAATTTTGAAAATCTGTAAATGTTAAAATTTGAATTTTTGAAAATATCAATATGTGAAAATTTGAAATTTTAACAATATGAGTATGTGAATTTTTGAAAATATGAATATGTGAAAATTTGAAATTTAAAAATATTAATATGTGGAAATTTAAAATTTCGTAAATATGAATGTGACAATTTGAAATTTTGAATTTTTGAAAATATGAATACGTGAAAATTTAAAATTTTGAATATATAAATATGTGAAAATTTAAAATTTTGAATTTTTGAAAATATGAATTTGGAAAAATTTGAAATATGGAAAATATGTAAATTTAAAATTTTTAATTTTTGAAAATATTAATAATGAAATATGAAAAATATGAATAATATATAATATGAATATATAAAAATTTAAAATTTTTAATTTTTGAAAATATTAATATATGTGAAAATTTGAAATTGGGAAAATATAAGTATGTGAGAATTTGAGATTTTAAAATATGAATATGTAAAAATTTGAATTTTTGAAAATATTAATACGTGAGAATTTGAAAATATTAATATGTGAAAATTTAAAATTTTGAATTGTTGAAAATATGAATATATACAAATTTGAAATTTTTAAAATATGAGTATGTAAAAATTTTAAATTTTAAAAATATGAGTATGTGAGAATTTGAAATTTTGAAAATCTGAATATGTGAAAATTTGTAATTTTGAATTTTTTTGAAAATATCAATATGTGAAAATTTGAAATTTTAACAATATGAGTATGTGAATTTTTGAAATTATGAATATGTGAAAATTTTAAATTTCAAATTTAATATATGAAAATTTATAATTTTGTAAATATGAATACGTAAAAATTTTAAATTTTGTATTTTTGAAAATGTGAATAAGTGAACATTTTAAATTTTGAAAATATGAGTATGTAAATATTTGAAATTTTAAAAATATGAGTATGTGAGAATTTGAAATTTTGAAAATATAATATGTAAAAATTTAAAATTTTAAATTTTTGAATATTTGAAAAGATGAGTATGTAAAAATTTGAAATTTTAAAAATATGATTATGTGAGAATAATAAATTTTGAAAATCTGTAAATGTTAAAATTTGAATTTTTGAAAATATCAATATGTGAAAATTTGAAATTTTAACAATATGAGTATGTGAATTTTTGAAAATATGAATATGTGAAAATTTGAAATTTAAAAATATTAATATGTGGAAATATGAGTATGTAAAAATTTGGAATTTCGAAAATATGAGTATGTGAGAATTTGAAATTTTGAAAATATTAATATGTGAAAATTTTAAATTTTTGAATATTTGAAAAGATGAGTATGTAAAAATTTGAAATTTTAAAAATATGATTATGTGAGAATAATAAATTTTGAAAATCTGTAAATGTTAAAATTTGAATTTTTGAAAATATTAATATGTGAAAATTTGAAATTTTAACAATATGAGTATGTGAATTTTTGAAAATATGAATATGTGAAAATTTGAAATTTAAAAATATTAATATGTGGAAATTTAAAATTTCGTAAATATGAATGTGAAAATTTGAAATTTTGAATTTTTGAAAATATGAATACGTGAAAATTTAAAATTTTGAATATATAAATATGTGAAAATTTAAAATTGTGAATTTTTGAAAATATGAATTTGGAAAAATTTGAAATATGGAAAATATGAAAATATGTAAATTTAAAATTTTTAATTTTTGAAAATATTAATAATGAAATATGAAAAATATGAATAATATATAATATGAAAATATGAATATATAAAAATTTAAAATTTTTAATTTTTGAAAATATTAATATATGTGAAAATTTGAAATTGGGAAAATATAAGTATATGAGTATGTAAATTTTTGAAATTATGAATATGTGAAAATTTTAAATTTCAAATTTAATATATGAAAATTTATAATTTTGTAAATATGAATATGTAAAAATTTTAAATTTTGTATTTTTGAAAATGTGAATAAGTGAACATTTTAAATTTTGAAAATATGAGTATGTAAATATTTAAAATTTTAAAAATATGAGTATGTGAGAATTTGAAATTTTGAAAATATAATATGTAAAAATTTTAAATTTTTGAAAATATGATTATATGAAAATTTGAAATTTTGAAAATATGAGTATGTAAAAATTTGAAATTTTGAAAATATGAATATGTGAAAATTTGAAATTTAGAAAATATGAAAATTTGAAATTTTGAAAATATGAGTATGTAAAAATTTGAAATTTTGAATTTTTGAAAATTTGATTATAAGAAAATTTTAAAAATATGAGTATGTGCAAAATTTGAATTTTTGAAAATATAATATGTAAAAATTTTAAATTTCAAAAATATGAGTATGTGAAAATTTGAAATTTTGAAAATCTGAATATGTGAATATTTGAAATTTTGAATTTTGAAAATATCTACTTGTGAAAATTTAAAATTTTAACAATATGAGTATGTGAATTTTGAGAATATGAATATGTGAAAATTTTAAATTTAAAAATATTAATATGTGGAAATTTAAAATTTTTTAAATATGAATATGTGAAAATTTGAAATTTTGAAAATATTAATATGTGAAAATTTTAAATTTTGAATTTTTGAAAATATGATTATATGAAAATTTGAAATTTTGAAAATATGAGTATGTGAAAATTTGAAATTTTGAAAATATGAGTATGTAAAAATTTGAAATTTTGAAAATATGAAGATGTGAAAATTTGAAATTTTGAATTTTTGAAAATATCAATATGTGAAAATTTGAAATTTTAACAATACGAGTATGTGAATTTTTGAAATTATGAATATTTGAAAATTTTAAATTTCAAATTTAATATAAGAAAATTTATAATTTTGTAAATATGAATATGTAAAAATTTGAAATTTTGTATTTTTGAAAATGTGAATAAGTGAACATTTTAAATTTTGAAAATATGAGTATGTGAGAATTTGAAATTTTGACCACTAATGACCTCAAGCCCACTATAGCAAACAAATAAAATTAGACAAAAGGTCAACTATACATAAACACAGCAATATGTGGAAATTTAAAATTTTTTAAATATGAATATGTGATAATTTAAAATTTTGCAAATAAAAATATGTGAAAATTTTAAATTGTGAATTTTTGAAAATATAAATATGTGAAAATTTAAAATTTTTAATTTTTTTAAATATGAATAAGTGAAAATTTGAAAATATGAGTATGTAAAAATTTAAAATTTGAAAAATATCAGTATGTAAAAATTTGAAATTTTGAAAATATGAATACGTGAGAATTTGATGAAATTTTGTTAAATGATATATTAAAAAATATAGTAATATGTGAAAATTTTAAATTTTGAATTTTTGAAAATATGATGATATGAAAATTTGAAATTTTGAAAATATGAGTATGTAAAAATTTGAAATTTCGAAAATATGAGTATGTGAGAATTTGAAATTTTGAAAATATTAATATGTGAAAATTTAAAATTTTAAATTTTTGAAAATTTGAAAAGATGAGTATGTAAAAATTTGAAATTTTAAAAATATGATTATGTGAGAATGATAAATTTTGAAAATCTGAATATGTTAAAATTTGAATTTTTGAAAATATCAATATGTGAAAATTTGAAATTTTAACAATATGAGTATGTGAATTTTTGAAAATATGAATATATGAAAATTTGAAATTTAAAAATATTAATATGTGGAAATTTAAAATTTTGTAAATATGAATGTGAAAATTTGAAATTTTGAATTTTTGAAAATATGAATACGTGAAAATTTAAAATTTTGAATATATAAAAATTTAAAATTGTGAATTTTTGAAAATATGAATTTGGAAAAATTTGAAATATGGAAAATATGAAAATATGTTAATTTAAAATTTTTAATTTTTGAAAATATTAATATATGTTAAAATTTGAAATTGGGAAAATATAAGTATGTGAGAAGTTGAAATTTTGAAAATATGAATATGTAAAAATTTGAATTTTTGAAAATATTAATACGTGAGATTTTGAAAATATTAATATGTGAAAATTTAAAATTTTGAATTGTTGAAAATATGAATATATACAAATTTGAAATTTTTAAAATATGAGTATGTAAAAAATTTAAATTTTAAAAATATGAGTATGTGAGAATTTGAAATTTTGAAAATCTGAATATGTGAAAATTTGTAATTTTGAATTTTTTGAAAATATCAATATGTGAAAATTTGAAATTCTAACAATATGAGTATGTGAATTTTTGAAATTATGAATATGTGAAAATTTTAAATTTCAAATTTAATATATGAAAATTTATAATTTTGTAAATATGAATACGTAAAAATTTGAAATTTTTTATTTTTAAAAATGTGAATAAGTGAACATTTTAAATTTTGAAAATATGAGTATATAAAAATTTGAAATTTTAAAAATATGAGTATGTGAGAATTTGAAATTTTGAAAATATAATATGTAAAAATTTTAAATTTCAAAAATATGAGTATGTGAAAATTTGAAATTTTGAAAATCTGAATATGTGAATATTTGAAATTTTGAATTTTTGAAAATATCTATATGTGAAAATTTAAAATTTTAACAATATGAGTATGTAAATTTTTGAAAATATGAATATGTGAAAATTTTAAATTTAATAATATTAATATGTGGAAATTTAAAATTTTTTAAATATGAATATGTGATAATTTAAAATTTTTAAAATATAAATATGTGAAAATTTAAAATTGTGAATTTTTGAAAATATAAATATGTGAAAATTTAAAATTTTGAATTTTTTTAAACTATGAATAAGTGAAAATTTGAAAATATGAGTATGTAAAAATTTAAAATTTGAAAAATATGAGTATGTAAAAATTTGAATTTTTGAAAATATGAATACGTGAGAATTTTAAATTTTGAAAATATTAATATGTGAAAATTTTAAATTTTGAATTTTTGAAAATATGATTATATGAAAATTTGAAATTTTAAAATATGAGTATGTAAAAATTTGAAATTTTGAAAATATGAATATGTGAAAATTTGAAATTTTGAAAATATGAGTATGTAAAAATTTAAAATTTGAAAAATATGAGTATGTGAAAATTTGAGTTTTTGAAAATATGAATACGTGAGAATTTGAAATTTTGAAAATATTAATATGTGAAAATTTTAAATTTTGAATTTTGAAAATATGATTATATGAAATTTTGAAATTTTGAAAATATGAGTATGTAAAATTTTTAAATTTTGAAAATATGAATATGTGAAAATTTGAAATTTTGAAAATATGAATACGTGAAAATTTGAAATTTTGTAAATATGAATATGTGAAAATTTAAAATTGTGAATTTTTGAAAATATAATATGTAAAAATTTTAAATTTCAAAAATATGAGTATGTGAAAATTATAAATTTTGAAAATCTGAATATTTGAAATTTTGAATTTTTGAAAATATCTATATGTGGAAATTTAAAATTTTAACAAAATGAGTATGTGAATTTTTGAAAATATGAATATATGAAAATTTTAAATTTAAAAATATTAATATGTGGAAATTTAAAATTTTTTAAATATGAATATGTGATAATTTAAAATTTTTAAAATATAAATATGTGAAAATTTAAAATTGTGAATTTTTAAAAATATAAATATGTGAAAATTTAAAATTTTGAATTTTTTTAAAATATGAATAAGTGAAAATTTGAAAATATGAGTATGTAAAAATTTAAAATTTGAAAAATATGAGTATGTGAAAATTTTAATTTTTGAAAATATGAATACGTGAGAATTTGAAATTTTGAAAATATTAATATGTGAAAATTTTAAATTTTGAATTTTTGAAAATATGATTATATGAAAATTTGAACTTTTGAAAATATGAGTATGTAAAAATTTTAAATTTTGAAAATATGAATATGTGAAAATTTTAAATTTAGAAAATATGAAAATTTGAAATTTTGAAAATATGAGTATGTAAAAATTTAAAATTTGAAAAATATGAGTATGTGAAAATTTTAATTTTTGAAAATATGAATACGTGAGAATTTGAAATTTTGAAAATATTAATATGTGAAAATTTTAAATTTTGAATTTTTGAAAATATGATTATATGAAAATTTTTGAAAATATGAATATGTGAAAATTGTAAAATTTGAAAATATGAGTATGTAAAAATTTAAAACTTTGTAAATATGAATATGTGAAAATTTAAAATTGTGAAAATATGAGTATGCAAAGATTTGAAATTTCGAAAATATGAGTATGTGAGAATTTGAAAAAGTGAAAATATTAATATGTGAAAATTTAAAATTTTTGAAAATATGAATATATGAAAATATGAGTATGTAAAAATTTTAAAAATATGAGTATGTGAGATTTGAAATTTTGAAATCCTAAATATTGAAAATTTGAATTTTTGAAAATATTAATATGTGAAAATTTGAAATTTTAACAATATGAGTATGTAAATTTGTGAAATAACGAATATGTGAAAATTTTAAATTTAAAAAGTTTAATATGTGAAAATTTTAAATTTTGTAAATGTGAAAATTTAAAATTTTGAATTTGTGAAAATATTAAAATTGTGAATTTTGAAAATATGAATATGTGAAAATTTGAAATGTAAAAAATATGAATATGTGAAATTTTGAGTATGTAAAAATTTGAAATTTCGAAAATATGAGTATGTGAGAATTTGAAATTTTGAAAATATTTATATGTGAAAATTTAAAATTTTGAAAATATGAGTTTGTAAAAATTTGAAATTTCGAAAATATGAGTTTGTGAGAGTTTGAAAATATGAATATGTGAAAATTTGAAATTTTTAATTTTTGAAAATATGGATATGTGAAAATTTAAAATTTTGAATTTGTGAAAATATTAAAATTGTGAATTTTGAAAATATGAATATGTGAAAATTTTAAATTGTGAATTTGGAAAAATTTGAAATATGAAAAATATGAATAATATATAATATGAAAATATGAATATATAAAAATTTAAAATTTTTAATTTTTGAAAATATGAATATGTGAAAATTTGGAAAATATAAGTATGTGAGAATTTGAAATTTTGAAAATATGAATATATAAAAATTTGAAATTTTTAAAATATTAATATGTGAAAATTTAAAATTTTGAAAATATGAATATGTGAAAATTTGAAATTTTTAATTTTTGAAAATATGAATAGGTGAAATTTAAAATTTTGAATTTGTGAAAATATTAAAATTGTGAATAGTGAAAATATGAATATGTGAAAATTTGAAATTTAGAAAATATGAAAATTTGAAATTTTGAAAATATGAGTATGTAAAAATTTGGATTTCGAAATATGAGTATGTGAGAATTTGAAATTTTGAAAATATTAATATGTGAAAATTTAAAATTTTAAATTTTTGAATATTTGAAAAGATGAGTATGTAAAAATTTAAAATTTTAAAAATATGATTATGTGAGAATAATAAATTTTGAAAATCTGTAAATGTTAAAATTTGAATTTTTGAAAATATCAATATGTGAAAATTTGAAATTTTAACAATATGAGTATGTGAATTTTTGAAAATATGAATATGTGAAATTTGAAATTTAAAAATATTAATATGTGGAAATTTAAAATTTCGTAAATATGAATGTGACAATTTGAAATTTTGAATTTTTGAAAATATGAATACGTGAAAATTTAAAATTTTGAATATATAAATATGTGAAAATTTAAAATTTTGAATTTTTGAAAATATGAATTTGGAAAAATTTGAAATATGGAAAATATGTAAATTTAAAATTTTTAATTTTTGAAAATATTAATAATGAAATATGAAAAATATGAATAATATATAATATGAATATATAAAAATTTAAAATTTTTAATTTTTGAAAATATTAATATATGTGAAAATTTGAAATTGGGAAAATATAAGTATGTGAGAATTTGAGATTTTAAAATATGAATATGTAAAAATTTGAATTTTTGAAAGAAAATATTAATACGTGAGAATTTGAAAATATTAATATGTGAAAATTTAAAATTTTGAATTGTTGAAAATATGAATATATACAAATTTGAAATTTTTAAAATATGAGTATGTAAAAATTTTAAATTTTAAAAATATGAGTATGTGAGAATTTGAAATTTTGAAAATCTGAATATGTGAAAATTTGTAATTTTGAATTTTTTTGAAAATATCAATATGTGAAAATTTGAAATTTTAACAATATGAGTATGTGAATTTTTGAAATTATGAATATGTGAAAATTTTAAATTTCAAATTTAATATATGAAAATTTATAATTTTGTAAATATGAATACGTAAAAATTTTAAATTTTGTATTTTTGAAATGTGAATAAGTGAACATTTTAAATTTTGAAAATATGAGTATGTAAATATTTGAAATTTTAAAAATATGAGTATGTGAGAATTTGAAATTTTGAAAATATAATATGTAAAAATTTAAAATTTTAAATTTTTGAATATATTGAAAAGATGAGTATGTAAAAATTTGAAATTTTAAAAATATGATTATGTGAGAATAATAAATTTTGAAAATCTGTAAATGTTAAAATTTGAATTTTTGAAAATATCAATATGTGAAAATTTGAAATTTTAACAATATGAGTATGTGAATTTTTGAAAATATGAATATGTGAAAATTTGAAATTTAAAAATATTAATATGTGGAAATTTAAAATTTCGTAAATATGAATGTGAAAATTTGAAATTTTGAATTTTTGAAAATATGAATACGTGAAAATTTAAAATTTTGAATATATAAATAAGTGAAAATTTAAAATTTTGAATTTTTGAAAATATGAATTTGGAAAAATTTGAAATATGGAAAATATGTAAATTTAAAATTTTTAATTTTTGAAAATATTAATAATGAAATATGAAAAATATGAATAATATGAAAATATGAATATATAAAAATTTAAAATTTTTATTTTTGAAAATATTAATATATGATGAATTTCATATCAAAACCGATATTCATTGAACCCGACCCTCTCAGATTTTAATGAAATTTTGCATACAGGTATATTTTACCTACAGAAACATAACCTCATTTTTAGAAATTGCATTTTTGAAAATATGTGGGCGTGGCAAGGTATCGAAATATTTAAAAAATGACGGTAATAGGTACATTTAAACTGCAATTACTATGGAACGACTTAGCCGATTTAAAAGATCTTGGTGTCATTAGAAAGGTATATGAGTCAGCTTTCGAAAACATACACTGTAAAAATTTTATATTACACTGAAAAAATTTTTTTGCCAAAAATTAAAGTTTAAACTTAGAAAACACTTCGAAGATCAAGCCTTTTTTTGCAAAAAAAAATATTTTTAGATAGGCCTATTTAATATATATAACATATCTGAAAACAAAAATGGCGTTTTTCTTAGTTTGTTTTTAAAAAAATTTTAAGTAAAGTCTCTCTTGTTAACTTCCTTATTTTTTGATATTTTTGTGTGACAAACTGCAATTACTATGGAACCACTCAGCCGATTTGAAAGATCTTGATGTCATTAGAAAGGTATATAAGTCAGCTTTCGAAAACATACACTGTAAACATTTTATATTACACTGAAAAAAATTTTTTCCCAAAAATTAAGGTTTAAACTTGGAAAACACTTCGAAGATCAAGCCTTTTTTTGCAGAAAAAATTATTTTTAGATAGGCCTATTGAATATATATAACATATCTAAAAACTAAAATGGGGTTTGTCTTAGTTTTTTTTAAAATAATTTTTAAGTAGACATCTCTTGTTAACTTCCTTATTTTTTGATATTTTTGTGTGAAAAAAAAGAATAAAGTAGCTAAACTTTGGATATGGGGAAATATCGGTCATTTGTATGGGAGGTACCAGAAGGGTACCCAAAAAAAACCTGCATAACTTCCAAAGTTTAGCTACTTTATTCTTTTTTTTCACACAAAAATATCAAAAAATTAGGAAGTTAACAAGAGATGTCTACTTAAAAATTATTTTAAAAAAAACTAAGACAAACCCCATTTTAGTTTTTAGATATGTTATATATATTCAATAGGCCTATCTAAAAATAATTTTTTCTGCAAAAAAAGGCTTGATCTTCGAAGTGTTTTCCAAGTTTAAACTTTAATTTTTGGGAAAAAATTTTTTTCAGTGTAATATAAAATGTTTACAGTGTATGTTTTCGAAAGCTGACTTATATACCTTTCTAATGTCATCAAGATCTTTCAAATCGGCTGAGTGGTTCCATAGTAATTGCAGTTTGTCACACAAAAATATCAAAAAATAAGGAAGTTAACAAGAGAGACTTTTCTTAAAATTTTTTAAAAACAAACTAAGAAAAACGCCATTTTTGTTTTCAGATATGTTATATATATTAAATAGGCCTATCTAAAAATATTTTTTTTTGCAAAAAAAGGCTTGATCTTCGAAGTGTTTTCTAAGTTTAAACTTTAATTTTTGGCAAAAAAATTTTTTCAGTGTAATATAAAATTTTTACAGTGTATGTTTTCGAAAGCTGACTCATATACCTTTCTAATGACACCAAGATCTTTTAAATCGGCTAAGTCGTTCCATAGTAATTGCAGTTTAAATGTACCTATTACCGTCATTTTTTAAATATTTCGATACCTTGCCACGCCCACATATTTTCAAAAATGCAATTTCTAAAAATGGGGTTATGTTTGTGTAGGTAAAATATACCTGTTTGCAAAATTTCATTAAAATCTGGGAGGGTCGGGTTCAAAATGTCCCTTTTTTATAGGTTTTGATATGAAATTCATCATATGTGAAAATTTGAAATTGGGAAAATATAAGTATGTGAGAATTTGAAATTTTGAAAATATGAATATGTAAAAATTTGAATTTTTGAAAATATTAATACGTGAGAATTTGAAAATATTAATATGTGAAAATTTAAAATTTTGAATTGTTGAAAATATGAATATATACAAATTTGAAATTTTTAAAATATGAGTATGTAAAAATTTTAAATTTTAAAAATATGAGTATGTGAGAATTTGAAATTTTGAAAATCTGAATATGTGAAAATTTGTAATTTTGAATTTTTTGAAAATATCAATATGTGAAAATTTGAAATTTTAACAATATGAGTATGTGAATTTTTGAAATTATGAATATGTGAAAATTTTAAATTTCAAATTTAATATATGAAAATTTATAATTTTGTAAATATGAATATGTAAAAATTTTAAATTTTGTATTTTGAAAATGTGAATAAGTGAACATTTTAAATTTTGAAAATATGAGTATATAAATATTTGAAATTTTAAAAATATGAGTATGTGAGAATTTGAAATTTTGAAAATATAATATGTAAAAATTTTAAATTTCAAAAATATGAGTATGTGAAAATTTGAAATTTTGAAAATCTGAATACGTGAATATTTGAAATTTTGAGTTTTTGAAAATATCTACTTGTGAAAATTTAAAATTTTAACAATATGAGTATGTGAATTTTTGAGAATATGAATATGTGAAAATTTTAAATTTAAAAATATTAATATGTGGAAGTTTAAAATTTTTAAATATGAATATGTGAAAATTTTAAATTTTGAAAATATTAATGTGAAAATTTTAAATTTTTGAAAATATGATTATATGAAAATTTGAAATTTTGAAAATATGAGTATGTAAAAATTTGAAATTTTGAAAATATGTATATGTGAAAATTTGAAATTTAGAAAATATGAGTATGTAAAAATTTAAAATTTGAAAAATATGAGTATGTGCAAAATTTGAATTTTTGAAAATATGAATACGTGAGAATTTGAAATTTTGAAAATATTAATATGTTAAAAATTTGAAATTTTGAATTTTTGAAAATTTTAAATTTTGAAAATATGAGTATGTAAAAATTTTAAATTTCGAAAATATGAGTATGTCAGAATTTGAAATTTTGAAAATATTAATATGTGAAAATTTTAAATTTTAAATTTTTGAAAATTTGAAAAGATGAGTATGTAAAAATTTGAAATTTTAAAAATATGATTATGTGAGAATGATAAATTTTGAAAATCTGAATATGTTAAAATTTGAATTTTTGAAAATATCAATATGTGAAAATTTGAAATTTTAACAATATGAGTATGTGAATTTTTGAAAATATGAATATATGAAAATTTGAAATTTAAAAATATTAATATGTGGAAATTTAAAATTTCGTAAATATGAATGTGAAAATTTGAAATTTTGAATTTTTGAAAATATGAATACGTGAAAATTTAAAATTTTGAATATATAAAAATTTAAAATTGTGAATTTTTGAAAATATGAATTTGGAAAAATTTGAAATATGGAAAATATGAAAATATGTAAATTTAAAATTTTTGAAAATATTAATATATGTTAAAATTTGAAATTGGGAAAATATAAGTATGTGAGAATTTGAAATTTTGAAAATATGAATATGTAAAAATTTGAATTTTGAAAATATTAATACGTGAGATTTTGAAAATATTAATATGTGAAAATTTAAAATTTTGAATTGTTGAAAATATGAATATATACAAATTTGAAATTTTTAAAATATGAGTATGTAAAAAATTTAAATTTTAAAAATATGAGTATGTGAGAATTTGAAATTTTGAAAATCTGAATATGTGAAAATTTGTAATTTTGAATTTTTTGAAAATATCAATATGTGAAAATTTGAAATTTTAACAATATGAGTATGTGAATTTTTGAAATTATGAATATGTGAAAATTTTAAATTTCAAATTTAATATATGAAAATTTATAATTTTGTAAATATGAATATGTAAAAATTTGAAATTTTGTATTTTTAAAAATGTGAATAAGTGAACATTTTAAATTTTGAAAATATGAGTATATAAAAATTTGAAATTTTAAAAATATGAGTATGTGAGAATTTGAAATTTTGAAAATATAATATGTAAAAATTTTAAATTTCAAAAATATGAGTATGTGAAAATTTGAAATTTTGAAAATCTGAATATGTGAATATTTGAAATTTTGAATTTTTGAAAATATCTATATGTGAAAATTTAAAATTTTAACAATATGAGTATGTAAATTTTTGAAAATATGAATATGTGAAAATTTTAAATTTAAAAATATTAATATGTGGAAATTTAAAATTTTTTAAATATGAATATGTGATAATTTAAAATTTTTAAAATATAAATATGTGAAAATTTCAAATTGTGAATTTTTGAAAATATAAATATGTGAAAATTTAAAATTTTTAATTTTTTTAAACTATGAATAAGTGAAAATTTGAAAATATGAGTATGTAAAAATTTAAAATTTGAAAAATATGAGTATGTAAAAATTTGAATTTTTGAAAATATGAATACGTGAGAATTTTAAATTTTGAAAATATTAATATGTGAAAATTTTAAATTTTGAATTTTTGAAAATATGATTATATGAAAATTTGAAATTTTAAAATATGAGTATGTAAGAATTTGAAATTTTGAAAATATGAATATGTGAAAATTTGAAATTTTGAAAATATGAGTATGTAAAAATTTAAAATTTGAAAAATATGAGTATGTGAAAATTTGAGTTTTTGAAAATATGAATACGTGAGAATTTGAAAATATTAATATGTGAAAATTTTAAATTTTGAATTTTTGAAAATATGATTATATGAAATTTTGAAATTTTAAAAATATGAGTATGTAAAAATTTTAAATTTTGAAAATATGAATATGTGAAAATTTGAAATTTTGAAAATATGAATACGTGAAAATTTGAAATTTTGTAAATATGAATATGTGAAAATTTAAAATTGTAAATTTTTAAAAATATAATATGTAAAAATTTTAAATTTCAAAAAGATGAGTATGTGAAAATTATAAATTTTGAAAATCTGAATATTTGAAATTTTGAATTTTTGAAAATATCTATATGTGGAAATTTAAAATTTTAACAATATTATTAAAACGAGAACACGTTGCTTTCAATTCAAGGGAGTTTATTAAACTGGATAATACGAATGAGAGAAATAAAAAGTACAATGAAATTCAATAAATGTCATTTGTCTGCTCATTGAATGTTGATTGATGAGAGTATGAAATATGCAGGGTTGTAGTTGAACGGCTTCGTAGCTCCAACACCTCCCCGCGAAGTAGAGATACTACAAGCTGTGCTGATCCGGAGACATTAAACCCAAGTTTGATGAACAGTTGTGATGTTTGAGTTTGCTTAGTCCCTTCGTTAGCATATCAGCTGGCATTTTGTCTGTAGATAAATATTCAAGACTAATTTTGTTGTTACGGAGACTGTCGCGTACGAAATGGTGACGAATATCAATATGTTTGGTACGCGAACTGTAGCCAAAGTTTTTGATAAGTTTTTGTGCGCTTTGGCTATCGTTGAAAAGAGTAACGCCTTCAGATTTTATGCCAATTTCGCATAGTATACCTTGGATGTAAAGGGCTTCTTTAGTTGCCTCGGCTATAGCGATGTATTCCGCTTCGGTGCTGGAAAGCGAAACGGTTCGTTGTTTACGTGCCTCCCAACTTATTGCGGCACCTCCTAATATAAAAGCATAGCCAGAATATGATCGCCGATCTGCAACATTTGAACCCCAATCCGCATCAACGACTCCATATAATTTCGTTTTGGTTTTCTTAAATAAGAGCCCGTAATCAATTGTTCCTCTTATATATCGTAAAATTCGCTTAGCCGATTTCCAGTGCTCTTCGTTGTAATTTGAATTAAATTGGCTCATATAGTTGACGGCGTAAGCAATATCGGGACGCGTTGTGACTGCCAGGTACATTAATGCTCCTATTAATCGCTGATAAGGATATCTGGACATAGATTTTTCATCTTTTATCGAAGGTTTAGTTAATTTGCAGTTTGATTCGATAGGAGTCGATGCTGGTTTGCAATCTGTCATACCAAAGCGGTCCAGTACTAATTCCGCATAGTTGCGCTGCGATAGAAAAACTTCACTTGATTTCAGTTTTTGGAGAAAATCAATACCCAAACATCGTTTAACTGGACCGATATCTTTCATATCAAACGATTGAAATAACGATGTCTTGATTATTTTCAGCCATTCTGGTTCATTTGAAGCAAGTAGTAAGTCATCAACGTATATAGAAATTAACATAATTTTGTCACCTTCCTTCTTCGAAAACAGGCAGGGGTCTTGTTTAGTTGGTTTCAAACCCAATTGAAGTAATTTCGTTGTTAATCTGAAGTACCACATCAAGCCAGATTGGCGCAGGCCATACAATGCCTTCTTCAACAAGCATACGGGATTTTTGATATTGTTCATTGCCTGCAACCATCCTTCAGCTGTCTCTACGACGTTTTGACTGTGAATTCTGGTGTTGTTAGATCCCATCGGCTTTCTTGATTTTATTTTATTCAATATAGACTCCAGCTGATCCGGTATTTGCATATACACGCTTTCTTCAAGCTTGCCGTTTAGATATGCCGTGATAACATCCATTTGATGGATCTCCAGATTCAATTCCGCTGCCAATGCTGTAAGTAGTCTAATTGATGAGGAACGAGCTACAGGGGAGTAAGTTTCGTGGAAGTCTTCTCCCGGACGTTGGGCATAGCCTTTTGCTACCAGACGAACCTTCTTCTTTCCAGCCGCTGTTCCATCTTCTTTTGTTCGAAATACTAGTCGGTTACCAATAACTTTTCTCTGATCGGGGCATTCGACGATCTCCCAGGTGTTGTTGCGAATTTGTGCCAAATATTCGTCTTCTGTTGCTGCATTCCAATCCGTTGCGTCTTCCATTTCCATAGCCTCAGTAAACGTCGTCGGATCCGTCTCCATTGTCAGAAACGCCAATTCACATTCTTCATATTCTTCTTCTTCTTCTGACTGAGCTAATGGTTCACCGCTAACATCGTCCTCTTCGCCGTCAGTTTGTTTTGTTAATTGAAATTGTTTCTTAGGCCGTCCGCGTAGACCTAACCGCTGCAGTTTTGGACGTCCTCTGCCGCGTTTATCGCTCTTTTCGTTTTCGGTTAAGATTTCGCGACGTTTCTCACTATTAATAAATGGGCTGTTATTATTAGGTATATCGCTCTTTTCTCTGTTTTCATTGTCTCTTCTTGTTTCGCGACTTTTGTCATCTTCGACAGATGCACTGGTTTTAATGAGAGGTTTTGTATTATTTTTCTCTTCTCTTTGATCTAACTCTTCATTAATTTCACTTTGATATTCTATTTCAATAATGTCATTGTTTTCTAAATCACAAAAGTTTTCATAAGAGTCATTAAAACCGTTTTCATTGACGAATCTTACATCCCGACTAATTATTACGTCTCTTTTTCGCTGAGACCACATACGATACGCTTTTGATTCCGATGAATATCCAACGAAAACGCACTGTTCCGAACGAGAATCAAATTTGCCCTTGGTAGGATTTTTATTTAATACGTAGCCTTTGGAGCCGAATATTTTCATGTGCATGACTGTTGGTTTTTTATTTGTCCAAATTTTGTATGGTATTTCACCATTAGTTTTTGTAACACATCGATTTCGTATGTAACACGCGGTATTTATGGCTTCTGCCCAAAATAATGGAGGTGAACTAGCATGTTTCATCATACATCGTGACATCTCAACGAGGGTTCTATTTTTACGCTCTGCAGTACCGTTTTGTTGAGGCGTGTGAGGTGCTGTCAAGCGACGTTTTATGCCGTGTTTTTCTAGAAACTCATCAAATTCCCGGTTACAGTATTCGCGTCCGTTGTCCGATTGTAGAGCTTTTATTTTTTGACCTGTGAATGTCTCTGCCGCCGCTTTAAATTTCTGAAAGGCTGTGAATACTTCCGACTTTTTCTTTAAAAAATATACTTCGCACCACCGAGATCTGTCATCAATAAATGTGACAAAGTATTTTGCACCTGACATAGATTCGCATCGCATCGGACCGCATACGTCGCTATGGACAACTTCAAGTAAGTCTTTAGATTTGTAGGTTTTGTCTTTGGGGAAACTTGCACGGGTTTGTTTTTGACTTATACAAACTTCACAAGTTGACAGTTTAAGTTCTTGCTTAAATTTTAAGCCGTAAATGTCGTCATTTTTTGCCATGTTTTTAAGGTCTTTTTCATTTAAGTGGCCCATTTTATAATGCCATATATCGAGTTCATTTTTGGTTTCTGCGACATGCGCGGTATTTTCACTGTTTTTCATATAATATAGGTTTCCGATTCTTTCTGCACGCAGGCACACGTTTTTGTTTTGATCGACCACTACCGCATCATTTTTTCGAAATCTCACTTCATAACCATTGTCCGTAATTTTTGAAACTGATAATAAGTTTGTGCGTAAGTCGGACACATAAAGAACGTCCTTTAGTTGTAAATTAGTATTACGGTCACTATCGTTTACTGAAATTTCAACGTTTCCGATACCACTTATTTTTGTAGAATTGTTGTTTGCCAAATTGAGCGTTTGATCCAATGTCGACATCTGTGTAAAATTGTTTATGTTTGCACTCATATGCGAAGTGCAACCGCTGTCTAAACACCACTTTGTATTACCGCCCGGGCACAAAAATACAGATTCTGTTGCTGTGAAACAAACCGTTGGTTTTTTACAGTTCTCTTCAACTTTTTGAGCACTTTGAGAGTTTTTCGATTTTGTTCTGCAATTTTTAGCGAAATGTCCAAATTTCCCGCATTTAAAACAAGTAACGTTTTGTTTCGATTTCGCTTGTTTCGGTTTTGGTTGCTCTCTCTTTGCATATAATGCATTTGACTCATTTCTGTCCTCTTTTGATTTTCGAGACTCGGATTCTTCTAGAATTTTAACACGGAGTATTTCGGGCTTTGGCAATTCGTCACGTGTTTCTAAGGCACACCGAAAAGTCTCGAACGAATCTGGAAGACTGTATAAAAGTAAAATGGCCAAAAGTTCGTCACCGATTGAGACACCGATCTCCTTTAATTTTGCCACAGCATCGAAAAAGTCATTTAGATGTTCACGAACTTTGTCATTTTCACGCATACGCGATAATGCGACCCGTTTCAGCAATATAGCTTTTCGCGCAGGGCCTTTTGATTGATAGGTCGTTTTTAACCTCAACCACACTTGTCTTGCAGTGGTGCATTCTGCAATCAGACCCAATTCTGACGGACTCATCGCAAGCATTATATCAGCAGCAGCTTTTTGATCTTGTTTTTTCCACAAAGTAGCCTCCTCAGGTTCTTCGGGACATTTAACGTCATCGTCGACATATGACCATAAATCATTTTTTATTAAGATAGCACGCATTTGCATCTTCCAGGTATCATAATTTTCCGCGTTTAGCGGGTCAATACGCACGACACCGGTCATACTTTCGACTTAAAATCGCGAAATTTTTTTAATTTATTATTAACTTCTATAAAAGTCACGTTAGAGTTCTTCACTCTATATAAGGTTAGAATTGCCTTTCTGGGCCCATAACCTATTAAAACGAGAACACGATGCTTTCAATTCAAGGGAGTTTATTAAACTGGATAATACGAATGAGAGAAATAAAAAGTACAATGAAATTCAATAAATGTCATTTGTCTGCTCATTGAATGTTGATTGATGAGAGTATGAAATATGCAGGGTTGTAGTTGAACGGCTTCGTAGCTCCAACAAATATGAGTATGTGAATTTTTGAAAATATGAATATGTGAAAATTTTAAATTTAAAAATATTAATATGTGGAAATTTAAAATTTTTTAAATATGAATATGTGATAATTTAAAATTTTGAAAATATAAATATGTGAAAATTTAAAATTTTGAATTTTTTTAATATATGAATAAGTGAAAATTTGAAAATATGGGTATGTAAAAATTTAAAATTTGAAAAATATGAGTATGTGAAAATTTTAATTTTTGAAAATATTAATACGTGAGAATTTGAAAATATTAATATGTGAAAATTTAAAATTTTGAATTGTTGAAAATATGAATATATACAAATTTGAAATTTTTAAAATATGAGTATGTAAAAATTTTAAATTTTAAAAATATGAGTATGTGAGAATTTGAAATTTTGAAAATCTGAATATGTGAAAATTTGTAATTTTGAATTTTTTGAAAATATCAATATGTCAAAATTTGAAATTTTAACAATATGAGTATGTGAATTTTTGAAAATATGAAAATGTGAAAATTTAAAATTTCGTAAATATGTATGTTAAAATTTGAAATTTTGAATTTTTGAAAATATGAATACTTGAAAATTTAAAATTTTGAATATATAAATATGTGAAAATTTAAAATAAGTATGTGAGAAATTGAAAATATGAATATGTAAAATTTTGAATTTTTTAAAATATGAATAAGTGAAATTTTGAAAATATGAGTATGTAAAAATTTTAAATTTGAAAAATATGAGTATGTGAAAATTTGAATTTTTGAAAATATGAATACGTGATAATTTGAAATTTTGAAAATATTTAAATGTGAAAATTTTAAATTTTGAATTTTTGAAAATATGAGTATGTAAAAATTTGAAATTTTGAAAATATTAATATGTGAAAATTTTAAATTTAGAAAATATGAAAATTTGAAAATATGAGTATGTAAAAATTTAAAATTTGAAAAATATGAGTATGTGAAAACTTGAATTTTTGAAAATATGAATACGTGAGAATTTGAAATTTTGAAAATATTAATATGTGAAAATTTTAAATTTTGAATTTTTGAAAATGTGATTATATGAAAATTTGAAATTTTGAAAATATGAGTATGTAAAAATTTGAAATTTTGAAAATATGAATATGTGAAAATTTGAAAATATGAATACTTGAAATTTTGTAAATATGAATATGTGAAAATTTTAAATTTTGAATGTTTATATGAATATGTGATAATTTAAAATTTTGAAAATATTAATATGTGAAAATTTTAAATTTTGAATTTTTGAAAATATGATTATATGAAAATTTGAAATTTTGAAAATATGAGTATGTAAAAATTTGAAATTTTGAAAATATGAATATGTGAAAATTTGAAATTTAGAAAATACGAAAATTTGAAATTTTGAAAATATGAGTATGTAAAAATTTAAAATTTGAAAAATATGAGTATGTGAAAACTTGAATTTTTGAAAATATGAATACGTGAAAATTTGAAATTTTGTAAATATGAATATGGGAAAATTTAAAATTTTGAATGTTTATATGAATATGTGATAATTTAAAATTTTGAAAATATTATTATGTGAAAATTTAAAATTGTGAAATTTTGAAAATATGAATACGTGAAAATTTGAAATTTAGAAAATATGAATATGTGAAAATTTGAAATTTTGAAAATATGAGTATGTTAAAATTTTAAATTTCGAAAATATGAGTATGTGAGAATTTTAAATTTTGAAAATATTAATATGTGAAAATTTAAAATTTTAAATCTTTGAAAATATGAATATGTGAAAATTTGAAAATATGAGTATGTAAAAATTTTAAATTTTAAAAATATGAGTATGTGAGCATGTTAAATTTTGAAAATATGAATATGTGAAAATTTGAATTTTTGTAAATATCAATATGTGAAAATTTGAAATTTTAACAATATGAGTATGTGAATTTTTGATAATATGAATATGTGAAAATTTTAAATTTAAAAATATTACTATGTGGAAATTTAAAATTTCATAAATATGAATGTGAAAATTTGAATTTTTGAAAATATAAATATGTGAAAATTTTAAATTGTGAATTTGGAAAAATTTGAAATATGAAAAATATGAATAATATATAATATGAAAATATGAATATATAAAAATTTAAAATTTTTAATTTTTGAAAATATGTATATGTGAAAATTTGAAATTTGGAAAATATAAGTATGTGAGAATTTGAAATTTTTAAAATATGAATATGTAAAAATTTGAATTTTTGAAAATAATAATACGTGTGAATTTGAAAATATTAATATGTGAAAATTTAAAATTTTGAAAATATGAATATGTGAAAATTTGAAATTTTTGAAAATATGAAAATTGTGAATAGTGAAAATATGAATATGTGAAAATTTGAAATTTAGAAAATATGAAAATTTGAAATTTTGAAAATATGAGTATGTAAAAATTTGAAATTTCGAAAATATGAGTATGTGAGAATTTGAATTTTTGAAAATCTGAATATGTTAAAATTTGAATTTTTGAAAATATCAATATGTGAAAATTTTAAATTTTAACAATATGAGTATGTGAATTTTTGAAAATATGAATATGTGAAAATTTAAAATTTCGTAAATATGTATGTTAAAATTTGAAATTTTGAATTTTTGAAAATATGAATACCTGAAAATTTAAAATTTTGAATATATAAATATTTGAAAATTTAAAATTGTGAATTTTTGAAAATATGAATTTGGAAAAATTTGAAATATGGAAAATATGAAAATTTAAAATTTTTAATTTTTGAAAATATTAATATTTGTGAAAATTTGAAATTGGGAAAATATAAGTATGTGAGAAATTGAAAATATGAATATGTAAAAATTTGAATTTTTGAAAATATTAATACGTGAGAATTTGAAAATATTAATATGTGAAAATTTATAATTTTGAATTGTTGAAAATATGAATATATACAAATTTGAAATTTTTAAAATATGAGTATGTAAAAATTTTAAATTTTAAAAATATGAGTATGTGAGAATTTGAAATTTTGAAAATCTGAATATGTGAAAATTTGTAATTTTGAATTTTTTGAAAATATCAATATGTCAAAATTTGAAATTTTAACAATATGAGTATGTGAATTTTTGAAATTATGAATATGTGAAAATTTTAAATTTCAAATTTAATATATGAAAATTTATAATTTTGTAAATATGAATATGTAAAAATTTGAAATTTTGTATTTTTGAAAATGTGAATAAGTGAACATTTTAAATTTTGAAAATATGAGTATGTAAAAATTTTAAATTTTAAAAATATGAGTATGTGAGAATTTGAAATTTTGAAAATCTGAATATTTGAAATTTTGAATTTTTGAAAATATCTATATGTGAAAATTTAAAATTTTAACAATATGAGTATGTGAATTTTTGAAAATATGAATATGTGAAAATTTTAAATTTAAAAATATTAATATGTGGAAATTTAAAATTTTTTAAATATGAATATGTGATAATTTAAAAATTTGAAAATATAAATATGTGAAAATTTCAAATTTTGAATTTTTGAAAATGTGATTATATGAAAATTTGAAATTTTGAAAATATGAGTATGTAAAAATTTGAATTTTTGAAAATATAAATATGCGAAAATTTAAAGTTTTGAATTTTTTAAAATATGAATAAGTGAAATTTTGAAAATATGAGTATGTAAAAATTTTAAATTTGAAAAATATGAGTATGTGAAAATTTGAATTTTTGAAAATATGAATACGTGAGAATTTGAAATTTTGAAAATATTAATATGTGAAAATTTTAAATTTTGAATTTTTGAAAATATGAGTATGTAAAAATTTGAAATTTTGAAAATATGAATATGTGAAAATTTTAAATTTAGAAAATATGAAAATTTGAAATTTTGAAAATATGAGTATGTAAAAATTTAAAATTTGAAAAATATGAGTATGTGAAAATTTGAATTTTTGAAAATATGAATACGTGAGAATTTGAAATTTTGAAAATATTAATATGTGAAAATTTTAAATTTTTAATTTTTGAAAATGTGATTATATGAAAATTTGAAATTTTGAAAATATGAGTATGTAAAAATTTGAAATTTTGAAAATATGAATATGTGAAAATTTGAAATTTTGAAAATATGAATACTTGAAAATTTTAAATTTTGTAAATATGAATATGTGAAAATTTTAAATTTTGAATGTTTATATGAATATGTGATAATTTAAAATTTTGAAAATATTAATATGTGAAAATTTTAAATTTTGAATTTTTGAAAATATGATTATATGAAAATTTGAAATTTTGAAAATATGAGTATGTAAAAATTTGAAATTTTGAAAATATGAATATGTGAAAATTTGAAATTTAGAAAATACGAAAATTTGAAATTTTGAAAATATGAGTATGTAAAAATTTAAAATTTGAAAAATATGAGTATGTGAAAACTTGAATTTTTGAAAATATGAATACGTGAAAATTTGAAATTTTGTAAATATGAATATGTGAAAATTTAAAATTTTGAATGTTTATATGAATATGTGATAATTTAAAATTTTGAAAATATTATTATGTGAAAATTTAAAATTGTGAAATTTTGAAAATATGAATACGTGAAAATTTGAAATTTAGAAAATATGAATATGTGAAAATTTGAAATTTTGAAAATATGAGTATGTTAAAATTTTAAATTTCGAAAATATGAGTATGTGAGAATTTTAAATTTTGAAAATAATAATATGTGAAAATTTAAAATTTTAAATCTTTGAAAATATGAATATGTGAAAATTTGAAAATATGAGTATGTAAAAATTTGAAATTTATAAAATATGAGCATGTGAGCATGTTAAATTTTGAAAATATGAATATGTGAAAATTTGAATTTTTGAAAATATGAATACGTGAGAATTTGAAATTTTGAAAATATTAATATGTGAAAATTTTAAATTTTGAATTTTTGAAAATATGAGTATGTAAAAATTTGAAATTTTGAAAATATGAATATGTGAAAATTTGAAATTTAGAAAATACGAAAATTTGAAATTTTGAAAATATGAGTATGTAAAAATTTAAAATTTGAAAAATATGAGTATGTGAAAACTTGAATTTTTGAAAATATGAATACGTGAAAATTTGAAATTTTGTAAATATGAATATGTGAAAATTTAAAATTTTGAATGTTTATATGAATATGTGATAATTTAAAATTTTGAAAATATTATTATGTGAAAATTTAAAATTGTGAAATTTTGAAAATATGAATACGTGAAAATTTGAAATTTAGAAAATATGAATATGTGAAAATTTGAAATTTTGAAAATATGAGTATGTTAAAATTTTAAATTTCGAAAATATGAGTATGTGAGAATTTTAAATTTTGAAAATATTAATATGTGAAAATTTAAAATTTTAAATCTTTGAAAATATGAATATGTGAAAATTTGAAAATATGAGCATGTAAAAATTTGAAATTATAAAAATATGAGTATGTGAGCATGTTAAATTTTGAAAATATGAATATGTGAAAATTTGAATTTTTGAAAATATCAATATGTGAAAATTTGAAATTTTAACAATACACAGTGGGGAAAAAAAAGTTTTTTTGGACATTTGAAATTTTAGGCCGCAATTCTTGACCGATTTTCAAAATTCTTTTTTTGTATTATTGGAAACAAAATTGTGCACAGAATGTACGTTTTTTTTATTCCGAACACCTTACCGTTATTTTTTTAAAATTTATCAAAGTCGATGCAAAAATAATTTTTGACTTTAATGTCATATATTATTTGGACTACGTGTCCTAAAAATTACAAACTGACCTCAATTAATGTGGACATATGTTACGAATAAAACTCAGTAAACAAATAAGACAAAAATTTTATTTTGGCTCAACTGCAAGTAAATATTTGCAGGCACTATTTTCACACTTTAACTCGGTGTCCTGCTCATAATTATCGTCCGATTAGAACAAAACCTAACATATTGCCTGCAAAAGTTTTAAGAAAGTCGTCTGTAAAAAATAAGCCAAATCGGTGAAGGTCGCCATGCAATTTGTTTGCATATGTATCAAAATAATGCAGTTTTAAACTTCTGATAAAATAAAATTTTGTGTTTACAATTAGGCTAAGTGGTGTGCTTTTCATTTAAAAAGACCAATAGCTTAATATGTTACATCATCTGTCAAAATAAGGAAGTTTGTGAAACGCTTAAAAACTTTTTAAATTTCAATACTAAAATTAACCCAAAAATCGATATATTTCCTGAAGAAATTGGAAAAATTTTAGCTACACTCTCTGATTTTCATTTATGTATCAAAATATCATAAGGCATACATAATTAAGCCTACTAATACAAATGAAATGTTTATGTTGCGATTTTTAGCCTTATATATTGTAAATATATTTGAATTTTGTATATGCGTTTAACAAATTTCCTTATATTGACAGATGATGTAACGTATTATGGTATTGGTTTTTTTAAGTGGAAAGCACACCACTTAGCCTACTTGCAAACACAAAATTTTATTTTATTGGAATTTTAAAACTGAATTATTTTGGTACATTTGCAAAAAAATAGCATGGCGACCTTCACCGATTTGGCTTATTTTTCACAGACGACTTTCTTAAAACTTGTCCAGGCTATATGTTAGGTTTAGTTCTAATCGGACAATAATTATGAGGAGAACACCGAGTTAAAGTGTGAAAATAGTGCCTCCATAAATTTACTTGCAGTTGAGCCAAAAAAAAATGTTTGTCTTATTTTTTCATTGAGTTTAATTCGTAACATATGTTCACATTAATTGAAGTCAGTTCGTAATTTTTAGGACACGTAGTCCAAAAGATATTTGACATTAAAGTCAAAAATTATTTTTGCATCGACTTTGATATATTTTAAAAAAACAACGGTAAGGAATTCAGAATAAAAAAAACGTACATTCTGTGCACAATTTTGTTTCCAATAATACAAAAAAAGAATTTTGAAAATCGGTCAAGAATTGCGGCCTAAAATTTCAAATGCCCAAAAAAATTTTTTTTTCCCCACTGTGCAATATGAGTATGTGAATTTTTGATAATATGAATATGTGAAAATTTTAAATTTAAAAATATTACTATGTGGAAATTTAAAATTTCATAAATATGAATGTGATAATTTGAATTTTTGAAAATATAAATATGTGAAAATTTTAAATTGTGAATTTGGAAAAATGTGAAATATGAAAAATATGAATAATATATAATATGAAAATATAAAAATTTAAAATTTTTAATTTTTGAAAATATGTATATGTGAAAATTTGAAATTTGGAAAATATAAGTATGTGAGAATTTGAAATTTTGAAAATATGAATATGTAAAAATTTGAATTTTTGAAAATAATAATACGTGTGAATTTGAAAATATTAATATGTGAAAATTTAAAATTTTGAAAATATGAATATGTGAAAATTTGAAATTTTTGAAAATATGAATATGTGAAAATTTTGAATTTGTGAAAATATGAAAATTGTGAATAGTGAAAATATGAATATGTGAAAATTTGAAATTTAGAAAATATGAAAATTTGAAATTTTGAAAATATGAGTATGTAAAAATTTGAAATTTTGAAAATATGAGTATGTGAGAATTTGAATTTTTAAAAATCTGAATATGTTAAAATTTGAATTTTTGAAAATATCAATATGTGAAAATTTGAAATTTTAACAATATGAGTATGTGAATTTTTGAAAATATGAATATGTGAAAATTTAAAATGTCGTAAATATGAAAATTTAAAATTTTTAATTTTTGAAAATATTAATATTTGTGAAAATTTGAAATTGGGAAAATATAAGTATGTGAGAAATTGAAAATATGAATATGTAAAAATTTGAATTTTTGAAAATATTAATACGTGAGAATTTGAAAATATTAATATGTGAAAATTTAAAATTTTGAATTGTTGAAAATATGAATATATACAAATTTGAAATTTTTAAAATATGAGTATGTAAAAATTTTAAATTTTAAAAATATTAGTATGTGAGAATTTGAAATTTTGAAAATCTGAATATGTGAAAATTTGTAATTTTGAATTTTTTGAAAATATCAATATGTCAAAATTTGAAATTTTAACAATATGAGTATGTGAATTTTTGAAATTATGAATATGTGAAAATTTTAAATTTCAAATTTAATATATGAAAATTTATAATTTGTAAATATGAATATGTAAAAATTTGAAATTTTGTATTTTTGAAAATGTGAATAAGTGAACATTTTAAATTTTGAAAATATGAGTATGTAAAAATTTTAAATTTTAAAAATATGAGTATGTGAGAATTTGAAATTTTGAAAATCTGAATATTTGAAATTTTGAATTTTTGAAAATATCTATATGTGAAAATTTAAAATTTTAACAATATAATTATGTGAATTTTTGAAAATATGAATATGTGAAAATTTTAAATTTAAAAATATTAATATGTGGAAATTTAAAATATTTTAAATATGAATATGTGATAATTTAAAAATTTTAAAATATAAATATGTGAAAATTTCAAATTTTGAATTTTTGAAAATGTGATTATATGAAAATTTGAAATTTTGAAAATATGAGTATGTAAAAATTTGAATTTTTAAAAATATAAATATGCGAAAATTTAAAATTTTGAATTTTTTAAAATATGAATAAGTGAAAATTTGAAAATATGAGTATGTAAAAACTTAAAATTTGAAAAATATGAGTATGTGAAAATTTGAATTTTTGAAAATATGAATACGTGAGAATTTGAAATTTTGAAAATATTAATATGTGAAAATTTTAAATTTTGAATTTTTGAAAATATGAGTATGTAAAAATTTGAAATTTTGAAAATATGAATATGTGAAAATTTGCAATTTAGAAAATATGAAAATTTGAAATTTTGAAAATATGAGTATGTAAAAATTTAAAATTTGAAAAATATGAGTATGTGAAAATTTGAATTTTTGAAAATATGAATACGTGAATATTTGAAATTTTGAATTTTTGAAAATATCTATATGTGAAAATTTAAAATTTTAACAATATGAGTATGTGAATTTTTGAAAATATGAATATGTGAAAATTTTAAATTTAAAAATATTAATATGTGGAAATTTAAAATTTTTTAAATATGAATATGTGATAATTTAAAATTTTGAAAATATAAATATGTGAAAATTTCAAATTTTGAATTTTTGAAAATGTGATTATATGAAAATTTGAAATTTTGAAAATATGAGTATGTAAAAATTTGAATTTTTGAAAATATAAATATGCGAAAATTTAAAATTTTGAATTTTTTAAAATATGAATAAGTGAAAATTTGAAAATATGAGTATGTAAAAACTTAAAATTTGAAAAATATGAGTATGTGAGAATTTGAAATTTTGAAAATATAATATGTAAAAATTTTAAATTTCAAAAATATGAGTATGTGAAAATTTAAAATTTTGAAAATCTGAATATGTGAATATTTGAAATTTTGAATTTTTGAAAATATCTATATGTGAAAATTTAAAATTTTAACAATATGAGTATGTGAATTTTTGAAAATATGAATATGTGAAAATTTTAAATTTAAAAATATTAATATGTGGAAATTTAAAATTTTTTAAATATGAATATGTGATAATTTAAAATTTTGAAAATATAAATATGTGAAAATATAAAATTGTGAATTTTTGAAAATATAAATATGTGAAAATTTAAAATTTTGAATTTTTTTAAAATATGAATTAGTGAAAATTTGAAAATATGAGTATGTAAAAATTTAAAATTTGAAAAATATGAGTATGTGAAAATTTGAATTTTTGAAAATATGAATACGTGAGAATTTGAAAGTTTGAAAATATTAATATGTGAAAATTTTTAATTTTGAATTTTTGAAAATATGATTAAATTAAAATTTGAAAATATGAGTATGTAAAAATTTGAAATTTCGAAAATATGAGTATGTGAGAATTAGAAATTTTGAAAATATTAATATGCGAAAATTTAAAATTTTTGAAAATTTGAAAAGATGAGTATGTAAAAATTTGAAATTTTAAAAATATGATTAAGTGAGAATGATAAATTTTGAAAATCTGAATATGTTAAAATTTGAATTTTTGAAAATATCAATATGTGAAAATTTGAAATTTTAACAATATGAGTATGTGAATTTTTGAAAATATGAATATGTGAAAATTTGAAATTTAAAAATATTAATATGTGGAAATTTAAAATTTCGTAAATATGAATGTGAAAATTTGAAATTTTGAATTTTTGAAAATATGAATTTGGAAAAATTTGAAATATGGAAAATATGTAAATTTTAAATTTTTAATTTTTGAAAATATTAATATATGTGAAAATTTAAAATTGGGAAAATATAAGTATGTGAGAATTTGAAATTTTTAAAAATATGAATATGTAAAAATTTGAATTTTTGAAAATATTAATACGTGAGAATTTGAAAATATTAATATGTGAAAATTTAAAATTTTTAATTTTTGAATTGGTGCGCTGGGCTTGCAACCCGCCACTGACGTATAACCGATTGCAATGAAAAGAAGTAAGAAAAGAATAAAATGGACCCCCCAAAATGTTGACGACCACCGCAAACGAATTAAGGACCATGATTTAAGGATATGCACCTGGAATGTTAGAACACTGTATAGACCAGGTGCCTCTATCCAACTGGCGGAAGTCCTCGAAGAATACAAGGCTGACATAACCGCTTTACAGGAAATCCGGTGGACGGGACACGGGTGCTCGCGCATGAAGACGTGCGACATCTACTATAGTGGCCATGCGGACAAGCACGAATTTGGATGTGGATTTGTGGTTGGCAAGAGACTGCGACACCTAGTCTCAAGGTTCAACCCGGTGTGTGAACGTATAGCCACCATAAGAGTCAAAACAAAGTTTTTCCACATAACACTTATATGTGCCCATGCTCCGACAGAAGAGAAAAGCGATGAGGACAAAGACGAGTTCTACGAGAGCCTAGAAAATGTATATGACCGTAGCCCGAGCCATGACATTAAAATTGTACTAGGCGATTTTAATGCTAAAATAGGCAGGGAAACCGCATTTGAGCCTACCATCGGAAAATTCAGTCTGCACACCGAAACGTCGAACAATGGCATCAGACTGATTGATTTCTCTGCGGCAAGAAATATGGTAGTTTGCAGCACTAGATTTGACCATAAAAATATTCATAAGGCAACATGGTTATCTCCAGATCAATTGACGAGGAATCAGATTGATCATGTGGTAGTCGATGGAAGGCACGCATCGAGTGTTCTGGACGTACGAGTGATTAGGGGTGCGAACATTGACTCCGATCACTTCCTTACCGCAGTTAAGGTACGCACAAGGCTAAGCATGGCGAAAAACGTACGTAACCAGGCACAACGAAAGCTGGACATCGGTAAACTGCGGACCACAGAGGTAGCAAACGCCTACTCCAACCACCTAACTCAACTGCTGCGGAATGCTCCAACCCCTGACAATATAACCTCGCAGTGGCAATATATAGCCGACTCCTTAGAACGGGCTGCGAGAAGCGTACTTGGGTACTCAAAGCCGTCTCAAGAAGATGCCTGGTACGATGATGAATGTCGCAATGCCACGAGAGAGACGGTTGCTGCATACAGGGCGAAACTGCAGCCAATGGCAACGCGAGCTGTTCGTGAACGGCACAGGGAGAAGAGACGACAGGCAACGCGTCTTTTTAGAAGAAAAAAGAAGGAGCTGAAGAAGAGGCAGGACGAGTGCACTGAGTTGCTCCGAAGTAGAGGGGAAGCCCGAAAATTCTACAAGAGAGTGAAAGCGAGAATGCGTGGAACAGGGTTGCCCTCCTGCAAGGACAGCGATGGTCAGCTAGTGACGGACCCGGATAACGTTCTGAAGATATGGAGAGATCACTTTAGAAATTTACTGGATACTGACACCACTCCAGAAGACCCCGCTCCAATCCATGACGATGGTATTAACTGTCCACCTCCGAGCCAGAGCGAGATACGTATGGCCATCTCCCGCCTTAAAAACAACAAAGCTGCTGGAGCCGATGGTCTCCCTGCTGAATTGTTTAAGGCTGGCGGGGAGGAGCTGATTAGGAGCATGCATCAGCTCATGGAGAACATCTGGCAAGAGGAGAGCATGCCCGGGGATTGGAGTCTCAGTCTGTTATGTCCCATATACAAGAAAGGAGATCGTAGTGAATGTAAGAACTACCGTGGAATAAGCCTATTACCAATTGCGTACAAGGTCCTTTCAAGCATATTGTGTGAACGTCTAAAGCCAATTGTAGAAAAACTAATTGGACCATATCAGTGCGGCTTTAGACCTGGCAAATCTACGACGGATCAAATATTCACCTTACGACAAATCCTGGAAAAAACCCATGAAAAGCAGATCGACACCTACCACCTCTTTGTCGACTACAAAGCTGCCTTCGACTCTCCGATAAGGAATAGGCTTTATGAGGCCATGTCTGAGTTTGGTATTCCTGCAAAGCTGATTCGACTTTGCAAATGTACCTTAGACAACACCAAATCCTCGGTTAAGATTGGTAAGGATCAGTCTGAACCATTCAACACGGAAAGAGGTCTCAGGCAGGGCGATAGCCTGTCCTGTACACTATTTAACATAGTTATGGAGAAGGTGATGAGAAAGGCTGGTATAAACATGTCTGGCACCATATTCCACAAAAGCCACATGCCACTAGCCTACGCCGATGATATAGATATCATTGGCCGAAATCTGCGGGATGTTACTGCAGTTTTCTCATCGCTAGAAAAGGAGTCAGCAAAAATGGGTTTAGCGGTCAACGAGGACAAAACAAAAATAATGATTTCGACGAACAAAGAGTCCTCTCGATGGGGACGCACCGTGAACGTTGACAATTATTGTTTTGAGGTAGTCGACGAATTTACCTACCTCGGATCTTCCGTCAACAAGATGAATAATGTCAGCCAAGAAATTAAACGGAGAATAGTGCTAGCCAATAGATGTTTCTACGGACTTCGGCAGCACTTTAGTAACACCACCTTCTCTCGGAATACTAAGAAACAGCTGTACCAGGTGCTTATCTTACCTGTTCTGTTGTATGGTGCCGAATCATGGGTGCTTACTACAACGGACATACAAAACCTGGGAGTATTCGAGAGAAAAGTACTCCGAAAAATATATGGACCTATCTGTGTCGAAGGCCAGTTTCGCCATCGGATGAACCATGAGCTGTATGAGCTTTACCACGACATCGACGTAGCTAAAAGAGTCAGAATCCAACGACTTCGATGGCTGGGACATGTTGCCAGGATGGATGTAAATGCTCCAGCGAGAAAGGTGTTTGAAGGCGAACCTGAAGGACGGCGCAGAGCAGGGAGACCCAAACTCCGTTGGAAGGACCAAGTGGTAGGCGATGTGCCATCATCTGGTAGGACTAACTGGAGAACACACGCAGAAGACCGAAGCGTGTGGAATTCTTTATTACTTCAGGCCTCAAATTTATGAACTACGTTTCGTAAATTGTAATTGGCCACTTAAGTAAGTAAGTAAGTAATTTTTGAAAATAATAATATATACAAATTTGAAATTTTTAAAATATGAGTATGTAAAAAATTTAAATTTTAAAAATATGAGTATGTGAGAATTTGAAATTTTGAAAATCTGAATATGTGAAAATTTGTAATTTTGAATTTTTTGCAAATATCAATATGTGAAAATTTGAAATTTTAACAATATGAGTATGTGAATTTTTGAAATTATGAATATGTGAAAATTTTAAATTTCAAATTTAATATATGAAAATTTATAATTTTGTAAATATGAATATGTAAAAATTTGAAATTTTGTTTTTTTGAAAATGTGAATAAGTGAACATTTTAAATTTTGAAAATATGAGTATGTAAAAATTTTAAATTTTAAAAATATGAGTATGTGAGAATTTGAAATTTTGAAAATATGAATATGTGAAAATTTTAAATTTTGAATGTTTATATGAATATGTGATAATTTAAAATTTTGAAAATATTAATATGTGAAAATTTTAAATTTTTGAAAATGTAATTATATGAATATTTTAAATTTTGAAAATATGAGTATGTAAAAATTTTAAATTTTGAAAATATGAATATGTGAAAATTTTAAATTTAGAAAATATGAAAATTTGAAATTTTGAAAATATAAGTGTGTAAAAATTTAAAATTTGAAAAATATGAGTATGTGAAAATTTGAATTTTTGAAAATATGAATACGTGAAAATTTAAAATTTGTAAATATGAATATGTGAAAATTTTAAATTTTGAATGTTTATATGAATATGTGATAATTTAAAATTTTGAAAATATTAATATGTGAAAATTTAAAATTGTGAAATTTTGAAAATATGAATACGTGAAAATTTGAAATTTAGAAAATATGAATATGTGAAAATTTGAAATTTTGAAAATATGAGTATGTTAAAATTTGAAATTTCGAAAATATGAGTATGTGAGAATTTTAAATTTTGAAAATATTAATATGTGAAAATTTAAAATTTTAAATCTTTGAAAATATGAATATATAAAAATTTGAAAATATGAGTATGTAAAAATATGAGTATGTGAGAATTTGAAATTTTGAAAATCTGAATATGTGAAAATTTTAATTTTTGAAATATCAATATGTGAAAATTTAACAATATGACTATGTGAATTTTTGAAAATATGAATATGTGAAAATTTTAAATTTAAAAAGATTAATATGTGAAAATTTGAAATTTTTGAAAATATGAATATGTAAAAATTTAAAATTTTGAATTTTTGAGAATATTAATATGTGGAAATTAAAAATTTTGTAAATTTGAATATGTGAAAATTTGAAATTTTGCATTTTTGAAAACATGAATATGTGATAATTTAAAATTTTTAAAATATAAATATGTGAAAATTTAAAATTTTGAATTTTTGAAAATATGAATATGGAAAAATTTGAAATTTTAAAAATATGAAAATATATGAATATATGAAAATGTAAAATTTTTAATTTTTGAAAATATGAATATGTGAAAATTTAAAATTTTGAATTTTTGAAAATATTAATATGTGGAAATTTAAAATTTTGTAAATATGATTATGTGAAAATTTGAAATTTTGAATTTTTGAAAATATGAATATGTAAAAATTTAAAATTTTGAATTTTTGAAAATATTAATATGTGGAAATTTAAAATTTTGTAAATATGATTATGTGAAAATTTGACATTTTGCATTTTTGAAAATATGAATATGTGATAATTTAAAATTTTGAAAATATAAATATGTGAAAATTTAAAATTGTGAATTTTTGAAAATATGAATAATATATAATATGAAAATATGAATATATGAAAATGTAAAATTTTTAATTTTTGAAAATATGTGAAAATTTTTAATTTTTGAAAATTTTAATATGTGGAAATTTAAAATTTTGTAAATATGAATATGTGAAAATTTAAAATTTTAAATATTAATATGTGGAAATTTAAAATTTTGTAAATATGATTATGTGAAAATTTTAAATTTTTGAAAATATGAATATGGAAAAATTTTAAATTTTAAAAATATTAATAATATATAATATGAAACTATGAATATATGAAAATGTAAAATTTTTAATTTTGAAAATTACGAATATGTGAAAATTTAAAATTTTTAATTTTTGAAAATATTAATATGTGGAAATTTAAAATTTTGTAAATATGAATATGTGAAAATTTTAAATTTTGAATTTTTGAAAATATGAATATGTGAAAATTTAAAACTTTTAAAATATTAATATGTGGAAATTTAAAATTTTGCAAATATGAATATGTGAAAATTTGAAATTTTAAATTTTTGAAAATAAGAATATGTAAAAATTTAAAATTTTTAATTTTTGAAAATATTAATATGTGGAAATTTAAAATTTTGTAAATTTGAATATGTGAGAATTTGAAATTTTGCATTTTTGAAAATATGAATATGTGATAATTAAAATTTTGAAAATATAAATATATGAAAATTTAAAATTTTGAATTTTTTGAAAATATGAATATGAAAAATTTTAAATTTTGAAAATATGAATAATATCGTCCCCTTAATATAACAACAGTGTATGTGCTCATACACTGTTATTTTTTTATTGCAGATTTAGGATCTCCATCAATGATTCTATGCCTGGTCAAAATTTCTTCAAAATCTACTTCCACAAAGTGCGTCAAAAGGTCACTGGAAAAAATAGTGTATAATTTCTTCTTCAAAAATTTCATAGACATTCGATTTGACGAAAACTTTAAACTCGATTTTCTCAAAATACCAAAAAAATTATACACTATTGTTTTATTAAGGGGACGATATATAATATGAAAATATGAATATATGAAAATGTAAAATTTTTAATTTTTGAAAATTATAATATGTGGAAATTAAAAATATTGTAAATATGAATATGTGAAAATTTGAAATTTTGAATTTTTGAAAATATTAATATGTGAAAATTTAAAATTTTGTAAATATGAATATGTGAATATGTGAAAATTTAAAATTGTGAATTTTTGAAAATATGAATATGGAAAATTTGAAAATATGAATAATATATAATATGAAAATATGAATATATGAAAATGTAAAATTTTTAATATTTGAAAATATTATTATGTGGAAATTTAAAATTTTGAAAATATAAATATGTGAAAATTTAAAATTGTGAATTTTTGAAAATATGAATGTGGAAAAATTTGAAATTTTGAAAATATGAATAATATATAATATGAAAATATGAATATATAAAAAATGTAAAATTTTTAATTTTTGAAAATATGAATATGTGAAAATTTAAACCTTTTAATTTTTGAAAATATTAATATGTGGAAATTTAAAATTTTGTAAATATGAATATGTGAAAATTTTAAATTTTGAATTTTTGAAAATATTAATATGTGAAAATTTAAAATTTTGTAAATATGAATATGTGAATATGTGAAAATTTAAAATTGTGAATTTTTGAAAATATGAATATGGAAAATTTGAAAATATGAATAATATATAATATGAAAATATGAATATATGAAATGTAAAATTTTTAATTTTGAAAATACGAATATGTGAAAATTTAAAATTTTGAATTTTTTAAAATATTAATATGTGAAAATTTAAAATTTTGTAAATATGAATATGTGAATATGTGAAAATTTAAAATTGTGAATTTTTGAAAATATGAATATGGAAAATTTGAAAATATGAATAACATATAATATGAAATATGAATATATGAAAATGTAAAATTTTTAATTTTGAAAATACGAATATGTGAAAATTTAAAATTTTGAATTTTTGAAAATATTAATATGTGAAAATTTAAAATTTTGTAAATATGAATATGTGAATATGTGAAAATTTAAAATTGTGAATTTTGAAATATGAATATTGGAAATTTGAAAATATGAATAATATATAATATGAAAATATGAATATATGAAAATGTAAAATTTTTAATTTTTGAAATATGAATATGTGAAATTTAAACCTTTTAATTTTTGAAAATATTAATATGTGGAAATTTAAAATTTTGTAAATATGAATATGTGAAAATTTTAAATTTTGAATTTTGAAAATATGAATATGTGAAAATTTAAAACTTTTAAAATATTAATATGTGGAAATTTAAAATTTTGCAAATATGAATATGTGAAAATTTGAAATTTAAATTTTTGAAAATAAGAATATGTAAAAATTTAAATTTTTAATTTTTGAAAATATTAATATGTGGAAATTTAAAATTTTGTAAATTTGAATATGTGAGAATTTGAAATTTTGCATTTTTGAAAATATGAATATGTGATAATTAAAATTTTGAAAATATAAATATATGAAAATTTAAAATTTTGAATTTTAGAAAATATGAATAGGGAAAAATTTTAAATTTTGAAAATATGAATAATATATAATATGAAAATATGAATATATGAAAATGTAAAATTTTTAATTTTTGAAAATTATAATATGTGGAAATTTAAAATATTGTAAATATGAATATGTGAAAATTTGAAATTTTGAATTTTTGAAAATATGAATATGTGAAAATTTAAAATTTTAAAATATTAATATGTGGAAATTTAAAATTTTGTAAATATGAATATGTGAAAATTTTGAATTTTTGAGAATATGAATATGTGAAAATTTAAAATTTTGAAAATATGAATATGTAAAAATCTAAAATTTTGTAAATATAAATATGTGAAAATTTGAAACTTTGAAAATATGAGTATGTAAAAATTTAAAATTTAAAAAATATGAGTATGTGAAAATTTGAATTTTTGAAAATATGTACGTGAGAATTTGAAATTTTCAAAAAATTAATATGTGAAAATTTTAAATTTTGAATATGTGAAAATTTTTAATTTTTGAAAATATGAATATGTGATAATTTAAAATTTGGAAAATATAAATATGTGAATTTTTAAAAATATGTATATGGAAAAATTTGAAATTTTGAAAATATGAATATATGAAAATGTAAAATTTTGTAAATATGGATATGTGAAAATTTGAAATTTTGAATTTTTGAAAATATGAAAATATGAATATGTGAAAATTTAAAATTTTTAATTTTTGAAAATATTAATATGTGGAAATTTAAAATTTTGTAAATATGAATAAGTGAAAATTTGAAATTTTGAATTTTTGAAAATATGAATATGTGAAAATTTAAAACTTTTAAAATATTAATATGTGGAAATTTAAAATTTTGCAAATATGAATATGTGAAAATTTTAAATTTTTGAAAATATGAATATGTAAAAATTTAAAATTTTGAATTTTTGAAAATATTAATATGTGGAAATTTAAAATTTTGTAATTTTGAATATGTGAAAATTTGAAATTTTAAATTTTTGAAAATATGAATATGTGATAATTTAAAATTTTGAAAATATAAATATGTGAAAATTTAAAATTTTGAATTTTTGAAAATATGAATATGGAAAAATTTGAAATTTTGAAAATATTAATAATATATAATATTAAAAAATATGAATATATGATAATGTAAAATTTTTAATTTTTGAAAATATTAATATGTGGAAATTTAAAATTTTTAAAATATTAATATGTGGAAATTTAAAATTTTGTAAATATGAATATGTGAAATTTTGAATTTTTGAAAATATGAATATGTGAAAATTTGAAATTTTGAAAATATGAGTATGTAAAAATCTAAAATTTTGTAAATATAAATATGTGAAAATTTGAAACTTTGAAAATATGAGTATGTAAAAATTTAAAATTTAAAAAATATGAGTATGTGAAAATTTGAATTTTTGAAAATATGTACGTGAGAATTTGAAATTTTCAAAAAATTAATATGTGAAAATTTTAAATTTTGAATATGTGAAAATTTTTAATTTTTGAAAATATGAATATGTGATAATTTAAAATTTGGAAAATATGAATATGTGAAAATGTGAAATTGTGAATTTTTGAAAATATGTATATGGAAAAATTTGAAATTTTGAAAATATGAATATATGAAAATGTAAAATTTTTAATTTTTGAAAATATGAATATGTGAAAATTTTTAATTTTTGAAAATATTAATATGTGGAAATTTAAAATTTTGAATTTTTGAAAATATTAATATGTGGAAATTTAAAATTTTGTAAATTTGAATATGTGAAAATTAAAAATTGTGAATTTTTGAAAATATGAATATGTGAAAATTTGAAATTTTGAAAATATGAATAATATATAATATGAAAATATGAATATATGATAATGTAAAATTTTTAATTTTTGAAAATATTAATATGTGGAAATTTAAAATTATGTAAATATGAATATGTGAAAATTTGAAATTTTGAATTTTTTAAAATATGATTATGTGAAAATTTGACATTTTGCATTTTTGAAAATATGAATATGTGATAATTTAAAATTTGAAAATATAAATATGTGAAAATTTAAAATTTATGAAAATATGAATATGTGAAAATTTAAAATTTTTAAAATATTAATATGTGGAAATTTAAAATTTTGTAAATATGATTCTGTGAAAATTTTGAATTTTTGAAAATATGAATATGGAAAAATTTGAAATTTTGAAAATATGAATAATATATAATATGAAAATATGAATATATGAAAATGTAAAATTTTTAATTTTTGAAAATACGAATATGTGAAAATTTAAAATTTTTAATTTTTGAAAATATTAATATGTGGAAATTTAAAACTTTTAAAATATTAATATGTGGAAATTTAAAATTTTGCAAATATGAATATGTGAAAATTTGAAATTTTTGAAAATATGAATATGTAAAAATTTAAAATTTTGAATTTTTGAAAATATTAATATGTGGAAATTTAAAATTTTGTATTTTGAATATGTGAAAATTTTAAATTTAGAAAATATGAAAATTTGAAATTTTGAAAATATAAGTGTGTAAAAATTTAAAATTTGAAAAATATGAGTATGTGAAAAATTTGAATTTTTGAAAATATGAATACGTGAAAATTTGAAATTTTGTAAATATGAATATGTGAAAATTTTAAATTTTGAATGTTTATATGAATATGTGATAATTAAAAATTTTGAAAATATTAATATGGGAAAATTTAAAATTGTGAAATTTTGAAAATATGAATACGTGAAAATTTGAAATTTAGAAAATATGAATATGTGAAAATTTGAAATTTTGAAAATATGAGTATGTTAAAATTTGAAATTTCGAAAATATGAGTATGTGAGAATTTTAAATTTTGAAAATATTAATATGTGAAAATTTAAAATTTTAAATCTTTGAAAATATGAATATATGAAAATTTGAAAATATGAGTATGTAAAAATATGAGTATGTGAGAATTTGAAATTTTGAAAATCTGAATATGTGAAAATTTTAATTTTTGAAATATCAATATGTGAAAATTTAACAATATGACTATGTGAATTTTTGAAAATATGAATATGTGAAAATTTTAAATTTAAAAAGATTAATATGTGAAAATTTGAAATTTTTGAAAATATGAATATGTAAAAATTTAAAATTTTGAATTTTTGAAAATATTAATATGTGGAAATTAAAAATTTTGTAAATTTGAATATGTGAAAATTTGAAATTTTGCATTTTTGAAAACATGAATATGTGATAATTTAAAATTTTTAAAATATAAATATGTGAAAATTTAAAATTTTGAATTTTTGAAAATATGAATATGGAAAAATTTGAAATTTTGAAAATATGAAAATATATGAATATATGAAAATGTAAAATTTTTAATTTTTGAAAATATGAATATGTGAAAATTTAAAATTTTTGAAAATATTAATATGTGGAAATTTAAAATTTTGTAAATATGAAAATGCGAAAATTTGAAATTTTGAATTTTTGAAAATATGAATATGTAAAAATTTAAAATTTTGAATTTTTGAAAATATTAATATGTGGAAATTTAAAATTTTGTAAATATGATTATGTGAAAATTTGACATTTTGCATTTTTGAAAATATGAATATGTGATAATTTAAAATTTTGAAAATATAAATATGTGAAAATTTAAAATTGTGAATTTTTGAAAATATGAATAATATATAATATGAAAATATGAATATATGAAAATGTAAAATTTTTAATTTTTGAAAATATGTGAAAATTTAAAACTTTTAATTTTTGAAAATTTTAATATGTGGAAATTTAAAATTTTGTAAATATGAATATGTGAAAATTGAAAATTTATGAAAATATGAATATGTGAAAATTTAAAATTTTTAAAATATTAATATGTGGAAATTTAAAATTTTGTAAATATGATTATGTGAAAATTTTAAATTTTTGAAAATATGAATATGGAAAAATTTTAAATTTTGAAAATATGAATAATATATAATATGAAAATATGAATATATGAAAATGTAAAATTTTTAATTTTTGAAAATACGAATATGTGAAAATTTAAAATTTTTAATTTTTGAAAATATTAATATGTGGAAATTTAAAATTTTGTAAATATGAATATGTGAAAATTTTAAATTTTGAATTTTTGAAAATATGAATATGTGAAAATTTAAAACTTTTAAAATATTAATATGTGGAAATTTAAAATTTTGCAAATATGAATATGTGAAAATTTGAAATTTTAAATTTTTGAAAATAAGAATATGTAAAAATTTAAAATTTTTAATTTTTGAAAATATTAATATGTGGAAATTTAAAATTTTGTAAATTTGAATATGTGAGAATTTGAAATTTTGCATTTTTGAAAATATTAATATGTGATAATTAAAATTTTGAAAATATAAATATATGAAAATTTAAAATTTTGAATTTTTGAAAATATGAATATGGAAAAATTTTAAATTTTGAAAATATGAATAATATATAATATGAAAATATGAATATATGAAAATGTAAAATTTTTAATTTTTGAAAATTATAATATGTGGAAATTTAAAATATTGTAAATATGAATATGTGAAAATTTGAAATTTTGAATTTTTGAAAATATTAATATGTGAAAATTTAAAATTTTGTAAATATGAATATGTGAATATGTGAAAATTTAAAATTGTGAATTTTTGAAAATATGAATATGGAAAATTTGAAAATATGAATAATATATAATATGAAAATATGAATATATGAAAATGTAAAATTTTTAATTTTTGAAAATATTATTATGTGGAAATTTAAATTTTGAAAATATAAATATGTGAAAATTTAAAATTGTGAATTTTTGAAAATATGAATGTGGAAAAATTTGAAATTTTGAAAATATGAATAATATATAATATGAAAATATGAATATATAAAAATGTAAAATTTTTAATTTTTGAAAATATGAATATGTGAAAATTTAAACCTTTTAATTTTTGAAAATATTAATATGTGGAAATTTAAAATTTTGTAAATATGAATATGTGAAAATTCTAAATTTTGAATTTTGAAAATATTAATATGTGAAAATTTAAAATTTTGTAAATATGAATATGTGAAAATTTAAAATTGTGAATTTTTGAAAATATGAATATGGAAAATTTGAAAATATGAATAATATATAATATGAAAATATGAATATATGAAAATGTAAAATTTTTAATTTTTGAAAATACGAATATGTGAAAATTTAAAATTTTGAATTTTTGAAAATATTAATATGTGAAAATTTAAAATTTTGTAAATATGAATATGTGAATATGTGAAAATTTAAAATTGTGAATTTTTGAAAATATGAATATGGAAAATTTGAAAATATGAATAATATATAATATGAAAATATGAATATATGAAAATGTAAAATTTTTAATTTTTGAAAATACGAATATGTGAAAATTTAAAATTTTGAATTTTTGAAAATATTAATATGTGAAAATTTAAAATTTTGTAAATATGAATATGTGAATATGTGAAAATTTAAAATTGTGAATTTTTGAAAATATGAATATGGAAAATTTGAAAATATGAATAATATATAATATGAAAATATGAATATATGAAAATGTAAAATTTTTAATTTTTGAAAATATTATTATGTGGAAATTTAAAATTTTGAAAATATAAATATGTGAAAATTTAAAATTGTGAATTTTTGAATATATGAATGTGGAAAAATTTGAAATTTTTGAAAATATGAATAATATATAATATGAAAATATGAATATATAAAAATGTAAAATTTTTAATTTTTGAAAATATGAATATGTGAAAATTTAAACCTTTTAATTTTTGAAAATATTAATATGTGGAAATTTAAAATTTTGTAAATATGAATATGTGAAAATTTTAAATTTTTAATTTTTGAAAATATGAATATGTACCCGTGTGGTTGGGTTATCCATCGGGCGCGTCACAGGTGGTGGATAGTGAAAGCCACGGCTATCTTCCGTGGTGAAGCGGGTCATAGCTTCGGTAAAAGCCCGCTCGCGAACCAACCTAGTTCCAGTTGCCGATCGGGGAATAAAAACCTGAGAAGCACGCAGAACGCCTCCTACCCTAGGACTTCCCAGTGTAGGAACTGGATACCGGCCTAAATGAGAGGTTAATGTTACGGTCATGTCTCTGGCATTGGCCTCAATTTTGGGACGGTGGAAAGTGCGTTTCTGCGGGAGAGAAAGAGACTCTCTTTAAACAAAACCCCCCAATCCAAGGAGGGCTGCATAGGCCGAGGGATGTATGGCTATAGGGGTTACATATTAGTCGTTACTATGTCAAACTCAGGTGAGGGCGCACACCTGTTTCAATCCAATGCCTTCTTGCGCTAAAGGGCTCTGGCGTAAGTGACCGTTTTTGTCCCTCTTCATCTCATTAGGTCCCGACGGCTTCTACGGCGGCCTAAGGACCGAACCATAAACATGAACTCAAATACACAAACTAAACAAACAAAACCACAACAAACAACAACTTCGGAGAAGTCTGGTAACGGACCCTCCACCCCAACTCCCTCGAAAAGAGGCAGACCTCTCGGCTCGACTAAATTGTCACAAGAAGCCAAGAGGCACAATACTAGTACCCTATCTTCCTTCTTCAGGAAGAACGCGGCAGAAGAAGCCCCCCCTAATGGGGATACGGCAGCATCTACTTCGGGGACCAGCAAGCCGACGCCGGGCAACGCCTCCCCACCTCGCGCTGGCAAGCCAGCTAAACGGGTACGACCTCATGATCGACGCTACCGTGACCGTCGAAGGGCCAACTACATCCTTTCAACTGTTGGCAAAATCCCTGAGGTTCAAAGATCCACGGAGCAAAACCAATTGGTTCAAAAGGCCAAAAACCTACTGAACCAATCTCAGACCCCACAAGGGACTGCTAACATAAAACGTCAGCGATCCGCTGATGAGCCTGGCATTGCCAGTTCACATAAAAGATCAAAGATCCAAGAAAGAGTCCGGTACAGCGACATAGCCAGGAACAGTCTCACACGCGCCGTCGTAGACAACTCACATCCCAGCGGTAGCATCTCGTTTGATAACTGGAGGAAAGCTAA